>JACEFZ010023298.1:0-252500 GCA_014155875.1 Cepaea nemoralis
GGCGTCGTAACGACGCCGCGTTCTCTCTGCCGTGTTTAACATTACTCAGGGGGTGTTCAATTGCTGTGGCGTGGTACACCCGGGGCGTCGAACGACGGGTTCTTGCCTTTAACAACAATGGTTAAACATGGGGTTTTAATGTCTAAATGCCCTCGCGGGCCGCATAAAATCACTTGGCGGGTCGTAGTTTGCTCGCCCTTGGCCTAGATCATAAATCAGCCTAGATCATACGTCGGCTTAGATCATACATTGGCCTAGATCATACATCAACCTTGCTCATACATCATCCTAGATCATACCTGAACTTATATCATACATCAGCCTAGATCAAGCATTAGTGTTTATCATACTTCAGCCTTGATCATACATCAGCCTAGATTATACATCAGCCTAGATTATACATCAGCCTAGATTATACCTCAGCCTAGATTATACATCAGCCTAGATTATACATCAGCTTAGATCATACATCAGCCTAGATTATACATCAGCCTAGATTATACATCAGCCTAGATTATACATCAGCCTAGATTATACATCAGCCTAGATTATACATCAGCCTAGATTATACCTCAACCTAGATTATACATCAGCTTAGATCATACAACAGCCTAGATTATACATCAGCCTAGATTATACATCAGCCTAGATTATACATCAGCCTAGATTATACATCAGCCTAGATTATACATCAGCCTAGATTATACCTCAGCTTAGATCATACATCAGCTTATATCATACATAAGCCTAGATTGTACATCGGCCTAGATTATACATCGGCTTATATCATCATGATCTTAGATCATACATCAATTTAGATCATATATCAGCTTAGATCATAACTAAATTTAGATCTTACATCAGCTTATATCATACATAAGCCTAGATTGTACATCGGCCTAGATTATACATCGGCTTATATCATCATGATCTTAGATCATACATCAATTTAGATCATATATCAGCTTAGATCATAACTAAATTTAGATCTTACATCAGCTTATATCAACCAGAATCATACATCAGCTTACATCATCATGAACTTCAGCCAAGATCGCACATCACCTTGCATCATCATGTACTTAGATCATACGTAGGCATAGATCATACATAAGCACATTAATCACTATTTTTCTTCATCTTTCGTTCCTTTGAAATTAATTGTCTATAGCTGCAATGTGTGGCTGTTTGATTACTACAGCTGTTCATAATCAATACCTGGTATATTCATGAGGATATTATTATTTACTTCTGTGTGTTTCAGAAATACTCTCTTGGTCTCCAAAGAGTTCTTACCACTCCATACAAGAGCATTCACAAAGGTGGACATACTGACAGCATAGACATGAAGGTTGTGAAACAAGAACTATCAGATGTTCTGTGTGAGGACAGGAGTAGACAGCTTCAGTAAAATGGTAGACAGTAGCTGGCAGGTAGCATCATTCATGAAATGACAGAACACAGCAACTCAGAATTCAAGAATGGTTGAGAACAGTTGTAAGCAATCAGTAACACATGAACATTGTTGTCAAATGTCAGAAAGTGTGCCTTCCTGTGATTGATACAAATAATAAGCTACCTCTGGGTATTGCGAATTGTCAACAGCAAAATAAGGAAACACAAGAAAAACTTACACAGAGCTTTGCAAAGTCTCATGATGACAGTTTTCATTATGTCTATTATAGTTCTCAGAGAACTCACACAAGAGACTTGTCCTGATGTTTCTAGTCCGAATATTTGTGTAGACAGATATAAGAGAACACATGCTGAAGGTATACCAAACAAATGTAATGAATGGGATGGTCTCTCGATTCAAGATGACCATCTAGAGTGCCAAAAGATCATGAATCACAAAAGAATACATACAGAAGAGAATCCTCACAAGTGTGATGATTGTGGTGCTTCTTTTACTAAAGTTGCACAGTGTGAAGTACCACATGAGGACACATACAGGAGAGAAACCTTACAAGTGTGATGATTGTGGTGCTTCTTTTATTCAAGCTGACAATCTGAAGACTCATAAGAGAACACATATAGGAGAAAAATCTTACAAGTGTGATGATTGTGATGTTTCTTTTACTCAAGCTGGAAGTCTGAAGACACACAAGAGAACACATACAGGAGAAAAACCTTACAAGTGTGATGATTGTGGTGCTTCTTATATTAGAGTTTACAGTGTGAAGATCCACATGTGGACACATACAAGAGATAAACCTTACAAGTGTGATGATTGTGGTGCTTCTTTTACTCAAGCTGGGAATCTGAGAATACATAACAGAACACATACAGGAGAGAAAACCTTACAAGTGTGAAGATTGTGGTGCTTCTTTTTCGGAAGCTGGAGGTCTGAGGAAACATAACAGAACACATACAGGAGAAAAACCTTACAAGTGTGATGATTGTGGTTCTTTTTTTACTGAAGCTGGAAGTCTGAGGAAAAATAACAGAACACATACAGGAGAAAAACCTTACAAGTGTGATGATTGTGGTGCTTTTTTTACTGAAGCTGGAAGTCTAAGGAAACATAACAGAATACATACAGGAGAAAAACCTTACAAGTGTGATGATTGTGGTGCTTCTTTTACTCAAGCTGACAGTCTGAGGAAACATAAGAGAACACATACAGGAGAAAAGCCTTACAAGTGTGATGATTGTGGTGCTTCTTTTACTCAAGCTGGCCATCTGAAGACTCACAAGAGAACACATACAGGAGAAAAACCTTACAAGTGTGTTGATTGTGGTGCTTTTTTTACTGAAGCTGGAAGTCTGAGGAAACATAACAGAATACATACAGGAGAAAAACCTTACAAGTGTGATGATTGTGGTGCTTCTTTTACTCTAGCTGGAAGTCTGAGGAAACATAACAGAATACATACAGGAGAAAAACCTTACAAGTGTTATTATTGTGGTGCTTCATTTACTCAAGCTGACAGTCTGAGGAAACATAAGAGAACACATACAGGAGAAAAGCCTTATAAGTGTGATGATTGTGGTGCTTCTTTTACTCAAGTTGGCAGTCTGAATACACACAAGAGAACACATACAGGAGAGAAACCCATCAAGTGTGATGCATGTGGTGCTTCTTTTACTGAATCTGGCCATCTGAAGAGACATAAGAGAACACATGCAGGAGAGAAACCTTACAAGTGTGATGATTGTGGTGCTGCTTTTACATATGCTAGCAGTGTGAAATGCCACATGGGAAAACATACAGGAGAGAAACCTTTCAAATGTGATATTTGTGGTGCTTCTTTTACTCTATATTCCATTCTGAAGACTCATAAAAGAACACACACAGGAGAAAGACCTTACAAGTGTGATGATTGTGGTGCTGCTTTTACTGATACTAGCAGTGTGAAACACCACATGGGAACACATACAGGATTGATCGATTGATTTAGAAACTGACATCACAGCATTCGGGACATACCCATACGTGCTACGTCCCCATCCTCAGCAGCAAGCGAAGAGTTCCAACACTAATGTGTGAAGTGTCTAGCTGCATTCGTCATTCGTGAGATCTAAAATTATGGTCGGAGCAAAGTGGTCTTTGATTACAATGAGTGGATATATAAGCTGTCACCCAATGGTTGACAAACAGCTGCCAGTCGGATTTAATGTTAGAAACTTTCATTGGTTACATCTAATTTTATGTGTTGATCAAGACACAAACAAAACAGTGAAGTCAGATGTTCTCACTGACTTGCCCGCGATTGGTAGCGCTTGCTCATTCATGAAAAGAAACGGTGAAGTCGTATGTTCTGATGTTCATTTATTGAATCTAGTTGTAGAGAAGTGACAAGTCAGGTTGGTTTAACAGAAGTTTTTTTTGTTCTAGACACTTGCTGGCAGATTTTGTGACTCTTTCTTTGAGTTCTAGAACATTCACATTGGAATTGAATAGAGATTGAAATATAACGTGTGACTAGATATCTAGCGATAGCTACTAATATAATTACTCTTCCATTATGGGGAAAGTCCTGAATCAAAAGCTCACTGTGGATGTTATCTGCAGACTGCATTCTTCTGGTTTCTGGAGGAACAGCCTGTGGGGAATGGAGGGCACAATATACGGAAGCAAGGCTAAGCAGCCATGTGCAGGACATGACGATTCCTTGGGTGAGCCCAGTACCAGAGCGCTATGTGTTGGCTCTGCAATTATGAAAGCCTCCTTGGATGGCGGGTAATGCCCATGGTCTGCCCATGCCTTCCCTTGAGGGCTGACTGTTATGTCTTCGGCTGTTCTAAATGGGCCAGCTGGGATGGGAGAATAACACCACAACTGCAAGAGTCAAGCATCTTATGAAACCCCAGGGAAGGTTAACCCAGTCAATAAATGCCCACAGAAGTTGGATGTGTTAGCTTAATGGTGTAAGAACACAGCTCTACTGTGAGCAGGCACAACACAATCACGTCTGAAGAAAAAAAACACCCTGGATGAACGCAGAAGAAGAAGACGAAGTATGCTTATATATCTGTTATTACACTATATACGAATTATGTCTGTTTATGATTTACTATTATTTAATACCTGTATACCTCTGTTATCGTTCATTTGTTAGTTATTGTGTTATTTCAATGTACTTTATACTGTACCCAAAAAGAATTGTACCTCAAAAGAGCACACCTCTTATGTCATTATGTCTACGCACAGCCAGTACAAGAAGAAGAAAAAAACATGAATTTATCAATAGAATTCAAAATGAGGAGGATGGACGATAATTAGTAGGAACGTGGAGATACATCCTTCAAAATGCAGTGGATAGAGACCCTACTATACTACTTATCTATCCCCTAGAAAAGCAGTTCTTAGTCACCTCTTACAATATGCATGACAGGTTGCAGTGGTACTATTCTTTGCTTTCTCTAATGATATACATCTTTTTACAGTTCATGTCATTTAGCGTTGTAAGTATTTCTGTCCATGAATCATGTTCTACTTTTTATTTTTCAAGCTGATTTTCATCAATGCTATTGCTAGTGTGTCAAATGTCCAGCATATTCTCTCTTAGTTATTCCCTCCTCTTATCATATCCATCTTTCTCATTGTAAGGACATACTCTAGCTTTCCCCTTCTTTCATGACAAGTCCAAAGAATACGAGCTGTCTTCTTTTGATGCAAGTAACCATTTCTCTTTGTGAGTTAACTTCTTTCAAGATATCTTCATGGCTCTTTCTATATGTTGACATGTCTTATTATAATTTCTCTATACATCAACATCTCAGAAGCTTCCACATAATTCCTCTCCTGCCTGTTAACTGTACACGACTCACTTCCGTACATCAGGATTGGGTAATATACTCTTAAGAACTCTTATCCCCGCCTCGAATGATAAAGATATATTGCAGAGAATATTATTCATCTTGTGAAATGCTGCTTCTGTTTGCAATATTCTATTTTAACTTTCTTAGTACATCTTCCATCAGCTGATATTAAATGCCTGAATAGATAAATGCATTGGCTGATCACCTATCCCTCTGTACACTAATGTCTGAATAATGTGATGGTCCTTATAGGTTCCTACAGGGGTTCCTGTGACATTAAACCAATGCAAAGAATTTTAATTATTATTATTGTTTTTATTGTCCTCTAAAAAGTACTGGAGAGTTTTGGTCATAGACCATAACTTCCAAGGCAAAGAATTTTAATTATTATTATTGTTTTTATTGTCCTCTAAAAAGTACTGGAGAGTTTTGGTCATAGACCATAACTTTAGGAAGGGAAAATCCCAACTGCACCTCCCCGCGGTAGAGGATGAAAACACACCACGGTGTGGCTAACACAGCTCTGGGGACCGAGTATCCACCGGAATAAGTGGACAACTCTGCAGCTGAGCAGAGCAGGGCACTCACTTGTCCTGACAGTCGGAAATGGCTGTCAAAGGCAGAGTTAAAAGACCACCATGTGAATGTGGAAGGCAAGGGGAAACCACCACATTATCTTCCCAAGATTTCATGGCGACACACATTTCAGAAATAGTGAACGACGTTAATGGCTGTCTTAGGACATCCTCGTCCGGTAGGGACAGTCATGAGCCACAGGTGACACCAGACCGTCATCCAGCTACTGATGGCAAAACTAAAACAATAACTAAACTAAATAAATTTAGAGTAGGAACGTGGAATGTTAGGACATTAAATGAGCTAGGAAAGTTAAACAATGTTCTAAGAGAAATGGAAAACATGAAAATGAATATACTAGGCATAAGTGAGATGAGATGGAAGGGATCTGGCAAAATTATAACCGACAAACACACAATAATTTATTCTGGAGGGGACACACACTGAAAAAGGTGTAGGAATAATATTTGATGAAAATACAGCCAAATCTATGACTGGATACTGGTGCATTTCAGGAGTTATAATGGTCAAAATCAAAGGCAAACCAATAGATATCAATATTATACAAGTATATGCACCAACAACAAACAGTAGTGATGAAGATATACAAAACTTTTACGATGAAGTTGAAATGGCAATAGCCCAAATTGGATCACAAGAAATAAAAATAATACTGGGGGATTTTAATGCAAAAGTAGGAAAGGGAAAAATAGAGGATATAGTGGGGAATTACGGTTTAGGTACAAGAAATGAAAGAGGAGAGAAACTAATAGAATGGGCAAATATTAATGATATGATAATTGGAAACACATGGTTTAAACACCATAAAAGACGACTATACACATGGAAAAGCCCTGATATGAAAATACGCAACCAAATTGACTACATACTTATTAATAAAAGATTTAGAAATGCATTAATTAATGTAAAGACAATGCCTGGTGCTGACTGTAACAGTGATCATGTACCACTATGTGGACAAATAAAAGTAAGATTAAAGAGAGGGGAAAAATGGTTAAAAACTTGAGACTTAATAAAGAGGTTCTGAAAGTCTCTTCTTCTTCTTCTTCAGCATTCCAAGCCATTGAGGTTCTTTGCTGCAAATACAATCTGTCTCCATTCGTCTCTCTGGTGGACCTTCTCTTGCCAGTCGTTGATTCCAAGTGCTTGTAGGTCTGTATGTATATTATCTCTCCACCGTCTTCTTGGTCTACCTCGGGGTCTACGGTCATTTATTTCCTGAGTGTAAGCGAGTTTTGTTTCCCTATTATCTTCCATTCTTTCTATATGCCCCAGCCATTGTAGTCTATTAGCCTTCATGATACCAGTGATTAGCGGGGACTTAAACAAATCATAAATGTCTTTGTTACTTCTTCTTTTCCACTCTCCACTTTGTGTATCCCTAATGGGTCCAAAGATGCGTCTTAAAATTTTGTTCTCAAAGGTTTGTAACAAGGCTTCGTCTCCTTTCGTTGTACTCCAGATTTCAGAGCCATACAGCACAACTGGTCTAGGTTCTGAAAGTAGATAAAGAAATTCAAGAACAATACAGAGTGACTGTGAAAAATAGGTACAATGCAATAGCTAAAATACAGAGTGTAGATGAACAATGGGAAATGTTAAGGGACTCCATTCATCAAACTAGCAAAGAAATATTACCGGAGAGAAGCCAAAAAGCTAAGAAAAAATGGATGAATGAAGAAATCTTAATGTGATGGACAAAAGGAAACAGAGTAAAAATGACAAACAAGAAGTATGCTAAGATAAATAAAGAAATAAGAGATAAATGTGTGACGGCAAAAGAAAGTTGGTTAAATGAGCAATGCAAAAAAATTGAATTAAATTCCATTAACCCTTTACAGGGCAGACGCTTGTCCATTTTGTAGCCCTGAACGGGCAAGATTTTTTCAGGTTTGGAAAAAGTTCGGGTCGCGTTAGTAAAAACATCACAAATAAGGTGTTAGTCAACCGATTTTAGTTAAATAAACAACACAATGAAGGGAAAAGCATGCAGAATATGTTACTCACGTGATTGTTGCCGGTAATCCATACATGAACACAAATATTTACGAAATACGGCATGTTGTTTGTGATTTTCCGTCATCCTATACGGCAATTACAAACACATTTTCAGAATCATAATCACTTTCTTTAAAGTCCGACTCAGACTGCTAATGCAAAGTAACGCTTTGCACTGATATCTAGCTCCGATTAATAGTCAACTTCGTGCCCTTTAATGTCATTTAAAATGAACCTAGCGAAATCTCGGCTATCACTTGAAGAATCGCCGAAATCCATTTTGAAAAACAGCGTAAAAATCCTGAAAACTATAAAAAAATTGTCCTTAAAAGTCCGTTCAAATTCATACTATCGCGTTTACAAATGGCGGCCACGTTGTCAAGCTGTCGGCGAAAGCGAAAGTAGCTGTCGGAAGTGTCGGAAAGCCGAGAGATCGCGATTTTACAATGCATAATAGTATCGGCCGGAATCGGACGCTACGATCGTTTTATGGCATTCGGCCGGAATCGGACGCTGTGACCTGTAAAGGGTTAAAGATACAGAAAATATGCACAGACAAATCAGTGAGCTCACAGGAAGAAAAATAAGAATAAATACAGGATGTTTGAAATCAAAAACAGGAAAGATATTATTGGAGGTAGATGCTATAATGAAGAGGTGGAATGAGTATATAAGAGAATTATATGATGGATAAAGGGAAGAATTAACAGAAGAAAGTAACTTAGAAGGTCCACCTATTCTAAAAGAAAAAGTCGCTGACTGCTATGAAACATATGAAGAAAGGAAAAGCAGCTGGGCCAGATGAAATCACAATAGAAGAATTAGAAGTGTTGGGAGAATTTGGAGTAGATATATTAACCAAAATGTTGAATGATATTTACAGTACTGGATATTACCCAAGTGATATGCTGAAATCTGTATTTATAGCTATACCAAAAAGACCAGGAGCAATTGAATTGTGAAGATTTTCGTACAATTAACCTCATAAACCATAGTCACTAAGCTTCTACTCAGAATTATAATGAGAAGAACAAGAAAGAAAATAAAAATGGAAATTAGTGAAGAACAGTATGGTTTTATGGAAGGAAAGGGTACAAACAATGCAATATATATATTACGAACACTAATAGAAAGATCAATAGAGAAACAAAGAGACATATATTTATGCTTCATAGATTATACTAAGGCATTTGATAAAGTAAAACATGATGAGCTGATTAAAATGTTGGAAGATATCAACATTGATGGGAAAGATTTAAGAATAATAAAGAATATATACTGGAACCAAGTAGCAGCAATTAAAATGGGAAATAAAGAGGGTAGTTACGAACAGATAAAGCTAGGAGTACGACAGGGGTGTGTCTTGTCACCCGATCTCTTCTCCCTGTATAGCGAAGTAATAATGAGAGAGATCAAAGAGAAGCCAGGAATACTAATCGGAGGATATAATATAAACAATATACGCTATGCAGATGACACAGTATTGGTAGCGGATAATGCAACAGACCTACAACAATTGTTGGACAGTGTAGTAACAGAGAGTGCACAGAAAGGACTGTCCTTGAATATCAAGAAAACAGTAACAATGGTGATATCAAAGAAAATGGGGACACCAAAATGTGACATAGAAATAGAAGGGTAAATTCTCAACCAAGTGGATAATTTTAAATACCTAGGGGCACTTATAACATCAGATGGAAGATGTACAAACGAGATTAAGAGCAGAATAGGGCAGGAAAAGACAGCATTTCAGAAAATGAAGAGTATCTTATGCAATAAGTCGCTATCAATGAATGTAAGAAAGAGAGTACTAAAATGCTATATAGAACCAGTTTTGCTGTATGGCAGCGAATCTTGGAATGTAAATGAACAAATTAGGAAGAACTTAGAAGCAACAGAGATGTGGTTTTTAAGACGAATGTTGCGAATTCCTTGGACTGCCAGAGTAACTAACAACGATTGCCTGAAAGAGGCTAATGAAACTAGAATCACTATATACAACAATAAGAAAGAGACAAACATCTTTCTTTGGTCATGTGATGAGAAGAGAGGCATTGGAGAACATCGTGACAACTGGAAAGATCGAGGGGAAGAGAGGCAGAGGCAGACCAAGAGAAATGATGCTGGACGGACTGAGACGGTGGCATGGAGGAATATCATCAGCAGAGTTGATCCAGAACACCAAAGACCGAGATCTGTGGAGAGCCATGAACGCCTACGCCAGCCGGCACGGCACTTGATGATGATGATTATTGTTTTTACAAATAATTGGTAGCTACAACACGGAAAGCAAATTTGACAGTTCATGCGAAGCTACCTATTGCCTGTTGGAAAGGTGAAGCCAGTCCGTGAAGAATCATCGCAGAACTCGGAAAAAACAACAATATATCCTGGCCTACCACAGGGATCACCATTATCTCTGGTGCTGTTCAACGCCTACACTGTGAGAATCGCCAGCGAGCAAATCATAGGACCGGGGAAGACATTGTCATATGCAGACAATGTTTCAGTGTATCGTCATGGTCAAGGATAGAGATCAGGTTGCTGTGGAACTACAAACCGAACTCAGTCGCATAAGCACTTAGTGTCGTTGAAGCTAGGGGCAATGGTCAACCCAATCAAAGGAAATAGTGGACATGGTTCTCTTTGAATAACCATATTGTCAACAATGCAACGCCAACTGTAAATCTAGTTCAAGAGGACGGTGGAAAGAACGCAGGAAATGAATTACCTGGGGATACGATTTGATCGAAACCTAGCTTATATTATGTAGACCAGGTGACAACAAAGGCCAGGCGGGGTTTGGCTGCGATGCGGGTGATGGGGCGACAAACAAACTGTGAGCAGCGCCATCTATATCTTCTTTACGAGGGTCTAGGTCCTTTGTGTTTTGGAGTATGCGATGGCGATCCTGACTCTCGGCCTATAAGCAGATAGAAAGGATGCAGAACGAAGCTATGCGCATTATTCTTGGATGTACAAGAAATGCAGCATGCAGGGCGATGTGCTACCTTCTTGATTTTCCAACCACGAGGGACAGTATACAAATTTGCCAAACATGTGCCTATCTCAGAGTCAACGCAAACACACAACATCCACTGCATAGCGAGATTAAGAATGTAAACTGCAGCAGGTTAAAAAGAGGAAAGTTGTGGATGGGTCAAGCCGATGACGTTCTTCAACAGGTGTGTTTCACTTAAGGACTTCTTCTTCTTCTTTGCGTTCATCTGGAGTGTTTTTTTTTTTTTCCAGATGTGACTGCGGTGTGTCTGTTATGCGCCTTTGGCCCGAAACCCGTAGGCCAACACATCCGGCTTTTAGCGTGCTTTTTTGACCAGGTAGCATTCCTGGGACTTGAGGACTTAGAACCGTGCGAGGAGTGGGTGCAAGTGCCAACAGAATAATGTACATCCTTTTCAGTGTGCATCCAACTAGACAGGAAATGCAGACAAGAAAATCCAGCTGCTGTGGAGGCGGAAGTACATTCTCTGATCTTCCAAATTTCTTTAGAGGATGATGCTGTCATTTACACAGATTGGTCGGTCGTTCGAGGAGTGAGAAGTTCTTGGGCCTTTAGGCTCAGGCTGGAGAGAAAAGTGTGAAGGAAGAGTGGTGCTTTTGCTTTGGCCACAAGCAGCCTGACTATGGAAGTCATGGCAGTAAGTAACATGGCTCGAGACACAGATTTTCAATCGGGCATGTGTCTTAGTGACTCAATGAGTATGCTCAGGAGGATAGAGATAGGATGTGCCTGTCCGAAGAGAGTGGCTGCTGTCTCTGGAGCGGTCTTGGCTGGCAAAGATTAGTTTCATCTTCGTGCCAGAGCTTGCGGGTGTACAAGGGAATGAGCAGGATGACTTGCTTGCAGGTAGGGCTACTGTAGAAGGCGGGACGAGTCATGGACCAGGCTGACATTCTGAATGCTCTACGAGAAGTAAGTCGTTTACGAGAACCAAGCGATTGCCTGTGAAGTCTACAACCATGGTCAGGCTGCGAGAACGGCAAGTTAAAAGCGTGTGGCCGAACAAGAACTTACGCAGGGAGCCAAAGAAGAGTAATAAACCAACACAGAACGTGGACAATGACAGAAAAAGAGAAATGAAAAATCACAACAACAGAAGTGAGGTTCCTGAGAAGACTACTCAACGTATCAAGAAGAGATAAGATCAGAAATGAAGAAATCAGGACTAAAGTGGTGGTTAAAGCAGCACTATATTTTATTAGAAAGCAGCTGGTCAAATGGTTTTGTCATGCAAGTAGGTTGAAACAAATTAACAATGCATTCGATGCCCTATCTCTAATACTGGATTATATTGGGGAATTCTTGTTCGGACAAAGAACTTTCTCTTGAACAGAGCTGTAATTTGATTCCCTTAATGGATAAGGTTGATACTGGTACGATTCGATCATCATCATCATGTGGCGTGGTTGAGGCCAGTACTTGTCAAGCACTGAGGTGACGAGGGAAAACCATATGAGTTTATCATTACCGTGAAACCCAAATATTTGGGAGGCTATAAGCTGGGAAATTGATATCGACCTATAGGCCTGTTGTTATTTAACTGGGCTTAGTCAGAAGGGGAAAGATATCTCACACATACTGGGGATTTAAACGTGGGCCAGTATAGTGGTGGGAAAACACCCACTCTTGTATCGCGTGGATATTTCATCAGTGTTGTCTGACTCTATGCTTCCTTTACTGAGAAAGGAATGATCGGTCAGGCGGGTCTATCTTTCTATTGTCTCTATACTTTCATCGGAACCAGATTGTATGGCATGAATGATTCGACACAGTTCCTAGGCAACCTAAGGAATGTATTTACATGATGAGTGTCTATATATTCATACACCCACACATAACAGACATGAAGGATATCCGAGGCAGAAATGTGGAAAGCGACAAAACACAAGAACACCAAACTCTTCTGTTGTTTGTCTGGTCTTTCATTCAGTATTTCAGGTTAGTTATCAATGTAGCTTAGAGTATCTTACATTAACCTTGGAGGTGTAATGGAGTACTGACCTGAGGTATCCTAATATGCATATCTACTTTCCTGATGGGACAAAATGGTGATTGGGAAGGGAGGATCCAGGCCATAACACTTGATGATCTCTGTAGGAGGTATTGAACTTTGCCATCCTTATGAAGGGACCTGTCACTATATCTATTATCTATTAGATCTTAGATGGTAGGGAATGTGTCATCCTATTTACATATTTACTAGGGATGAGACGCGTAGGCTGAAAAGCTTACTGGACTTGAAGTTAGGATTACTAAGAGCTGTAACCTAATCTATCCGTGAGATATGTCTGGGAGTTCAGACATACGATGCGGTCTGAGCTCAAGGGCCTGACGACAAGATATCGATGAGGTTAGTGTGAAATGTTAGTGTAGTATGTATTGGGCAAGGTTGTGATGGATATGTACATCTCGCCTGTTCTTGCTTACAGGAACCTCTGTGCTGTTAACTGGGGGAGGTGGGCGACTGCCCTTCGCTGCTGCTGATTCCTGTTTGCTAAGTGCTGTGAACTTTGGTTGTGTAATGTGGCGCCTTTTTCTGGTGGCTATGAACGAGTGACTATTTGCGAAGCTATATGGTGCTGAAGTTTGGTGTAAACTGACAGTGGAACTTGCCAGGCTCAAGTCTCAAGGTTCCAGGAAGGCATCATACGGGTGCAGGTGAAAGTACTCTTATCACCTTTGTTACATACAGACACTAAATACATTGACTTCTATCGAGTGGAGTGATGAAAATGTCAAGAAGACTACTCTCACCAAATTAATTGTTCTTTGCTATATGTCTGTCTGTCTGTCTATCTGTCTGTCTGTCTGTTGGTTCATCTGTATGTTCAAGTCAGAATCTCCAATAAAGATTCTCGATTTGCCTTTTTAAAAAAGGTTGTTCTCTTATAGGTCAGTTAAGTGTCTTCATGTAGAAAGCAGTCTTCATATAGTTAGTGGCATCCGTGAACCGTCCTGTGGACAATCTAGTAAAAGGGAAGACAGAAGGTAATAACGAACCCAATATAAAATATAGGGGCAACCACCGAGAACCAGGCTGGTGTTGCACCCGTGACACTAACTACTGTCCATTAATCTTCGCTATGAATCCTCGGGCACTTATTTTGCCTCTTAAAACAGCATAGCCACTCGTGTAAATGAGCTAGAGATAGGTGAGACTGGTGAGTGTAGCTGTGGAATTGCCAACACGACGGCTAAGTAAACATTTGCTGCAAGAGCGTCCAAAATATGCAGAGCCGAGAACATTACTTTGGCCTATACGTGTTTCATTTAAGGACACACGCTATCAAGACAAGTCGCCTTAACAGAATTAAGCAACCTGATACGGAGGGGGGGGGGGGGGGGGGGGGGGGGGGGGTGGGGGGGGGGAATGGCACGCCGTAACAGCACAAAGAAACACGCAGCTTCCAAGATGTGTAGTGTGAGAGCCGACCAGACTGTCAAGAAAATGAAACTGCCTGTGGGGAGCCTGCATGTAAGCTGTAATAAAGTATCTGAATCTACAGTCATTGAAACTACCACTAGGAAGAGCGACGACTACCCACCACAGACGAGAGCAAAAACTGTTGAGAGGAAGGAGGAGCAATACACCAGAATCAGAAACAATGAATCAAAGACAGTCAGATTTGTGGTAAAGCGGATAAAAATGGAGCTAGCAGATGAACAAATGCAGATGCAGGAAGAAGATCTTCACATCAAAATCCTGAAGGCAGAGCGGATTCTTACTTACTCAGGGATCCCTACAACGCTGGCGGTGGTGACGTCCGAGAGCTGTGAGATTGCACAACAGGTATCGACACACCAAAAACTACAACAGCCCGAGGGATTCCTACCAAAATATCGCACAATGCTCCAGATGCCGGAGGATCGGCCACAGCAGAGCAATGCCAATATGTCGCAGCAAGACTGAGATCTGCCGGTACTGCGCCGATCATCACGCATTACAAAGAGTGTCCGCTGGCCAAGCTGGACACGGACTTCAGAGCGCCAAACAGCAAACGAAAGTGCACCAACTGCCTGGGCAAACATGGAGCACGATACTTGGGCTGTCTGTACCTCCAAAGACACAGAGACGTGTTAAAAATCGCCATTGTCACTAAGACACAATTTAAGGAAACAATGCGGAGGTGCGAGACAGCCACGGGCATCTCGCAAACTGAAATAGCACAGCCGCAGAGGGAGATCGACGAGCTTGAGAAAACAAGTCAAGCTTCTGCAAAACCCGGCACAGACCAGCGACGTCGAAAAGATACTTCACCGAAATAAAAGAGGACTCAGAAAAACATAAAACAAGATAGTGGAGTACATGGCGCTGACAATAAAGAAAACGAGGAGATACTACAAATCAGAGAGAACAAGTGCTAAAAACAGAAAGGGAACTGGTCCCTAAACAAACCTGCAGAAGCCACGAAGAAGCCACAAGACGAAACACACCAAAAGACCAAGCCGGGCCAGCAAACCAAAACCAGCAGCCCAGCCACGACAACAGAAGCCTTACAAGAAATTACAGAGAAACCTCAAGATGAAAACCAAGAGACCGGACCTGAACCGTAAGCCAAAGCCAGCAGCCTGACCGCGACGCCCGAGGCCGAAAAGGGGAAACCAATGCTTCGCCAGACATCCGAAGAAAACCGAGATGAGCACCCTGATGACGACACGGAGAGGCCCCGGTGTCCTACCTTGGAGGAGTTACAAGGAAAGTGCAAGACGGGAGGAACTCATGCACCAGGAATACAAAAGGCGCTGGGAAGAAAGAGAATCGGAAAAGCCCAGGAAACTCAGGAAACCGGTACAATACCCAGATACATACTATGACCTGTGAGAACGTCTTCAGCTACTATATAGAGGACGGAGAGATCATCCGTGGAAGCTCATGGAGGAAGACTGCGAAAAGCAACATAAACTATTTCTTGAAATTGAAAACAGACGCAAGAAAGAGGAGAAAGACGACACCGAAAAACTACGAAAAATTCACAAAATAGGAGGCGAAAATACCAAATAAAAAGTCCTTTTAAGGATTGCAATCAGTCAAGCCAGACGAGCCAGGAGGCTATAATAGCCAAACATACCACCAGAAGAGACGATGCACAAAAAGACTGCCGATGACCAAACCCGATGATGACGACGCAGATACAATCGCTAAATTACCCAGTCCGAGCCAGGACTTACTCGTGAGAGCGCACAGACAGAAACAGGGTAAAACACCCACAAACAACCATGGATCTCCACTCTAACCAAAGCTGAAATACGCAGGTTGAACGAGACTGAGTTTGGAATTTTTTTTTTTTTTTTTTGGAATCAAGTCAAGTCAAGACTTCAGAATGCACTTGAAGGAAACGAAGATTTCTCACGCGAAAAATATAATGTAAGCTGACATTTAAAAAGTCAAAGCGGCCGGCCGAGTGGCTAGTACGCCGGATTCTCTTTCGAGAGACCCGGTTCGAATCCTTAGTAAGGTGTGGGATTTTTTTCTGTCAGGGGCAACAAAGAAAATCCCAGCCTGCACAGTTCGCGGCGACTGCACTAGCCAGGCGGCCTTAATTCTTCAGGCTCAAAGACACCCCCCCCCCCCCCACATCCCACCCCCTCTGCCATACACCGGAAGGAACTATATTGGCAGTAAATGACAGTTTAAATGGCAATGCATACGTGTCTCATGAAGCTGAATGTGATGGCTTGAGCGCGTGTTCACGTAGTTTAGTCGTTAGTTTAGTCGACGGATCAACATCACGACACACGGGTGTAATCCATAAGTGCTCCCTTCTACTCCTAACTCAAGTCTGAGTCCGGAAAATCTCAGCTCAGTGCACGAACTCCGTAACACCGGCGAGAATCCTGAAATACTTTGGATAGATTTTTGACTCGAAATTTGCCCGGGCAGCGCCGTTAGGCTACTCTATTTCGATTTCCAACTGCCAAGGGATTTTTTACGTGCACAACAATACACATGGGCGTCCGATCTCACTACCCAGAGACCAGGGGAAATTTTGTTACTAGAAGTCCACGCGAAAAAATCCCGGCTTGAACCCGGGACCTCCAGCACCAGAGGCGGACACCATACCTCGAGACCACTCAGGCCCCCCCCCCCCCCCCCCCCCGTGCACACGTAACACACACATATTAATGTTTAGGGAACATTGAAACTGCACGAGACGTCAATTCACAAAACTACGAACAGCAGGCAGATTCAAATCTGTGCTGTACTTATGTGAGTGCCAATGAATGAGCTACGACCTACGATGGGTGACATTGTAGTATTCTGTTGTGATAATTTGGCCGTGCCCAGCGTGTGCCACGTGGTCTAGTGTTTACACACCCGCTTCACATGCCAGTGATCCGGGGTTTGTTTCCAGGTCCGGTCAGGGATATGCACTTCACTACTGAAGAGCTCAAACAAGAGCGAAACTCGAGTCTAGTGCTTCCATATTGACGTGGATAGGCCTTAGGTTCATACCAGAGTGCGATCAGCATTGCGAGTAGTGGGTTGTGCTCAATATTTAAGAATGCCTATCAATTTGTTTCTCGTATGTTATTATTGTTTCGGTAATGCTATTGACCGCTTGAGAGTATCTCAAGTTTTTATTTTACCTTCTGCAGTTGAAAAAATGGCGGCGTGTTTATGCTGAATGTTGAACCAAAACACACTCTCAGTTTGGTAATGTCGTTGAATATTTTACTACATCATTCATGTATGGTTTAATGATGAATATCGTCGTACTATATCACTGTATCACTGGACCGAGGGAGGGGGGGGGGGGGGCCTCGGTGGCCAAGCAACCAGCCTCGCGTTCCGAAAGGAAACTGGAAACTGAGCAGGACTTCCGGTCCCCCAATATCATATATGGCGGTTAGGCATTGAACCGTTAAGTCCTCTGGTGTGTTTATGCTTGTGGCTACGGTTTGCATTTCCCTCATGTTGGACTGGTAGTACATGGTTCAGTCGCCCTGCTACACAGCGGAATTCTGAGCTGAGTAGGAACATTTTTTTCCAATTTTCGTTTTCTCTTCATTGCTTTCATTTTTTTTTCATCTTTTTATTCTTCTCGTCCTGTCGTCAACTTTTAGTTAGTGTAGTCACAGGAGATCTCCGTGATTATATGTTGTGTTTTGAGAATGTGTTTGTTTGCTGATGAAGGCTAATCACCACAATGTCCTGTATGTGTCGTAATTCTGTAATGTACAGCTGCACTACTTTGGGTCATTTTATATAGCTACTGAGTGAATGCGTGGCGCAACACTGTGAGCTGTGAGATTCATGTAGAATGCTTTTACATCTGTCCACTGTAGTTTGCACAGTGAACTGCATTTTCCGAACAATGGTTGGCTGTCACTGAATTGACTGGTTTGCTTTTTCGGTTCACGAGTGCATTTTTTAGGAGACTCCTGGAAGTCATTGCTGGAGCTACGAAGTTCGTGCTTTGTGCGGCACTTTCCGCAGGTCGCCTTGCGGAAAGAGACCGAGCCATGTGGGGTACAATCCGGGTCAATGAAGTCTTTCTGGTGACTGCCAATTTCCATCGACGATGAACTGTATTTGTCATAGAAGACTTTTGTTTTGGCATTCTGACGGTAGCATTATGCACAGTGTAACTGTGAGGGGCTGTTGACTTGCGAGACTCCTGCATGTTCCACTTTTTCACACTGGGCAGTGAGGAGCATTTTGTGTGATATTCACTGGCACAGGAACGGAGCATAATGGGGACGACCCGTTGCCGTGAAGTTGGAACCACGGCTAACTAACTAAACAACTGAGTAAAATAGGATAAAACCTGGTGCGATGAAGTTGATCCTCTCTTTCAGACCCCTCCACCCTCCCCCCCCATTTTATTTACCTTATTATGTTTGCCTTCTACGTGTTATTTTAGGTCTCCCTCTATTTCATTCTGGGGGATGGGTGGGTGGGTGATTGTATATGGGTAAGGTTGTGTGGTTAAGGGATGAGTGGGTGGAGGATGTGTGAATGGGTAGAGGATATGTAAGTAGGTGAATGTGTGTAGGTTAGGAGGTAGTGGGGAATGTTTGTATGGGTGGGCTCGGGATCTGTAAGTGGGCTGGGGTAGATGGGAGATTATGTGGGTGGGTGCGGAATTTGTGTGTGGGTAGGTGTGGGATATGTGAAATGGCGGGGATATGTTTGTGTGCGTGGGAGATGTGTGGTTGAGGGATGTGTGTTTGGCTGGATGGTTGGATGTATGTGGGTGGAGGAGGATATGTGGGTGGGTGATTGTTGGTGGGTAATGGGACGGGTGGAGGATATGTGAGTGGGTGGGGATATGTATGTTGGTGGGAGATGTGTGGGTTGAGAAATGTATGTATGCTTGGTGTGTGGGTGGATGGGATGTGTGGTTGGTGAGAGTGTGTGTGGGTGGGGAGATGTGTAGGTGTGGGGATATGGTGGATGGGTGGGGCCATGTATGTGGGCCTGGGGTGTGTGTGTGTGTGATTTGGTGGGGGATGTGTGGGTGAATGGGGGATGTGTGGGTGGGTGGTGTATGTGTCTCATAACATGGTAATATGCATTGTTTATGTTCACAAAATTCATTTGACAATGTTTTTCCTATGCACTATTGATGAATGAAAGATGAGTGATTGGAAGGGCTGAATGTAAGACGAACCTGCGTGCCCAATTTGTTACCCTTTGAAAATAAAGTATGTTTGTTTGTTTGTTTGTTTATTCACGATACAATAGACTGACTTGTTATAGTTCAATCAATCATGTGCCATCCCGGAAAGCGTGGCATGACTTGCCATATCACTCGATCACCAGAGTCGTGGATCAGCTCAGTGTTCCTGTCTCGACCATGCCATGTGGCCAAGTTATCAAGGTATTTACTTCTCGGCCTTCCCCTTGATCTGTTCCCTTCGATCTTGCCAGTTGTCACTAAGTTCTCCAATACATTTTTTCTCATAACATGTCCCAAAAATTTTGACTATCTACATCTTCTTCTTCTTCTTCGTTCATCCGGAGTTTTTTTTCCGGACGTGATTGCGTTGTGCCTGTTTACAGCAGAGCTGCGTTCTTGCGCCGTTAGGCCGACACATCCGACTTCTGCGGGCATTTGTTGACCGGGTTAACCTTCCCGGGGGTTTCTTAGGACGTTAGACTCTCACTGTTGTGGTGTTATCTCCCATCCCAGCTGGCCCATATAGAACAGCCAAAGGCATCCTGGTCGGCCCTCAAGGGAAGGCAGGGGCAGACCATGGGCATTCCCCGCCATCCAAGGAGGCTTCCATAATTGCAGAGCCATCACACACCGCTCTGGTACTGGGCTCACCCAAGGAATCGTCACGTCCTGCACATGGCTGCTTAGCCTCACTTCCGTATATTGGGCCTTCCGTTCACCATAGGCTGTTCTTCCAGAAGCCAGAAGAATGCAGTTTGCAGATGACATCCACACAGTGAGCTTTCGATTCGGACTTTCCACGTAATGGATTTGCTATCCAAGCAATATTCCATTTGTGCCACTAGGACACTTTTTCCACCTTTTTTGAAGCCCACACAGTGAGCTTTTGATTCGGACTTTCCACGTAATGGATTTGCTATCCAAGCAATATTCCATTTCATGCCTCTGGGAGGCTTGTGTAACCGACATGCCTGTGGTATGAAGTGTGGCAGTCTAAATACTTCATGTACATTTAAATGTCAACCTGAATACAGTTAAAGTAAGCTGCAGTCGACTTGAGCTTGTTGATATTTCCATAGAGCTTGTCCTCGAATGAAGCAGGTGTGGGCCAAAATATCTTTCTCTGTTCTGCATATATTGGGCACTCTTGCAGCAAATGTTTAGCTGTCATTTTACCAGTTCCACAATTACATTCATCTGTATCTCCTATCTTTAGTTTGTTGAACAAGTGGTATTTCAACCTGTTGTGTCCTGTGCGGAGTCTGAAGATTGCTACTTGTTCTCTTCGGTCGAGTTTGTAATATGCATCATCCTTCTGGTGGCCTGGATGCTCTGATTCCCATTTGGTTCTATAAGTGCTTTTTATCAACCTCTTTGCCTCATTATAGGTTATGTCTATGTCAGGCTGTGGTAGTCGTCCGCCCTCTTTTGCCAGTCTGTCAGCCTCTTCATTTCCAGGTATACTGCAATGTGATGGGATCCACTGTATTACAACTTTTTGTGATTTCTGGCATAGACCATGGAGTGCTGCTCTTAGGTCAGCTATTTCTGTGCTGTTATTGCTCTTCAGTATTGAGACAGCTGACTTTGCATCTGTAAAGATAGCTATTTGCGTCTCTTTATTTTCCTCCATCAAGAGCATTTCTGCTGCAGTTTTCAGAGCCTCTACCTCCGCTTTGAAGTTACTTGAAAACTTTCCAGTTGCCACTGAATGTGTTTTTTTTCACTCCATTTTTTAAATTTAGGAGAATTCCTCCTCCTCCATTCTCTACTGAATTTTTGGCTGATCCATCTGTATATGCATGGGTCCAATTGCTGCTTGGGTAATGTTCTTTTATGTAGTTTAGGGTTATTTCTCTTCTTTCGGTTTCATGCTGAGTGTTCTTTTTCTCAATACCAGGAATGTTTTCTATCATCTCAGGCAGTTGCTGCTGTCTCCAAGCTGGGAACTTGTCTGCATTGTAAATGGGTTTGACTGTTGATATGTTAAGTATGGGATCTGCCCTAATCTTTCGTTTTGCAGTTTCTACAAAGTTGCTACGCTTCAGTCTTCCCTTTCCAAAACCACTAAACCTTTTATACATAGGGTGGTCTGTCAATCTTCTAAATTTTTCAGCTTGTTGCTGGGCTCTGCTATCTCTTCTATCCTGCATTGGTTGTAAACAAGTGATCTTTTCTAATTCATTAATAGGCGTTGTCTTCAGGCTTCCAGTTATAATTCGCATTCCTTGATTTTGGACTCTACTTATTTTGTTAAAGTTTGACTTAGCTGCTGTTGCCCAAGCTGCAATGCCATATTCCAGTACTGGCCTCACCCGTCCAGTATATAACTTCTTGAGAACTTTCTCATCTGCTCCCCACGTTGCACCAGCAAGCTTTTTCATGATTGCCATTCTTTGCCTTGCTCTTGTTCGATTTTTCTCAACCTGTGTCTTCCATGTCAGGCGACGATCAAAGGTGACTCCTAGATAGTTTGGATTTTCTTCATGGCGCAACATTTTTCCATTCAATACCAGCTTAGGTTGCTGAGTTTTAGTTGAGAGGGAGAACACTGTGCATGTTGTTTTCTCCTCACTTATCTTCACTAGCCATGATTTTAACCAGTCCTCTAGCGCTAATAGGGCTTGCTGTATTCTGCTGTTAGCTGTACTAATATATTCTTCAGATGTCCATATGGCTAGGTCATCTGCAAAGGATGATGTGTGTACTCTGGCTGGAAAATTTTTCCGTGATGTCGTTTATATATGCTAGGAATAATGTTGGTGAAAGAACTCCTCCTTGGGGGACACCTTGCTCCAACAGCATCATTTTGCTGGTTTGTCCTTGTACTTTTGTCCTGGCAGTTCTGTTCTCAAGGTAGTGGCTGATCCATTTGTACATTTTCCCACAAACATGCATTTTTTGCAGTTTTACTTTCAGTCCTTCCTTCCATACTTTATCAAATGCTTTTTCTAAATCTATCCAGACCGCTAGTGTGTGCTTTTTCTCTTGGAAGGCATCCTCTATTTCCTGAGCTATATAGGTTATTTGATCTTCAGTGGATCTGTACTTTCTGAATCCTGCTTGGTGAGGTGTTAAGAGTTGGTTTTCTTCCAGATGCCATGTTAGCCTGCCTGTCAACTTCTCACCTAAAGCTTATCACCAGAAAGAATTAGAGGGCTGCAACTCCAGCCCAAGAAAGATAACCAAGTCGCTCTGGACAAGAAACGTCCAGAGCTTTCTAGAACAAGAGTCACCGAGTCCAGGGTTCCGTGGACATTGAGATGACCCGCCTCAAGCGGGGTCCACGAGGAACTCGGGCAGAGTTACCGCCCGTCGAATAGCGACACGCGGTAGACGAACAGAGGGCGATTGGACTCGCGACAGGCAACAAGGGTCTGCCTGAGAGGGACTCTGTAGATCTTCATATTATAGACTAGATAGTGTGCTAGGATGTGACATGATTATAAATGTATAATGGTTTAATGTCAATGAACAATGTGATATGATGTTAACGGTATAGCCACAATAAATAGGCTATATTGCAGCAAAGTAGTTTGATTGCTTGTGTTATTAATACCTGTGTGAACCCAACCAGTCACCTAGATAGTAAGACGACAACAGGTATTTTTGGGGGCTAGTACCGGTTTTGAGCATTATATGGTTATTAAACAACGGGAAAATGCCATGTAAAATCATTTAGTCATATCATATTGATTTTTTCTTCAAAATGTCAGGTAAATTTGTTAACCTTAAAAAGTTCAACATATTTAGTAGCTATCTAGTAATTAAAGTAATATTATCAAAATAGGCAGAGTCCCTCAGCAGCCAAAAGCAGAGTCCAGACCACAGTATACCGCTTTTTGGTATCCAATAGTTACTGTTTGATATAACTATGACATTTTTGTTTTGTTTTTTTTTGACCGTGACTAATGTTTCGTACTCTACGAGCAGATTGTGCCGCAGAGCGTACCGTGTGAGTGCAGAAACCCGTGTGAGTGTTCCATCTAAAAGTGTATGATAGAGAAGACCGCGTACTACGCATTGTAACGGTTCCAGCAGTAACGAAAGTGCAGAGCAACATCATTCCGAAGGATCAGAGCTAAGTTTCGTTTCATATTCATTGCAGATTCTAAGCTATTACTTACCATCTTCCATCATGTATCATTTTGTTGAATATTGATTGATGTGTATATTCATAATTGTGCCACCAATATAAACCTACATTGTGCGTAACACATTAATATTCAAGGGAATTAACCATTTTTTTTGGAGCCCATACCAAATTTATCTAAGGGATTTAACTTTACAAACATCATAAATAAATAAAATCCAAAATGTCTACCTTAGATCAATGCATTGAGCAAGGAATAAAATTAGGATATAAAGAAGAGAAACTGTCAGAATGGGCACAGAAAACACACGCAGATAACATTGCCCGTGAAGAAAGAGCGATAGAACGAGACGAAAAACAAAGGCAAATGCAAGCAGACGAGAAAAGATTGCAAATGGAGGCCGAAGAGAAGAAATTACAGAGGGAGGCCGAAGAAAAAAAATTACAGAGAGAAGCTGAAGAAAGAAAAGTACGAGAAGAAAGAGAGGAAAGAAAAGTACGAGAAGAAAGAGAAGCTGAAGAAAGAAAAGTACAAGAAGAAAGAGAGGAAAGAAAAGTACAAGAAGAAAGAGAGGAAAGAAAAGTACGAGAAGAAAGAGAAGCTGAAGAAAGAAAAGTACGAGAAGAAAGAGAGGAAAGAAAACTACGAGAAGAAAGAGAAGCAGCGGAGAAGAAATTGCAAATGGAGGTCGACGCAGCAGCCAAGCTAGCCCAGTTAAACGCTGATACACAGTTGAAATTGAAACAGATGGAAATAGAGTCCAACACAGAGATATCAATAAACAAATTAAGAAATAAAGAAGAGGAACAGAAATATAATAAATATAAAGGCCTCATAAAAGCTTTCTGTTCAGGTGACTCCATCTCCGCCTATTTAGAAAATTTCGAATGTCTCATGACCTACCACAAAGAAGCAGATTAGGAGTTTATTAGGCCTTATTAATTATTATGCCAAATTTATCCCACATTGGGCAGAACTCACCACAGTTTTTTCAGACCTGTTAACAAAAGATCATCCATCGAAAATTTGTAAAAGTAACAGCTTAGATGATGCAATGTGTAAATTGAAACATATTTTTGCAAATCCTCCAGTCTTACGATTACCCAACATAAAATTACCATTTATTTTAACCACAGATGCTAGCGGCGTCGCTATAGGAGGGTGCTTGATGCAGGAATTCGATGGGGTCAGACACCCTATTCTCTACGTGAGTAGGAAACTGAAGAAAGCTGAGATACGCTATGCCACAGTGGAACGGGAGTGTTTGAGTCTGTTATTCTGCATTTTGAAACTGTCCAAGTACCTCTTGGGCAGGCACTTTGTGGTCCTGAGCGATAGTTCACCATTGTTAGTCCTAAACCAAGGATCGCCCAAGAACCACCGGTTGCAAAGATGGCGGCTCCTTCTGCAGGACTTCGATTTCGAAAATACGCCACATCAAAGGCACCGACAATACGATGGCTGACATTTTATCACGGCAGGCACATGCGCCAGCAGAATGACTCTTATCATTCGACCAGTAGCCATGTTATATACTGTGATAAGCCTGTGACAAGTTTTACACCGTTTCATATGTGTACCTCTACACCTGCTAAAGTACTTTGTGCTTAGTTAATTACTACACCTATTTAACACGGTACTTTAATCACTACACCACCAAGTGCCTAAGCTCTAGTACTATACCAGCTAGAAAGAGTAATTGTTGATTTCAACCAATAAGATCAACCAGTGAACAAACGATAAACACTGTAAGATTTCATACAAGACACGGAAATGAACTCATACTTGCTGTTACTGCAAAACATTCCAAACATCCGAAATACGACAACATCACTATAGAACGACAACACGTAAGAGACAGCCATACGAACTTTAACATTTATGGCAAAACACAGGAACAACGGGAGGGCAACGCAAACATCATCGTTGGAGTTAATTTAATTAGTTAATTAGTTTAAATATGTATTATATTTCCATTTCTTATGTATATATATAATGTTAACCTGTAACTTGTACATAGTCTACTTTAATAATACAGGCGGTGCCATTCATAGGCCAAGAAAACCCGTCCTATACAATTGTCTCTAGTTAAATTGTAATCTAATTTTCGTTCATCGCACAAAAAGTACGTATTTTCTTAAAGGGCAAATATCGCCTAGCCCACGTTTTTCAAGGGCAATAATAACTACCTTAACTTAAAAATATATATTTTTACAAAATACTATTGTGTATGAAAGACGAATAAATCAGTGTATGAAAGTATTAAATAAGAGAACGATACACTTGGCGGACAAATTGTACGCAACACGTATTATTTTAATTTGTCTGCGTCTTTGATGTAAAACTATGTGACTTGTCTAATTTGGGAGTACATATATAGAACTTAGTTTAGGAATCAGCTTAGTTTAGTAACTAGTTAATATACTTAGTGAATTTACTTAGGTTAGCATTAGGAAATAGTCTAAGCACCACTACTTGGAATGGCCGATCATGTAGTGCATAACTCATGATTAAGGTTATCCCAACTCGTGACGCTTGGAAACACACCACCCATTTAACACACACACACCTCATAACTCAACACGTTCAATTTAAAATACAATCACTTTATTAGGAGTATCAACTGATTATTCAGACACACTAACAAGCCAACAGGGACACATGTAGTTTCAGGGGGATAAAAGAACATCGTAACTACACATGTAACATTAGATAACATACGAGAGTAAAAGTGTATTGAAATACACACACGAATCAAGATTTGAAGGTGTACTTAACTAGCCAGGACTTCGGTCCTGTTAACTCTCTGTAACCAGAGATTAATTGTCTGGGCACCAGTAGGGTGCGTGAGAAGGGCGAGTTGCTAATGCAACTATTAAAACGCCACGTAACTTCGGTCTGATAAGCATTGTTAGATACACGAGAGACAGGATGGTCTCTCTTAGCAAATCAGAGAAGTGGTGTATGAAAGAATACATGAGTTGCTAATGCCATTATGTGAGTTACCAGGTTACTTTCCACCAAACTATAAAACCCCAACTTTAGGTGAGTCGATGACAGAATTAGAACAAATCTAATTACCCTATAACAAACCATTTCAGGAAGGGGGGAGGGAATCCTGTCAACTTCTCACCTAAAGCTTATCACCAGAAAGAATTAGAGGGCTGCAACTCCAGCCCAAGAAAGATAACCAAGTCGCTCTGGACAAGAAACGTCCAGAGCTTTCTAGAACAAGAGTCACCGAGTCCAGGGTTCCGTGGACATTGAGATGACCCGCCTCAAGCGGGGTCCACGAGGAACTCGGGCAGAGTTACCGCCCGTCGAATAGCGACACGCGGTAGACGAACAGAGGGCGATTGGACTCGCGACAGGCAACAAGGGTCTGCCTGAGAGGGACTCTGTAGATCTTCATATTATAGACTAGATAGTGTGCTAGGATGTGACATGATTATAAATGTATAATGGTTTAATGTCAATGAACAATGTGATATGATGTTAACGGTATAGCCACAATAAATAGGCTATATTGCAGCAAAGTAGTTTGATTGCTTGTGTTATTAATACCTGTGTGAACCCAACCAGTCACCTAGATAGTAAGACGACAACACTGCCATTGATAATGCGTTCCATTAATTTTCCTACACAGCTAAGAAGACTGATAGGTCGATAGCCATTTGGTTCTTCCAGGTCTTTTCCTTTCTTTGGGACTGGTATTAGTATAGCTTCCTTCCATGCCTGTGGGACTATTCCCCTCTTCCAGCTGTAATTTAGGACTGCTAGTAGTTTCTTTTTTGCCTTAGTGCCTAGTCCTATTAGCATTCATTTGTGATCCATCCTTTCCTGGTGATGTCTTCTTTTTTAGGGTATTCATTGCCTGTTCCATTTCTTCCATTGTTAGATTTGCCATCATATATTCTGCTGCTGTCTCTGTATATCTATGATGTATCTGATTATCTTTGATTGCTTTCTTCTGTTCGGCTGTAATATCAATGTGGTTTGCACTGGCATAGTGTTCCATTAGTGCATTTGCAGCCTTTTTTCCTGTAAGCAAGGCATTTCCTTGTTTAATTGTTATTTGTTTGTTTCTAGGTCCTTCATTGTTCATGGCTTTCACTAGTTTCCATAGTTTTGTTTCCATCCCTGTCAAAATTCAGGTTTTCTGTTTTTTTTCTCCAACAATCTCTTGTTGTTTGATTTACTGTTCTTTTATATTTTGCTGAGATGGCTTTGAGAGAGATGTTCGCTTCAGTTGTTTGTTCTCTCTCTGCGGTCTTCCTAGCATCTTCAACTTTGTCCTCCAAAATTTGTAGTTCCTCAGTCCAGTATGGTTTGTAATTTTTTCTCGCTCCTCTTGGAATAGACTCAGTGGCCGCCTGTATTATTGCTCTGTTTAGACTTTCCACCATTTGCTTCATGTTGCCATATCGTGTATTTATGTTTTCACAATATTTGTCTGTTAGTATGGCAAATCTGTCCCAATCTGCTCGTTTGTAATTCCAGCGGGGCAAAGGCTTTTGCTCCTGTGGAACATACTCCATATTTATTACAAGCTTGATTGGTCTGTGGTCACTACCTGCTAATTGGTCAAGCACATGGCGATCGATTTTGTGGAGGATGTCTCCTGTGCAGAAAGCTAAGTCTGGAGTAGAAGTGGTAATCCATCTTCTGGAGTAGAAGCTCGGTGTGTCATCCGCTTTGTTGAGTAGATGGAGATTTGAGTCTATTTCCCAGTCCTCCACTTCATCTCCTCTTTTGTCAGTATCTGGGTATCCCCATCTTTCTGAACGGCTATTAAAGTCTCCGACAACAATGCAATTTGTGTCAGTTATTTTCATGTTTGAGAGTGTAAGATCCTTATCTGCCGGGCTATACAGATTGTAAATTCTTATTTTCACGTCCTTTATCATTATATCAACACCTATAATTTCCGTTTGGTTGTCAGAGATCACAGATACTTCGCTGCAAGGTATTGTATTTCGTGTAAGTATTACAACTCCTCCTTTGTGTCCTTCGCGGTCGAAACGTGTGGCCTGATATCCCTTGACTGAAAATGTGCGATTGGCGTTGAGGTGTGTCTCTTGAATGCATGCCACATCTATTCCATCTTTATGAAGACGCTGTGTTAGGGAGGCTTTCTTGTTATAAACTCCTTCTGCATTCCATTGTAGTATGTTGAGTGTCCGGGGTGTTTGGTCAATAGCTCTTAACCTACTCCTCTGTGCCTTGACTCCACAGCACAGGGGAAGGTGACCACCAGTAGTCATGGGTGGACCCCCTCGAGGCAGGGGGCCCGGCACTATCACCGCCTGATGGGACTTCACGGGATTAGCACCATAACGATTAATTTTCATCTGTGGCATCATGAAATGATAAAGTTACGTTGCACTTCTTTGTCAAGCCTATGGCTCAGTACATCCGATTTCGACAAGCATTTGTTCGGGATGCTTTCCCTAGCCTTTGACTGTCCCCAGTCTACCTACAAGGCAGCAGGTTTGTGCGTCACTTTGTCTGGTCCCTCTCCCTTGACCTGTCCGACATGGGTGACCCTACCAGTAGCTGTGCTACCGTCGGCATAGCTCTTGGGGTCATTGGAACGCACAAGCCCCTCTACCTCGTCAAGGTGGACGCACGGCAGAGGGGCTATCTACATCTAATTTCTCTAATCAATTTATGATTTTCATTTGTCTCCTGTTGTACTTGGTCATTGGTTTTTCTGTCTGTCTGTGGTATTCTTTGCATTTTCCTCAGAAACCACATTTCTGCAGCCATCAGCTGTTTTTCAGCTTGACTGCTCATTGTCCAAGTTTCATATCCATACAAAAGAACAGGCTCTATGTAGCACCTTAACACTCTTTTTCTCATTTCAATTGACATCTTTTTATTGGTCAGTATGTTTTTCATCTTGCTAAAGGCTACTTTCGCCATGGTGATTCTTGTTCTAATCTCTTCAAGGCATCTCCCATCAGATGTTATGACTGTTCCGAGATAATTGTACTGATCACTTGTTGAAGAATATTCCCATTTACTTGTATATTACATTGTGGTATTTCCTTCTTCCTAGTGACGACCATAATCTGTGTCTTTTTACAATTTAATTCTAATCCCAGTTGTTCACTGTGTGCAACAACCGCATCTACTAATTGTTGCAGATCCTGCTCATTGTCTGCATTCAGTACTGTATCATCTGCATATCTAATGTTATTGAGGTTTCGTTCTCCAATGCTGATTACACTTATATCTGCTACATTTTTGAAAATACTTTCACTGTATAGGGAAACCAGATCTGGAGACATTACACATCCCTGCCTAACAAATCTCTTAATAGGCTGATATTGTCCCACTTCATTATCAATCCTTATTGCAGCTTGTTGTTTCCAATATATGTTTTTTATAAGTCTAATGTCTTTCCCATCAATTTGTAGATCTGCCAGCATATCTATCATGTTGACATGTCTTACTCTATCGAAAGCCTTTGTATAGTCAATAAAGCATAGATGTATATCTTTGTTTACTGCTATAGAACGTTCAATAACTGATTGCAGCATACACACAGCATTTACTTCTACAAACCCACGTTGTTCTTCCTCTATGTATTTTCTTCTTCACTCTTTGCATGATAATTCATAGCAAAATCTTAATGTACTAATTGTTCTATGTTGATCACATTCCAAGGCTCCTGATTTCTTTGGGATTGCAATAAATTCAGAATCACATAGTTCAGAAGGTATATGTCCTGTATCATATAATATGTTTAGCGGTCTTGTGACTTGATCTATTCCATATTCTTCTAAAGCTTTAATCATTTCTGTTGTGATGTTATCTGAACCGGGGGCCTTGCCAGCTTTCATATGTTTAAGAACATTTCGAACCTCCATCTTCAAAATTGGCGGTCCTTCATTATTAATCGAATATCTTCTGTTATCATCATAAAGGTTTTTCACATAGTCTGACCATACATATAGAATATGATCTTTTTCTATTATATTATTATTATATTATAATTTCTATTACCATCTTTAGTTTTTAGATAGCCTGCTGATGTACTTGTTCTTTTATTAATAAGTTCCTGAATTCTTTTGTGCACTAATTTGGTATTTTGACTGTTGTGTTGTTTTTCAATTTCTAAGCAATTTTTCTCAAGCCATGCTTCTTTTGCCTTCTTACATAATATTCTGACTTGTCTGTGAATTTCTTCATATTTGGCAGAATTATTTTTTTGAGTCTTCTTGTTTCCATTAGTTGTAAAATTTCTTCAGTCATCCATTTCTTACGACCCACCTTCTTTAATTTTGGAATAGTTGTTTCTTTAGCCAAACTGTTACAGTTATAGATACTATTTTCAGGTTTTCTCTCTATCTTTGTACCCTACCTAGCATCAGTGTCTTTTTCTCACTTCTTGATTCACTTGTTGTATTTTAGCTTTTTTCATGAACTCCTCCTAGTGATTATGTCATATCACTTTAGTCATTTTAAGTCTACACAGACACCAATGAATGAATGTTTGTAGTCCATTAATAATTGAGTTAGTCATTCCCTGTTTCTGACACTTATACAGCAGTACTAATTTAACGTTGGATTTTAAAACTTGTTGCACTATGGAAGCTCCTTTATATGCTTACTTTAATATCTCTACATGTCCCGTTCCCCCCCCCCCCCCCCCCCCCCCCCATATTTGTCCCACATTGGTACATAAATATATGTATGATTCTACTTCACAAAGTGAGATTTCACTAAGGAACTCATGGAGAGAACTACAAAAATCTTGTTACTTCTCTTATCTTTAATTATTCACTAAGAGAGATCAAGTTATCATTTACTATGTTTATTCTCATTATCTTCAATATTCACCTACAAATTTTAGACATAGTTGTTGTGACCTCCCATCAAGTGACTTTAGATAGTTTCATGACACTTCCCTAATTTTTGGAAACAAAAATTTGCAGAAAAAAAAATAATAAGTTGTATAAAAATATACGCTTGTAAACAACCTGGATTCACACAAACATGCTGGTTCCTTCATTCACACCTCGTCATTACAAATATGACTTCGTATGAATGGTAGCCAAAGATTCACGCTTTAATTTCTATATTACATGGCTCGTCTTACGAGCATACACAAACTGACATTCAACACTCAAATACATTCTCTATATTCACTACGTCTAACTATGCCCTTTCTAAACTACAAAACTGGCGAGGGAAAATACACAGGTCCTGTCGCTCTGACTGTCCATCCCAGTCTGCCTGAATTCACAGGTCCAGTCCAGCTATTCACCCTCCGTTCACGTGCTGTCAGCACGTTCTGCATGCTGGGTCACTTGTCACATAGTTTAGTGGTCCAGTCCTCGTAGCCTACCGCTGTACTAGAGTTCAGTCGGTTTACGGGTAGTCCCCGTGATTACTGTACTCTGTCCTATGTCGGGAGTTAATCCTGGTATGTCCTCGTCATGTCCTAGCTATGACACGTGCGTGTGAATACTCATTCACATTACATATATGAGAGCTGTAACGACCCAAAGCCATTGTCTCTCAGACCTGCTTTTCAAAATGTCGATTAACCGACACCCCGGTACAGATTGTACGTTTTATGGCACAATGCATGAATATAAATTCATGCTGTCATGTAATGTTTCTCCAACTCTTTTACATGTTGTGTGTGTACTGATGTTCACCTGTCTAACTTCTGTTTGTGGCTAAATATTTCCAATATATAATCAGAGTTTTAGTAAGTCTGTGATGTCCCCTGTTCATGAGTTAATTCCCTTTCCTTTTAAATGCTGTCTGCATATTTATCTGTAATTATATCTGGATGTTTGCGTGTTTAGTTAAATTTAATGTATGTTTAAATCAGAAACATTGGTGTATGTTTATAATTTAGTGAATGATGTTTTTCAAGCGTCGTAGGTTTGTTTATGCTGTCACGATTTAATGCATCAGCATAATTTGTGACTGCATTGCCGACCTAGAAAACTTAAAAATGTGGCTATACTTGTAATGCATTAGTGGCAACCACACACAGAAACTACAGAAGCACACATGTCACATCCAAGATGCAGACAACTTATAAAAACTCTTGGGCGCGGAAAAAACCCGCCCGCTGTTCACTACTCTCCTTGTATTTAATTCATTTATTCTGTTCTTGCTCTCGTCTTGCTCACACACATTTGTTCTCACATGTTAAAAAGTCATGTTATGTCATTACAATATTATTGTACCATTCCAATGACATAAAAAATTACATACTTAAAAATAAAATAAAAATAATACAATAAAATAGTGAGAAAAAAATAAAAATAAATGTACAATAGTTTTGGCTCAGTTTTAGACAGTTTTTGAGCCAAATAGTAGTGCGGTATATTGGCACTGTATAAATATTTACAATATTTACAAATTGATTGGGTTGTTTGCCTTTATTCTAAGTATACTACCTAATATTAAATTTTAATTTTGTGTACTGAGATTCACTAACTAAGGTAAGATAATTTGGATAACTAACTAAAATGGGGTGAAATGTGTTGGTTCCCTTAACCCTTTACAGGGCAGACGCTTGTCCGTTTTGTAGCCCTGAACGGGCAAGATTTTTTCAGGTTCTGTAAAAATTTCGGGTCGCGTTAGTAAAAACATCACAAATAAGGTGTTAGTCAACCGATTTTAGTTAAATAAACAACACAATGAAGGGAAAAGCATGCAGAATATGTTACTCACGTGATTGTTGACGGTAATCCATATATGAACACAAATATTTACGAAATACGGCATGTTGTTTGTGATTTTCCGTCATCTATACGGCAATTTACAAACACATTTTCAGAATCATAATCACTTTCTTTAAAGTCCGACTCAGACTGCTAATGCAAAGTAACGCTTTGCACTGATATCTAGCTCCGATTAATAATCAACTTTGTGCCCTTTAATGTCATTTAAATTGAACAGAGCGAAATCTCGGCTATCACTTGAAGAATCGCCGAAATCCATTTTGAAAAACAGCGTAAAACTCCCGAAAACTATCAAAACAAGTCCGTAAAAGTCTGTTCAAAGTCATTGTAGCGCGTTTACAAATGGCGGCCACGTTGTCAAGCTATCGGCGAAAGTGAAAGTAGCAGTCGGAAATGTCGGAAACCCGAGAGATCGCGTTTTTACAGTGCATATAGTATCGGCCGGAATCGGACGCTACGCTCGTATTTAGAGATCGGCCGGTAACGGACGCTATGCCTTGTAAAGGGTTAATTCAACTATAATTCTAGATGGTAATTAAATAATTACAGATGGTATATTTCTAAACTTATCTGTGTTAAATAAATAGATTGTTCTAAATATTGTCTAATTACTTTATGGGATGATAATCTCTTAGGAGACTCATAGGATGTGATTGACCTACGGTGTTTACTATTAAGACTAATTATAGGTATATTTAATTGGGAATTGGGAAAGGTGTAATTAATCTACAAATACTAAAGTTGTTCTGTTCTTATACGATAGTTAAAGACATGATCTATACTATTCTATGAAACTGCAATAAAAATATATATTATACATTACAATTACATACATTGATATTCATATAGTGTTTATATACATATTAACCCTTTACAGGGCAGACGCTTGTCCGTTTTGTAGCCCTGAACGGGCAAGATTTTTTCAGGTTCTGTAAAATTTCGGGTCGCGTTAGTAAAAACATCACAAATAAGGTGTTAGTCAACCGATTTTAGTTAAATAAACAACACAATGAAGGGAAAAGCATGCAGAATATGTTACTAACGTGATTGTTGCCGGTAATCCATATATGAACACATATTTACGAAATACGGCATGTTGTTTGTGATTTTCCGTCACCTATATGGCAATTTACAAACACATTTTCAGAATCATAATCACTTTCTTTAAAGTCTGACTCACGACTGCTAATGCAAAGTACAGCTTTGCATTGATATCTAGCTCCGATTAATAATCAACTTCGTGCCTTTTAATGTCATTTAAATTAACAGAGCGAAATCTCGGCTATCACTTGAAGAATCGCCGAAATCCATTTTGAAAAACAGTGTAAAAATCCTGAAAACTATCCCAAAAAGTCTGTTCAAATTCATTGTAGCACATTTACAAAAGGTGGCCACGTTGTCAAGCTATCGGCGAAAGTGAAAGTAGCTGTCAGAAGTGTCGGAAAGCTGAGAGATCGCGTTTTTACAATGCATAATAGTATCGGGCGCATTCGGCAGCTACGCTCGTTTAAGCGATCGGCCAGTAATGGCCGCTATGCCCTGTAAAGGGTTAATACATACATTTCTATTTGTAACACTAACTAACTACTCTGTTCCAGGTACGGTGAAGATGTCATGTCCTTTCCTTTACGAATTCTGCAGTTAACATCATAGTTTATCTGTACATAGTCCAATGTTCCACGCGATGTTCCTGGAGTGTAATCACAATGTATAAGTAATACTGTCGATAATAATATCTTGACTCGACGTAGAAAGTCACTCACCTGTGTAGACAGTTTTCTATCGTAACGACACATGTCCCGATTTGAGGAAAAATATGCGGACCCCCGTTTTTCTTATTGTTCTAATGACTCAACATCAGCTTATTGCAAAGGGAGTAGGTACAGTGGAGATGATCTTGCCCATTATCATCAAGTTTTTGAGTTTCTCAAAGCTCTTGTCTACCTTTGCAGCGTTTAGCCATTTGCTGAATACACTTTGTACGTTAGAAACATAGTCAATGAACGTTTCATTTGGTTTAGGTGTTAGTTTAGAATACTGAATTTGTTAACCTGGGGCGTCTAGCAAAAAATGTTGCATAATGCGTTGTTTAATGTAATCTTAATTACTTCTAAGCTCTTGGGGAATAGATTCTATCACTTTTAAGGGCTCCCCCGAGAGGTTCTTCATATAAATCACCGCCCAGTGTTCTAGTGGTACTTCCTAGAATTTTAGCTGGAATTCCACCTTCTCAGTCCATGCAGAAATGGAGTCGCCTTGGCAGAAGGGTTTGATCAGCCCTTTGTACTTGTTGAACTTATTTTCCTCTTCTTTACTCTTTAATTTAGTGGTGGCAATCTGTACATGAGATTCAATCTCTAACTCCTTCATTTTTACCTGCGTTTGTGTCTCAATTTCTAGTTGTTTTCCTTTTATTTCTAACTCCTTTAATTTTGTGGCCTCAGCCAATTCTACTTCTTTTAATTTAGTGGCCTCAGCCAGTTCTACTTCTTTTAATTTAGTGGCCTCAGCCAGTTCTAATTGTTTTAATTTATTTGCCTCGGCTAATTCAGCAAGATCTTTTTGATGCTGGCGTTTCTGTGCTCGTTCATCTCTTTCACTTTCTGCTTTTCTGTCTGTGTATTCTCTATATTTATTACTTGCCCATTGCTCTAACTTATCACCAGTATATCCAAGGTCTTTACCTGCTTGTATACACTCTCCTAATGTTGACATCTTTGGTAGTAATTGTAATTACAGTCCAATATACAATCAAATACACATGAAATACACAATTAAATTAGAAATAAATTTTCTATAATAATACTAATTGTTTACAGCATTTAAAATTAAAATGCCAATCTAACTCATGCTTATCAAAACTATGTGTATACTTATCTGAAAAACGTGTAACTTTCTTGGGCCTACCGGGAGTTCTTCTCTATTTCAGGTTGAACAGGTGTTCTAAATGCCTCTGTTCTGCATTCTGTTACATAGAGCAGCAACAATTAATGTGTTGAAAATACAAGCACATATATAGGATGATATCACACTGTCAGCGTCTAGCTCATGTCTAGGTATCTGAGCTCGGGTTCACACAGGCAACAATAACTCCGTTAAATATAATATCTAACATTTATTGTATTTCAATATACAGTGCGTTGGCGCAGTGGGTTTAACAAGCTCGCACTGGTTTGCATATCACAGAGGTTTAACATCATCACACATAGTTATCACAAACATTCTAAGCAACTATCTAGCATATGTCTATGAACCCAAAATACACATGGGTTTAATCTATTAATCTATTGAGTCCCTCTAAGGCAGGCCCTGTTGCCTCTCTGATGGTCCGTCTGTCCTCTGACGGTCCACACGTGTCCCAATCCGACACGGGTGGTAACTCTGTCTGAGTTCCTCGTGGACCCCGCAATAGGCGGGCCACATCAGTGTCCACGGGACAGTGGACTCAATGACCAGTCCTTCGAGAAGGCTCTAGATTACTCTACCCTTTGAGTGACTGACTTCTTTCCCTTGGGCGGGAGTTGTAGCCCTTTGACTCATGTCTATAAATGTGAGTCTGTGACAGGATTCCCCCCTCTCCCTCGCTCTGATGGGTTGTTATAAGGTAATTAGATCTGCTCTAATTCTGTCACAGAATCACATAAAGTCGGTGTTTGTAGTTTGGTGGACAGTAACTTGGTAACCTACATACTGGCATCAAAACTCATGTATTCTCCGATACACCACTTCTCTGATTTGGTGAAGAGATCACTCTCTCTCCTGTGTCCTTAAAAATGCTTATCTGACCGAAGTTACGTGACGTTTACTAGTTGTGTTTTACAACCCGTCCTTCTCATAGTACCCCACTGGTACCAAGACAATTAACCTCTGTATTAAAGTGGATTAACAAGACCGAAGTCCTGGCTAATTAAGTACACCTTCAAATCTTGATCTGTGTGTGCATTTCAATACACTTTTACTCTCGTATGTTGTATAATGCTAAATATGTAGTTACGTTGTTATTTTATCCCCTCAGACTACATGTGTCCCTGTTGACTTGTTAGTGTGTTGACTAATAAGTTGGTGGTTCTAATAAAGTGACTGCATTTTAAATTGATAGTGTTCAGTTTTGAGTTTTGTGTAGAGTGTGTGCTGAATGTGTGGCTTATTTCCAAGCGTCACGAGTTGGGATAACCTTAATCATGAATTACTCTAATGTGTGCAATACATGATCAGGCATTCCAAGCAGTGGTGCTTAGATGTAGTATCCTAACTCCTAAACTAAGAGTATTAAACTAATTACTAAACATGTATCAACAATTTAGACAAGTTATACAATGTACATGAAAGACGCAGACAAATTAAAATAAATACGTTTTGCGTACAATTTGTCCGCTTAGTATATCGCTCTCTCATTTAATTCATTCACGCTGTCATTCACTCACCTTTCACTCAAAATAGTATTTGGTTAAAATATATAATTAAAGTTGAGGTAAGTGTTATTGCCCTTAGAAAAAATGGAATAGGCAATATTTGCCCTTTAAGAAAATACGTACTTTTTGTACGATGACTCAAAAATGGGTTATAATTTACACAGAGACAATTGCATAGGAAGGTTATTTAACCTATGAATGGAAATACCTGTAATATTATGGTAGACTATGTACAAATTACAGGTTAACACATTTTATATACATGATTTAATGCAAATATAATACATATTTAATATTAAATTAATTAATTAATTAAGTAACTAAATCCAACGATGTTGTGCGCGTTGTCCTCCTGTTGTTAGTGTGTCATGCCATGAATGTTAAAAGTTAGTATGGCTGTCTCTTGAGTGTTGTAGTCGACGTAGTTATGTTTCGGCTGTTTGCAAAGTCTCGTAGCAACAGCAAGTATGGAATGTTTTCAATGTCGTGCATAAAATGTTCTTACAGCTTTCAGAGTCAGTTCACTGGTTGAACTCATTACACAGTTAATGTCTCTCGCTCGGATCGTTCTAGAGCTTGGGAAATTGATAGTATAGCTCTTCACGTATAGTTCTTAAAGTATAGCTCTTAAAGTTTAATGTTCGTGGGTGTCATAAGTAACCTATTTACTGAGGTGTTATTACTTCTACATGAAAGTACTCTAGCAGGTGTAGAGTTACACTGTTATATGAAACAGACTAAAATATCACAGTTTCTAGTATGGCGAATGGTCGATGTGCCAAATGTTGTTCTACTGGCGCATTCGTTTGCCATGATAAAAGGTCGGCAATGATGTTGTCAGTGCCTCTGATATGGCGGATTTCGAAGTCGAAATCTTGAAGAAGAAGACACCATCTTTTTAGACGATGGTTTTTCGGGGACCCTTGCTTAAGCACCAACAATGGCGAATTATCAGTGAGCACAACAAAGTGGGCACCTAAGAGGAACTTAGATAATCTTAATACACAAAATAAAAGACTTAATGCCTCCAATTCCACCGTAGAATACCGGATCTCTGCCTTCTTCAGCTTACGGCTTACGTAGAGAATTGGGTGTCTCACTCCATCCACTTCTTGCATTAAACATCCTCCTATTGCGATAGCACTCGAATCTGTGGTCAAAATAAAGGGTAAATTTATGTTGGGTAATCGTAAGACTGGTGGATTAGAAAAAATACGTTTCAATCTGCATATTGCATCCTCTAAGTTGGTACTTTTACATACTTTTGATGGATGATCTTTTGTCAACATATTAGAAAAAACTGAAGTAAGTTCTGCCCAATTTGGTATAAATTTAGAATAATAGTTTATAAGACCTAGTAAACTTCTAATTTGTTTCTTTGTGGTAGGAACTTCTAGATTGAGAATCTTGGAAACAATTCTATCATCTGTCAACAGTTTGCCTTCAGAAATTCTATGACCAAGGAAGTCTATTTGTTTATAGCCTATTTCAACCTTGGAAGGTTTGATAGTAAGTCCAAAAAGAAAGATTTGGTTGAAGACTTGTTTGAGTGTAAGTAAGTGAGAAGTCATATCAGAAGAATGAATACATATATCATCAATATAAGCTTGGACATCTTTAATTCCGTGTAATAGCAATCTGGTTAATCTAACAAATGTGGCGGGCGCGTTCTTGAGACCAAATGGAAGATATCTCCATTCATACAACCCGAGGGGTGTTGGGAATGCTGTTATATGTCTAGAAGCAGGGTGTAGTGGCAATTGCCAATAACCTTTCGCTAAATCAAGCTTAGAAAATAAGGATGATTGAGACATATTCAGAATGAGATCTTCACAACTGTTCATTGGCTCTGCATCTGTTGTGGTTTTTGTATTTAATAATCTATAGTCGATGCACAAACGGATTGTCTGGTCCTTCTTTTTCACCAGGACAATCGGTGAAGAATATTGAGACACAGATTTCTGAATTATTCTATTTTTTTCTAACTCCAAAATTTCTTTGTCTAAATTTGCTCTATAATGTAGAGGAATAGAATATGGTCTACATTTGACCGGTGTCAGATCTGTCAGCACAATTGAATGTGTTATTTTGTCAGTGCGTCCAGGTTTGTTAGAGAAGATAGATTTATACTCGTCAAGGAGAGTCTAAAGGTCTTGTCGCTGCTGTTGTGTCAAAGTGTCGGAGATTTGTATGTCGTTTATACTACCGTCGTTAGTCATAATCGGTACTGGGATTTCAGTATTGTCTATGTCTGTCTGATTTATCACAGATGCTACTGTTTGTAAATTGTCCTCAATGTCATTGTCGTCGTCGTCAAGATCAATAGTTGTCAATATGTCATCACATTGGTTGTTGTTGTCGTTATAACATACTGTCGTTAATGTACATATGTCTTCGTCGTCTTTGTCATCGTAAGAGTGCGTCGTTAACGATGCTTCGTTTGTCAAGGTGTCATTTAGTTGGGTAATTGTCGTTACGGTTCTGTCATCAGTTAGCTGCGTCTGTTCACTCGTGTCACTGTTCTGTCTAGCATAGTATGGTTTCAACATATTTACATGGAATATTTTCAACTTTCCATTCCAAGAAATTTCGTAATCAACTTCGGAAATTCTTCTAACAATTTTAAAAGGTCCCTGCCAAGAGGTTGATAGTAAATTCTTTTGTCAGGTAGCAGTAGTAAGATATCCTGACCTGGATTTAATACAATTGTTTTTGCACCTCTATTGGCGTACTGCCTGTACCTAAAACCTTTCTCCTGTAGTGATGTTCTGGCCAATATACAGGAACGTATGATTTTGTCTCTGGTGTCAGTGACTAAATCATAGGTAGAAATGGGTAGTTGGATATTTACAGGTTGTGATATGATATCTTTGTAAATAGTGAGAGGTCCTCTTGGGTTCGCTCCATACATCAATTCGAAGGGAGAGAACCCTGTGCTTGATTGCGGGACTTCTCTATATGCGAACAGCACCGTTGGGAGAAGTATATCCCAATCGGCTGGATTTTCAGCTGTCACTTTAGATAGCATATGTTTCAGGTCCCCGTTTAGTTTCTCGCAGATACCATTTGCGGCCGGTCGATAGGGACTGGTGAAACACTGCTTGATGCCTAGTAACTTAGTTACCGATTGAGTGGCATTCGATATGAACTGGGTTCCTCTATCAGAAATTATTTTCTCCGGGAAGCCAAAACGGGAGAAAATATTTAATAATACGTCCGTCACATCCTTAGAGGAGACAGATTTTAATGGTAGCATTTCTGGCCATCTCGTACATACATCAATAAGAGTGAAAATATATCTATTCCCTTTACTTGAAATGTGATTCGACGGACCTACTAGGTCAACTGCCACGATTTGGAATGGCCTCGAGGCAGTTGTGGTTGATTGGACTTCTGCTGTGGGGTTTTTCCCCTTTTTCACCAGTTTCTGACATATATCACATGATCTACAAAAGGTATTTATGTCTTGGCAAAATTTTGGCCAATAAAACTGGGTCAGGACCCTAGCCCTAGTTTTTTCGTACCCCATATGACCTCCGAAAGGTGAGTCATGGGCTATCTTTAGTACTTTCTCTCGGTGTGCTTGTGGTAACACTAATTGCTGTATCGTGGTCTGCTGTGTTGTGTATAATCTAGTTAATACATTGTTCTGTAGCCTAAATGTCCACGATGCGTTCTTAGTTAATTTTGGTTTAAGTCCTACTAGCCTGAAATATGGTGAAAGTGTAGGATCTGCTTTCTGTTCATCTCCAAAATTAGTGGTGGTAGTGTTTGGTGATACAGTTTCTAGTGACTCCTGCAGTTGGTCGGTGTTGGTTTTGTGGGTTGTCTGTCGTGTTATTGCATTCGTGTGTTGTGTGTTTTGTTGCACATCTACAGGCTTGGTACTTGGTAGATAGGTAGCATCCTCAATTCGAGGTTTTAATTTGGTCGTATCACTGACAGATTCGACCGCCCCTGCATTGTACACCTCGGTGAATTCTTTCTGAATTACTTCATTGGTTGTCTCCCTTGGTCTTTTGGCAGATTGAGACAAGCATGAATGGTGTTTCTCTTTAGAATCGGTGTTTGGGTGGTGGATACCGTTTCTATGCTCCCAATCTCTGATTTCCTTCTCAGAGCAAGGTCGTATGTTGGGCAGGTTACCAAGTATAATATCAGCGACAGGATTTTCTAGGACAGCGCATAATACTAGTCCTGATATGAGCGGGGTTCGAATTTCGACAGGAGCAAGGGGGTATTTCTCTATAGTGCCTGACAATGTGCGACAAGTGACGTGTTTGTCTGTATAGTCTTTGTTGTTGATTAATTTTTTTTTTTTACTTGGCAGTAAATAGCCGTCTATATGTACAGCTTATGCCAAAACCGGAGATCTTAGCCCCCAAAAAGCCTGTCAGCGTCTAGCTCATGTCTAGGTATCTGAGCTCGGGTTCACACAGGCAACAATAACTCCGTTAAATATAATATCTAACATTTATTGTATTTCAATATACAGTGCGTTGGCGCAGTGGGTTTAACAAGCTCGCACTGGTTTGCATATCACAGAGGTTTAACATCATCACACATAGTTATCACAAACATTCTAAGCAACTATCTAGCATATGTCTATGAACCCCAAATACACATGGGTTTAATCTATTAATCTATTGAGTCCCTCTAAGGCAGGCCCTGTTGCCTCTCTGATGGTCCGTCTGTCCTCTGACGGTCCACACGTGTCCCAATCCGACACGGGTGGTAACTCTGTCCGAGTTCCTCGTGGACCCCGCAATAGGCGGGCCACATCAGTGTCCACGGGACAGTGGACTCAATGACCAGTCCTTCGAGAAGGCTCTAGATTACTCTGCCCTTTGAGTGACTGACTTCTTTCCCTTGGGCGGGAGTTGTAGCCCTTTGACTCATGTCTATAAATGTGAGTCTGTGACACACACTTAAACAATTTATGTGTAGTAATTCGCTCCAACAGGATGCTGAAATGCGAAATAATGTATTAAATTTTGTCTGTCGTTTGTCGTTGTCAATGTTGTCGTGTCTTCACTTCTGTTTGACCTCAACTGAAACGTCACTGTGAACCATGTTAATATTTATTATTTCACAATTATTATCCTTTTCTACACAAAATCTTTCTTACATCAGCGATCTTATCTTCTCATTTTTATGTCACTCAGTTACACACAATATATCATAGATTCATTTCGATACACATCCTTGCGTAGATTTATAAACTATTTTCTTTCACCATTTCGAAACATATAACACACTCTAGCATGGATTTATAAACTACTATGTGATCACTCTCTGACACACTATTTCGATCATTCTAGCGTAGCTTTCATTTCAAGACCACTGTCTGACACCATTTCGTTCATTCTAACGTAGGTTCAAGACCACTGTCTGACACCATTTTGATCACTTATTCTAACGTAGGTTCAAGACCACTGCCTGACACCATTTTGAACCGCTTGTCAACAACCTGGATTCACACAAACATGCTGGTTCCTTCATTCACACCTCGTCATTACAAACACAACTTTGTATGAATGGTAGCCGAAGAATCACGCTTTATTTTCTATATTACATGGCTCGTCTTACGAGCATACACAAACTGACATTCAACACTCAAATACATTCTCTATATTCACTATGTCTAACTATGCCCTCTCTAAACTACAAAACTGGCGAGGGAAAATACACAGGTCCTGTCGCTCTGACTGTCCATCCCGGTCTGCCTGAATTCACAGGTCTAGTCCAGCTATTCGCCCTCCGTTCACGTGCTGTCAGCACGTTCTGCGTGCTGGGTCACTTGTCACATAGTTTAGTGGTCCAGTCCTCGTAGCCTACCGCTGTACTAGAGTTCAGTCAGTTTATGGGTAGTCCCCGTGATTACCGTACTCTGTCCTATGTCGGGAGTTAATCCCCGTATGTCCTCGTCATGTCCTAGCTATGACACGTGCGTGTCCTGTCTAGGTCTGGTCCTCACACTGGTTTGGAGTTCTATCTCCTTCTACTGTCTCTCTCTCTATCTATTCTCTTATACAGGTCCGAATTATGTCCTGTCTCTGTCCTTTACTTTCCTCTGTCCGTGTCCTACTTCTAACTATGCCTATCCAGGATCTTGACAGACATAATGAAATCCAATGGTACCTCATTCAAGACTTTATAAATTATAATGGCTATATTATTATTTGGTTGTGAATGAATTGTGTCCTTCAGCTGCACAATTGACAAATAAATGCTACTGCTGGTTGGTCGACTTTTGTCAAAAAAATGTGGGAATCCATGGACACGGATCTAGATAGGAAGCCATTTGTGGCAGGGGTCAAAGATCAAATGCCTCTGTCCTGATATATTTTATGGTACTTAGGGACTTGCCACATTGGATTTTATCAAAATCTTTTCTATTTCACCTTATCCCCCATTTGGTATGGGCTGTCAATAAATTTAGCCCAAGCCGTTGTATCTTTTGCTATCTCATGTAGCTGCCTATGTCATCCTGATATGAATCATTTCTGTCTCTAACTCTCTTCTCCTTGTGTTTTTAGATCTTCCTTTATTTCATTGCCCATTGTATGTCATTCTCCATGTTTCTGATATCTGTTGTTTAATATTTTTTTTACTTCCACAAATGTCCAGTTGCTATGAAAGTCCTCTTCCTTGAGCATTTATTATTTTAATATCTTTATATGTTGACTCATCAGTGTCTACATTGCTACCTAAATAGATGTATAATTCTGCCTCTTGAAGTGAAGTTTCACCAACGGAGATCAGGTTATCATTTGCTTGATTTATTCTCATTACTTTGTCTTTCCCTATGAACTTTTAGGCTTAATTGTTGTGTTTAACTAAATCTTGCATCTTATTTCAATGTGTGGGACAAGAAGGCAATGTCATCTCCATGAAATCCAAATCATCAAGCTTTAATGCACCAACAGACAACATTGCGAATACATTAACCTAATTTTCAAATGTAGACACATTCACATTGCTCTTCAAAGATAAAATAACTGAATAAGTTGTGGAGTGGGACAGATAGAACTACAAAAATTAGATTTTTAGGAGCATGCATCTTTCCCAGTTGCAACATATAGCCTGTGAGACCTGGACACTTACTAAACAAGCTGAACAGTGCATAAATGCCTTTGAATATAAATGTTATAGATGGGTTCTAAGAATATCTTGGATAAAGAAAAGAACAAATGCATCCATACTTAAAGAGCTGAATATTGAAGAAGGTTAGATATTAAAGATGATAAAACAAAGAAAATTGAAATATTTTAGTCACTTGAAATGTCATGAAAGTTTAGAGAGAACAATAATTGAGGGGTATATGCCTAGGGAGAGAGGAAGAGGAAGGCCAAAGAGAACATGGGTGCAGGAGTGTGGCAGATGATCTCCAGATGCACGTATCGGACTGCTGGACATCTTGCTTATGATCAAGAGGTTTTCCGGAAGGTTGTTGCGGGAGCGAGGTTCTGCAAAGGTCACGCTACTGAATGAATGAGGAACATTCACAACTTTTATGTTAGAAGCTAACAAAGTAGAATACTTGCTCCTAAGCAACAGTTTAGAGGGAACATTGATTTTCTTGCTTTCTCTCCAATTGAAGAAACATTATTGGATGTATGGAAGGGGGAAAAAAGATACAACAAAAAAATGGCTGTGGCTATAAGTATTACATAAACTTTAATGTGTGTATGATGTGTGACACAAGTGATAATTGTTCTCTGTAAAGCTGTCATGTATTGTTATGCTATTTTTGTCATGATAAACTATTCATTATCACTACACTCTGATAGGTTCTCAAACTCAAATTCTTAAATGTGACTTGTGGAATAACATATCAGAAATCATGTCTTAAAGAATCATAAGACATGTTGTATCATTAATCATCTTGAAAAACAAAATATCAAATTCATTTATATAGTTTATGTTTGCATACTAATTTTACATACAATTCCTTTCAGACTGACTGTAGACATAAGATGGAGCATAAACTACCATCAAGTGTCAAGATAGAACAATCTGAAGTCTGTGCAGCTCAAGGTAAGATTAAGTGGAATATAGCATAACAGTTAGTGGAATATTCTTTACAGGATGTTGCAATCAACCCCAAGCATTTATTGGCTGTTTGTGACTTACTAGGTAATTCTACATTTAGGAGTTTGCCATTGCTTTCTGAATTGTCAAAGCATTATACCATCAAAATTAACACAATAACAGAATGTAAATCTACTCAGACACTGGGGAAAATAAGGTCATCAAATCTATCTGCATCTCCATCATGTAAGGTACTGACATACAGTTGTCCTTTATTTCAGTTTCAAATCTTCATGAAGATATCAGGCAATGTAAAAGATACATTCTCTACACTGTTTTTGTTTCCTAAACACTTCTTTGAATCAATCACATTAAGCTTGGTGAACAATAGCAATCCAAACCTCCAAAGTCAGTGTAAGGTCTGTAATTGTTGAAAATACAATGCCATGAAATGTACATTCATATGTTGCAGCATATTAACATCCGTGTTTTTCCCCTCCCACTTTGCAAAAAGAGCACATTCAGGGTTCTTCTTTGTACTTTCAGTCTTCTGACACTTGAAGTGAGTATAGGATGTGTGGTGCTTTGTAAGTTTCTAATTTTAATGGACCCAAACATAACTTTCAAATTTTGGTCTGCAGTGTTGGTGGGAAACTTGCTGCTCACTTCACAATTATTTCTTCATAGTGCAGCAGTGGTAAATGTTCTAGCCAATATTGCTGAAATGTTTGACTGAGGGAATTTAGAACCACTTTCTTCTGTACAACAGCATCAGTTACCAGCACTGGCTCTACATCTAAGAAGATCTGATACGAGAGCAAGAGGACGCCTGAGAAGAAAATGGATTGATGACATCAAAGACTTTATACAATCACATGGAATGACACTACCCAGTGCCACTCATTGGGTGCTGGAACATTAACTATTCCTTCCCACGATGCTTGATGGCAAACATAGAAGATGATGATCTTCAATGATAGGTTTTTCATTGTCACCTCTATCACAATAATTCATTTTACACTGATCATTATAATTTTGAAAATAACAAACAATGCTTGGATTGGCTGGCTTCTTGCCTTCATTCTCTCTCTGTCACTATGTGGTACATTTTCAGGAAAAGTTGACCCACTTCATATCCTGGTGCGAGGAAATGCAACCTAAAGACTAAATGTTGTGGCAGAACAGACCAGGCTCTAAGCCTTGGTTGGCAACTGGTCTAGGATCGAAGCTCCAACAAGCGGACAGTTAGAGCATTGCTTTGCTGATCCGGCAGCTTCTGCAGCTTGTCCTGTTCCAGATATATTGATGTTACCTGTCCTCTGGAGTGAACTAGACAGGCAGAGAGAAGGATCATGCTGCATGGGCAACACATGGTCTCTACAATTCAGCCCAAGCTTTGTGCTATGAAGAGGTATAATTCCATCCCTGGTCATAACCGGTCTCTGAATCAAAACAAGAATTAGCAGTTACGGGTTATCGGATTATAAGACCTCGTCAGTTGGCATAGACAGGGGTGCCATGGTTGTCTCTGATGGTGGGAAGACACCAACAGGTGTCACTGATCAGCTACCACCTGCCTCAAGCTGTGCATCCCCTGGGCAATTGGGTGCTGATCTGCCATAGCCTACCTTTTGCAGGGTGCTTGTAGCATGATCTTCAATAATCAAGAGAAACCCCTCATTAAAACTGAAGACAAGTATACTGGCCCTTGTGAAGTCCACCCACTGAAGGAGAAGAAGTAGAAGAAGAAGAAGAAGAAGAAGAAGAAGAAGAAGAAGAAGAAGAAGACAAAATTAGCTCGTTTCAGACTAGGGAGTACAAGTGCTGGTCCCAGAAGAGTCTACCCTCCTATCAGTGGCACAGGTAACGAAAGTTAAATCTTGCAGCGGTTTAACATGCAGAAGGCTTAATTATCTGCACTACACTAACTTGTGGTAAAGCTAAAGCCTCCAATCACTCAATACACATATCATTCCCATTGGCACCTTGCCGTCTTGACAGACGATAGTTTATAAGGGATGGAGTTATTGCTTCTCCATAGCACAAAGCCTGGGCTAAAATATAGAGATCATGTGTTGCCTATGCAGCATGATCCCTCTCTCGGCCTGCCTAGTTCACTCCAGAGGAAAGGTAACACCTCTACATCTGGAACAAGACAAGCTGCAGAAGCTGCCGGATCAGCAAAGCAATACTCTAATTGTCCGCCTGTCGGAGCTTCGATCCTAGACTAGCCACCATCCAAGGCTTAGGGCCTGGTCTGCTCTGCCATGACACTTTGTCTTTAGGTTGCATTTCCTTGCACCAGGGTAAGGCTTGTACCCTCCCAATTGTGCTCTTCTGCCCGAAGCCGTTGGCACAATGTGGGGTGTCGGGTTTGGTAAGCGCCGCCCAACGTTCGGCGCTAACAGAAAGCAGGTAGTACCGTCTACTTGTTATACAGTAGCTCAGTCATATCTGACTAAAACATGACACTCAATACGCAAGAGAGATGCAAATAGTACACACAACATTCATACTTACTCAGTCTGCTAATAGTCTAATTACTATGAATTGTAAAATACAATAAACTTCAATAGGTTAGATTTAGTAGTATCTACGAATCAGATGTTACTATTTATTACAAATTAGAAAAAGTAACTCCCATAGAGAGAGAGAAAAATCATTAGAAAATAATAATAAAAGAAGATATTGTATCATGAAACAAATGAGTGCAACACTTGATTGATTCCTATGCAATCATAAAAATTGTCATAAGTCTGCAGCAAGAGTTGGGTCTGGAATAGCAGCCCTATATTGAGCCTGTGCAAGTAGTTCCAATGATGCTCGTCTGTAGCTTTCCTTCACTGTCCTTCCTCTGCCCCCTCTTGAAGATAACTGCAAGGTTTCCTCCACTGCAATATATCGATGGGTGTATGTGTACTAAACACTGTTCTACTATAAGTTCATATGAATGTTCAATAGGCTACTGATGTAGCTGTGTTAAACTTAGTTCTGATTCTGTGTAGTCGTATGATCAAAGTGTTCCTTCAAGGGCTAGGCAGCACTGAAGCTGCGCTACCAATATAAAATGTATACTGTAGTCAACATGACTAGATAATGCAAGTCTGTGACATTGCTTTAAATAAGTTGTAGAGTTGCCGTTGTAATAATTGTTGGATGCTGATTGTAGTTGTTGCTGTTACAGATGATATTATTGGTGATGTTGATGCAGAGCTCACAACAATGCTGAAAAGATATCCAAATTAAAAACAAAACACTTGAGAGCTGTGGGTTGGGAAGTCATCTTCCTTCCTATTCTAACAGTTAAATTGTGACACTTTTTCACATGTTAAAGTCACTTTATTTTATGTGAACAAGTCCCCAGTTGCTACCTTTTCTGGTAAGACTTCCTTTTAGGAAAAGAATTGAATTAGACTCCTCACACACAGAATCAAAACTCCTTTAGAGTTACTCAAGAAACACACAAGGTATACATACAGACCACAAAGCAGTTGCCACAATAAGAATCATCAGTAGAAGGAAGCAAAGACCAGGAAAATACATGCCATACGAATTAGTAAACTTAAAAAACCTCAAAGACGAGGCAGTGATGGAAAATTATGAAAAAGAGCTAACTGAAATCTTTGTAAAATTACCTATAGAAAAAAAGACTGGAAGAAGAATGGGAGAAGTTCAAATCAAGCATTTTAAATACTACAAAGATAACATGTGGAACCACGGAAAAAAGCAAAACACGGATAAGGAAAATAACAAGTTGGTGGAATCAGAAGTAAAGAAAACTGTAAAAGACAAAAAGGAAAAATATAAAAAGTGGTCGAAGAGCAAACAAGTATGCGATTACATAGAATATAGAATAGCGAGAAGACATGTGAATAGAATAGTAAAGAGAGAAAAACAAAAAAAACTGGGAGGAGTATGGAGAAACTCTAAATAAAAACTACAAGGAGGCATCTAAAAACTTCTATAAAAAGATAAGTGCAATGAGAACCAGAGGAGAATCCTTTGACCTAACTAAAATAATTAACAAAGTAAATAGAGAACCAATAAGTGAAGAAAAACAAATCCTAATAAGATGGAAACAATTCTTTGAACAACTTCTCAACATCCCATCAGAAGTCACAGGAATTCAAGAAACCGACACAGATGCCACCGAAGAACTATAATATGTCCACATTTGTTTGCCGCAATATAAACATCCATATCTCAGTAACCAACCGAGGGAAAATTATGAGATTTAGTATATAACCTTATCATTATGTCTACCCAACAAATAAATTTTTGTTCTGGAGATTTTACAGCAGATTTCAAAGTTTGTTTATATACAGTATATAATTTACGGGTCTGAGACGAAATTCATAATTTTAAATGTATTACAGCGTAGCCAGACAATCAGCGCTCAATTTTGAATATTGTACGTGTTTTGAAGGGATTGGCCTTGTGCCAACTACTCACGTTGTTCAAACATGGACTGTTCAGAGGTGTCTCAAAATGTGGGTTATTTCATGAAACCTGATTAATATGTTGTTGTTGTTGTTTTTTTTTAAATCTTACCACTTATCGCTAACATTGAAATGTGTGAATATTTTTCAATGGGATTTAATGTGAAATTGTACACTTCAAGAATCGCTATGAAGTTGTACACATATTTTTGTCAAGAAGCTGATCGCAGGAAACTGTTTTATACTATTACAAATTCCGAAAAAAAGAACAGTGCATGCATTGGGTTTGAGTCGATGGGTGCAAGAATCTGAAATTAGACCACAACGCAATAACAAAACGGTAGGTAGAAAGATGATTGTATTGTAGACAGCTTTGACAAAGATGTCATAATGCGAGCTATTATAAAAATGCTTTTAAAAGTCGACAGGGTCGACTTCATTGCACCGGGTTCTATCCCATATGGCTCGGTCTCTTTCCACAGCGCGGAAAGCATCGCACAAAGCTCGAACTCCGCAGCTCTAGCGACGACCCACAGAAGTGTCCGAAAAATTTAACTCGTGAACCGAAGGATGCGGGCCCGGAATCGAACCCACGATCTTTGGAGCCTGAGTCAAAAGGCTTGACCACTTTGCCACGGAGACTCCTAAAATTATAAAAATTTAGGATTTTATATCCAGGATTATCCAGCATTATAAAAATGCCAAAACAAACAGTGACTGTAAGAAAACTTAGGGTTTGGTTGAGAAAGAAAAATAACAGAGCTATCCAAAACAACTTTGTGGAAAATAAGGACATTATATTCACTTTTTGAAAGTACAAGGATGGTAGAAATATTCTTTGCGAGCAACTGCATTTAGGAGCCTTGAGAAGCAGATACCTATGTGAAATAAGGGAAATGCGCAAAGAAAATTATGACATAGTGTATTTGAATGAGACGTGGATCAATGCGCACCACACAAGTGAAAAGGAATGGCAATCAATGGATAGAAAGATGAAACATTATGTGCCCAGTAGTAAAGGACAGCGTTTGGTCATAGCCTATGCTGGTAGTACTCATAATGGTTTACTACAGAATGCTGGGCTCGTGTTTGTATCAAAGCATACAGACAATAGGGATTATCATAATGAGATCAATGGTAATGCATTTAGAGATTGGCTCGAGAATACAGTACTTCCATCCCTTGATAGACCGTCTTGTCTAATCATGGACAATGCATCATATCACAATGTTGTTGCCCAAGAAGACAAAATACCTACGGCATCGGGCACAAAGGAAGCAATAAAGATATGGCTCCGAAGGGAAAATATACCATTTTCAGAAACATATTTCAAGCTACAGTTGTTGTCCCTTGTAAAACAGGTGCAAAAAAAAGCAAGAAATTTCAAATCGACAAGTTGATAGAAGAGCATGGCCATAGGTGCTTGAGACTTCCGCCGTATCATTCTCATTTACACCCTATAGAACTTGTGTGGGCTAAAATTAAAGGACAAGTGGCAGCTGCCAATACTACATTCAAATTGTCTGACGTCAAGATACTAACCCAGTCCGCACTATTAAATATTGATAAAAGTTACTGGAAAAAATGTGAGGACCATGTGTTTGAAAGAGGAAGAGAACTATTGGAGAAAGGATGGATTGAATTTTATGCAACCGAGAGCAATCATCAACCTACTGGAATCGTCCGATACAGATTAAGGTCTGAGCAGATCGCAGACCTTAATCTACGTACACACTTACTGGGATATTTTGCTCCAACTATTCAGGCGAATTGCAGGCCCTAAACATTACAGCATCAGCATAATGTCAATGGCAACAGTTTGTATTCTATAGTGATGAATTTTTAATTCCGCAAGCCCTCAGCGGCGACAAGCAACTGTATTGAAAGAAAAAACACACACACACACACTAAACGTACCAACAGAAGAGTAATACTGCGGTGGAAATTGACATATTGTGGCATAACAAGAACGGTGAAACGTTGTCAAATTAGGGGACAACACATATGAATCAATCTATAAACTTCAATGAAAAGAGGTCGTTAAGAAGAAAGCCCACTACAGAGACACTGACAACTATTTTCATAGTGCAAAACAGGTAATCATGTTCCGTCTCTGAACAGTAAACAACAGAGTAGACAGTCTTTTATGAAGACTCAAAGTGGGTCTGTCACCCATGTGTACATGTGAACAAACTACACAGACAGCTGATCCTTAACCCTTTACAGGGCAGAGCGGCCGATTACGTCCGATACTATTATGCATTGTAAAAACGCGATCTCTCAGCTTTCCGACACTTCCGACGGCTACTTTCGCTTTCGCCGATAGCTTGACAACGTGGCCGCCATTTGTAAACATGCTATTATGAATTTGAACGGACTTTTACGGCCTTTTTTTGGATAGTTTTCGGGACTTTTACGCTGTTTTTCAAAACGGATTTTGGCGATTCTTCAAGTGATAGCCGAGATTTCGCTAGGTTCAATTTAAATGACATTAAAGGGCATGAAGTTGACTATTAATCGGAGCTAGATATCAGTGCAAAGCGTTACTTTGCATTAGCAGTCTGAGTCGGACTTTAAAGAAAGTGATTATGATTCTGAAAATGTGTTTGTAAATTGCCATATAGATGACGGAAAATCACAAACAACATGCTGTATTTCGTAAATATTTGTGTTCATATATGGATTACCAACAACAATCACGTGAGTAACATATTCTGCATGCTTTTCCCTTCATTGTGTTGTTTATTTAACTAAAATCGGTTGACTAACACCTTATTTGTGATGTTTTTACAAACGCGACCCGAAATTTTACCAAACCTGAAAAATCTTGCCCATTCAGGGCTAAAAAACGGACAAGCATCTGCCCTGTAAAGGGTTAAAAATGGAAACGTGATGACTAAATTGCGGTATCATTTCTGGTCACTCCATACGCACATTAACGCACAGCTATTTGGAAGCTTTCATGAACTCAATATAAAAAGCTAAATGCATCCTAGTAACATGAATACTTGTGTACAATTATCATCCAGCAGCTGAAGAAACAAGAAGGAAATGAAAAATAAGGTAAGAAATATATTCCTTCTACTTTCCTGTTAATGTACACATTATTTACCCCATACCTCTGTAAATTCTCTGTCTTTACTAATATTACACATCTGCACACCTCTCAGGAGTCTCCGTGGTGAAGTGGTCAAGACGTCTGATTCGGGCTCCGAGGGTTGTATGTTCGATTCCTTCATTTCACGAGTGCATTTTTTGGAGACTCCAGAGGGTCGTCGCTGGAGATAAGGAGTTCGTGCTTTGTGCCATGATTTCCGCCCTGCGGAAAGAGACTGAGCTATATGGGATAAAAACCCAGTGCAATGCTACTTTAAGCTACTTTTTTTATTGCACCCACTCCCATACGAATATGGCTACGCCTTGTACTTGTGTCCTTACCAGAAATTACGTGGTTTACTGTAAGACTAGTTTGTTAGCATGAATTCACTACATTTCCCCCAAAACATCAAAGAAATGTTGCCGCTTTCAATGATTTAAGTTGCTTTTGGACCTATCAAAGACATTCCTTGGGTGGGGGTAAATATAAGATGGCTGGAAAAATTTCATAACGATGCAACAGACAGTTTTCAAAATAATTGATCATGAATGAAGGCATTCTTTGTGGGACATACTATAGAACCAGAAATTTTGAAAGAAGAAATTATAGAAGCCATCCGATTAGCCCCATTGAACAAATCACCAGAACAAGATGAAATACCAAATGAACTAATTAAAGCAGAAAGAGAAGTAGGAACAGCATGGCTGCATAGACTATTCAGCCACATTTTGGTAGAACAACAGACACCACGAGACTGGGGAAATGCCATAATTATCCCAATTTGGACAAACAAAGGCAGCAAAAGAGACTGCACACAATACAGAGGCATTTCACTGTTGAGCCATACTGGGAAAATATTTTGCAAAATTCTTGAGAGCTGTGGGAAATCCTTAAACAATATGGAGTGAGTACACATCTAACAAACCTATGTAGAAGCTTATACAACAACAGTGAATGCATAAGGAGAGCAACTGGGGGACACTCAGAACCCTTGACCATAAGATCTGGAATACGACAAGGTTGTGTCTTGTCCCCTCTCTTGTTTATAACATATATAGACAACATATGTAAAGAAACCAGCCAAACAGAGACCGCAAGAACACTGTCTGACGAGAATACAGAGGAAGAGCCATCTGCAAATCTAACCATTAGAGAACTCCTGTTTGCGGATGAGCAAGCACTAATAGCAAAATCAGAAGCTGAATTACAAGACCACATGAATAGTCTAAACGAAATGTGTAGGGAACATAACATGAAAATTAGCACAAGTAAAACAGAGGTATTGACTATAACTAAATAAGAAAAAACAACAACGATTCACCTAAACAAACATCCCTTGAAACAAGTAAAGAGTTTCAAGTACCTAGGAAGTATAATATCAAATAGCAAATCAGAAGACGAGATCGAAAAAAGATTCAATAAGGCAAACCAACTCATTGGGCATATGGCACCAATATTAAAGAACAAACATATATCAATAACTACTAAGACGGCACTTTACAACACAATCTTCCTACCAACTCCTTGTTACCAATGCCAAACCTGGACAATGACAGAAAAAAGAGAAAAGAAAAATCACAGCAACAGAAATGAGATTCCTGAGAGGAATACTCAATGTATCAAGAAGAGATAAGATCAGAAATAAAGAAATCAGGACTAAAGTGGGGGTTATAGTTGCACTAGATTTTATTAGAAGGCAGCAAGTCAAATGGTTTGGCCATGCAAGTAGGTTACCAATTAACTATATCACAAGAAGCAATGATGTACAGACCAGAGGGAAGCAGAGGAAGAGGCCGACCACGTAAACAATGGATGCAGGGAATAACAGAGTCCATGGGAATATCGATACATGAAGCCCATAAGTGGGCACTCTCCCACTGTTTATACTTCACCTCAACACCGCAAGGTACAAGAGGAACATGATGAGATGAGTGAATTAACATACTCAAGAAATGGAATAGTCAGACTGCATAGATAGTACTGGGTACCAGTGAGTTGACACAATCAAGAAATGGAATGATTATATACAGAGCATTGACTAAACAATAATCAGGATTGGAAATAGTACAGTAAAGTTTCACACTAGAGCCAGCATCGACTGTCAAGAAGAGTGAAGGTCACACATGGTGCGTGATAACTTGTAACTTGTAAATTTAAGACACTTCTAGAAAAGAATCTATTGCTCCTAGTGAACCAAACACTCGGTTCCCAAGGAATCCTAGTACTACTATTCTTATAGTCACTGGCATAAATCATTACTGACAAATACTGTCCCTTTCCTGCGGTAGGCTGTCAAGCATGGTTTGCTGCAAATGCCTGCATGAAATATGTTCTGATTCCAATTAATATCACTCCAGCTTGAGTTAAAGAACTGACCTGAATAATAAAATTCTATTCCCTCTGAAGGGTAATGGATTGCTCTAAACATTTCATGGACTCCTCACGTGGCTTCAGCATTACTATGTTATGTCACACCGTCCTAGTTGGGTACATTTTGTTAGAATAAATACATATAATTCACCTGTAAACTCACGTAACATCAATGTATTAATATCAATAGTTCCAACTTACCCTGTTCCAAAATCTGGCTCTTCTCACTACAGTTTAAAATTGACCACAGATAATTGTAAAGTACTTAAGTTTTGTAAATGTCCAAACTTTGGACTGCTACTAAACTGGCCAATTCACATATTAGTGCAGTTGAAATGTTCATGACCTGCTGTGCCAAACCGGTGAGGTACAAGTTGGCATTTTGTTTCATGCCAAACTATTTGAAGTTGTCATACAACCTTGCAGCCTCCTAACTTAGTGTTTAATTTGAGATGTGTTCAAGCAGAGGAGCCAGACTGTATTCGCTTTATGTGCCAGCAGTTGTATGTGCACAAAGTTTCATTCATAGAGTTTCAAGTACCAATTTTTACTTGTCTTTTAGTTAGCTGCTTTTTCCTTCTTTATTCCTTCATTTGTCCATCTTGATTGTAGACTAAGCGAATCTTTCTGACATGATATCCATTGTGTTCTATGACAGAGCTCCCCTATTTAAATATATTTCAGTAACATCCAAGAATGTTAACTAAGAACTCTCAATTCTACATCTGCCTAAAATTCTAGGATCCCATATTATTTATAGCAGTAGTTTGTCCTGCATCTGCATAGAGACACCCAATGTTTATAATCCCAGGATAATTTGGATATGTCCTTAACCCTGATTTTATGATGTTTTTCCATGCAACAGCTCAATAATTTCTGGTAATTATAAGGAGATTGCATCTTTACCAGTCATACTGTGACAGGATCGCCTCAGTTGTTGGGAATGAACACAAGCCCTGAGGTATCCCTAGCACTCACGTGTATACTAACCCCAGGGGCTGGACAGGTAGATACACTATAAACTCTGCTACTGACCCCCTTTAAGTGTTATGAGTCTACAAGCCCCTCCCAGATTCTAGATCTCTACTATCTACCCTCTACCCAGGGTCAATGAACTCTGAGGCATCGTCCAAGACCACACTCAATAACTGTAGAAAAGAACATGTCAACATTAACAAAGTTTATTCTACACTAAAGACACATGAAGGAATTGAACACCCTGATAGAATACAATCTATTTACAATACAGAGAATAGATTAGAGACAGAGTCAGAGATGAGTCCATGTTCATCATCAGGCTGAGAGGCAGATTTGCTGTGTATGTTCCATCCAGTCGGTCCGGCACTCACCCGGCTCCCTCCCAGTATGGTTGACTGGAACCTTGGAGACCACTGTGTCCCAAGAGCTCAGATCAGCAATCAATGGAGTTAACCACTCGGACCACAGCTGACTAGATGAACTTCACCTCAGCAATATCACAAATAAGTCACTGACTAATGACACTAAGACAGTTCTCATGATTCAGCCTGGCTGGGAAACCCTCTACCCTGAGATATCCCCAGGTAAACATTAGTCTTGGCATCCATAGTTGTAGCAAAAGATCAACCCTATGGTCATGGACTCTAATAGCCTACCCCTGGTTGGGTAATGTAAAGTTTCTGCAGCAAGTTAAACAAAGTTCTTACAAATGTCTATAAACTCTGGCAGATGATGTTAAAACAGCTGGACAGTCATGATTGACCTGAATCCCTCAGAGTTGAGTCCCACAGGATAATCAGGCTTAGTACACAGTGGTTACTGAAGCATAATAATGTCACTGTTCGTTGACTCTTCTGACCCTCAAGTTCGGTAACACACATGAGTCTGATATCAATAATACATTTGTTTCAATGGATCTGTGATGGGCTGAACCTAGTGTACCTGTAAAGTCAATTTAACAATAATACGCTCAACTGGTGTGGGTCTAGTGTTGACCTAGAACTCTTTCAGACGTAGTTACAGCACCTATGTTAGTGCAGACAAGTACTACCTGGTGTTTCCGACGTTTAGGCGGCTGTTAACAACGGCAATAGAACTGATGTGCTCCCAGAGCTATGACAGTACCCTACATTGGCAAGTCTCTCTGGTCCAAGCATATCTCCATCATTCCACTGTAGTTCAGTCGTTGATTAACATACACAAGCATGATAGCTTCAGATTGTGGTACAAACCCTATCAGATGTAATGTTGCATCACCAAGCATGGCGGTTCACAAATAAGCAAGGTGAATTCATAAACAGGCCTCATGGTTTATAAGCAGGCCTAATGGTTCACAAACAGGCATAGTAGGTTCATAATCAGTCATTCGCCCTTACAGATGTAGTGGTTTCATAAACAGGCATCTTGGTTCATCAACAGGCAACACCTGAAAGGAAGAGAGGTAGGTGAGAGTATTCGGCACCAACCTTGGCCCACATGCATCAACTCACTAAGCAAACAGCCTTCAGAGAATTCTAATTAGTTTTCATCTAATTAGGCCATCATCTCTATATATGTAGAGTTGAAGCATGGGTGTCAGCCCAATGTCACCCCTGGAAGGTTAACCCGGTCAACAAATACCCACAGAAGTCGGATGTGTCAGCCTAATGGCGCAAGAATGCAGCTCTGCTGTAAACAGGCACAACGCAGTCGTCAGGAAAAAAAAATCCAGATGAACGCAGCAGAAGAAGAAGTCCATTGTCAGATGGCCCTTAGAACAGCCCGTCGGAAAGATTAAATTCAAGACTGTCATGTCTGATCACATGTCTCTCATACCACTATTCTTATGTCTGCTGCTGCTAGAATGAGTAGCTGTAATATTTGAATATATTTCTATTATTTACATAGAAACTAAATCTCAATATTTCTATTCATTTACATAGAAACTAAATCTCTGGGAAAGGCGGTCCCTAGACCCCTCCCCTTCATCGTATATACAATAATTGTTATCATTAATTAACACATTAGATCTATTAATAACTCATTAACCAAATATATGTACAAGCTCTCCATTTCACCCGTGGGGTATCCTTCCCACCTCAAAGCGAAACTCTTCTTGGCTTTTCTCTTCTCTAGAAGCAAGAAGTTATCCGGTACAAAACATGTTTTCCCCTACATGTTCAAAGGGGCCACTCCAGTTCTGGTCTCGTCCCAAGCAGGTTAGCCTTGGGCCATGACCGAACTGCTCGGCTGGCCTTGTTTGCCAGTCATATACTTAATAGACTTGCAAGAAATCCCATATCCCATTTGTCCGCGTGTCTCATTCAACATCCATGCGCCTTTCCATACATCCATCGCATCAGGACTCATGTACTCATGCCAGTATGAAAAGAAGAGGACAGTAAAGAGAAGACCCTCGAACACTGTATCACATTGTGACGTATCACATTGTGACGGTAACGCAGAGGTATATCGCATTGAACCACTTCATCGTTCCGTAAATCGCTTATGTAAGTATCGCACTACATTACCTAATATATACACCACAACAAGATCGTATATATATGTATATAGCACAAGCGTAAGATCTCTACTTCACAGAACTACACATTTCCAAGGAATGAAATCATCACTATTTACTTATCACAAAATAGCTACATCACTTCCTTTAGCTTGGCAGTACGTGCTTTGTTTCCATTGGAACTAGTCACATCACTGTCTGAATTCCATACAATACCATCTTAACTGTCTATTCAAGAGGTCCTACTAACATCAGATACTAACGGACATAAGTTAGGTTCACAAAATACAACAGTAAACAGCTCCCTATAATTGTATATCCTATCTAATATATGCAACTACTCACAGTATGTAATTCCTAACTACTATGCATACTTTGCCGCTGTAACAGACTTGTCACTAAGCTGTAAGTGAAACTACACAGCTACAACTATCTATTGTAAATAGCGCCATACACACCTGTACTATGTCCTACTTTCAAACCGGCTTATCGATCGTCAACTAATTACAAATGCAGGATCATTCACATGTTTAATGTGTTGCCGTACGGTCGCGTTTTACGCTCAATTACAATGGTAGATGAATTAAATATGTATTTACCTGAACCATTGAACAGACCCCTGGTCAGCTTCTCATACTGTCTTGTGGCCAACTTGCCTCTATTCTTGACAGTAAGCCAAAATTGGCTGTGCGTCTTCTCACACCGAGAGTTCGAAAGTGAATCCTTCAACTGCCTAATTCCGTCCTACGTGCTCCTCAACTAGCACGAAGAAATAGTGCTACACATTGTGTCTCACCTTATGTGAGAAACAGGTGCTCTCCGAACTGGAGAATCTACTTTCTCCACTCACGAGATAATGTCAGTGTACCTAGCAACCTCGGTCACGCGAATCCAGGTGCTACTAGAACAATCTACGCGAAGAAACAAGCTCGTTTCCCCAGTTTATTTATAACAGGGGACGTACCTGATGACTTTCCGTGTTAATGCGGAACCTCCTACGACAAAGCACAGATAACTTGCAGTCATACTGTGATACATACATCAGCCAAGATCATACATCAGCCAAGATCATACATCAGCCTAGAACATACATTAGCTTAGATCAGGGGTGGGCAAACTTTTTGTGCGGAGGGCTGCATTGACAAATGTAAAGCTATTGGCGTGCCGTATATATATATATATATATATATGTTGTTTGTCCATCAAGAATGATGATGACCATTCATTTCATCCAGTGAGGTTGAAAGTATGGAGCCGTGAGTTCTAAGATTGTTGATAAGGCCTATTTTGGCTTGAAATGTTCTTTGACAATGTGGACAAAGAATGCTTGACGTTTCTGGAGGAGGATTTTCTGCAATGGTTTTTCTGTTCTGTCTTTTCTTCACAACTCTTGCAGTCCTGGTTGCCTCACAAGTGACTGCACCCTTGCGTAATGATGTACGCCACAAATTTCGGTCTCTGGCTGCAGTCTCCCAGGTGTCATGATTAATTCCAAAAGCATTCAGTGAGATTTTCAGATTTCTTTAAAGCGTTTCCTCTGGGCGCCTTGGGAGCGTTTACCACAACGCAACAGGCCGTAAAAAATTCGTTTAGGGAGCCTGTGATCTGGCATGCGAGTCAAGTGACCAGCCCATCGAATCTGATTCTTCATTAGTAGAGTGTGGATACTGGGCATGGACGCTCTTTCTAGGACTTCAGTGTCTGGGATCTTGTCTTGCCATATATATATCCATTTTGTTTACATAAACCTATCACAATAAGTAATTATTAATTATTTATGGGTTATTAAGCAGTAAAAATAACTAATTATTGCAATTTTATTTTACTTATCTGTATATATAAAAGAGAATCTCTGTCTGTCTGTCTGTCTTTCTGTCTGTCTGTCTGTCTGTCCTTTATGTCCTTTATGCGTTCGCGAACGGTCCATCCGATTGAGATGAAATTTTCTACACGTCTTCTAATCATTCCCGTGCTGCCAACTGTCATGGTTTTTTTGGTGTACAAACATATTTTCTTATTATTATTTAATATTTAATTAACATTATAATGTATATATATAGCTAGGGGACATAACTTCTAATAGAATTGCTATATATGAAAGATTGTTGCATATTTCTCAAATAGGTGGACCTTTTCGCTGCAGTTATCGACAGGCATATGCTTTATAATCCTCCTCTCCCTCCTCATGCTCTCCCTCCTCCTCCTCCTCTCCCCTCCTCCTCCTACCCTCCTCCCCCTCTTCCTCCTCCTCCATCCTCCTCCCTCCCTCCTCCTCCTAATCCCTCCTCCCTCCTCCACCGCCTCCTCTCTCCTCTCCTCCTCCTCTCTCCTCCTCCCTTCTCATCCTCCCTCCTCCTTGCCAAGGAGCAGGACGTTAATATATACACGTTGTCTCATTCTCCTTGTTTATTAATTAAAAAGTGAAAACCAAAATCGGCCACTGAAAACCAAACCTTCACAAGACGACGCTGGATAGTTTTTTCCTCTCACAATCCATTTTAATATGACGATTTTGACAAAGCAGTTGCTCCACAGAAATGTTTCAACTATACTTAACAACACATTCATCCTATAAAAGCGGCATAGTATTAGCCGTGCTGTAGTGACAAATAAGCCATGTCCGATGTGGACGTCGGCTCAAGTCTAACTGATCTTATCGTGACATTTTCGTGCTTGCACCAAAACGTCTTGCACACTTTTTCATTCTTTTGAAACCAATGCCATGCAAAGTGTGTCTTACAATCCATAGCCTGATCCAGGTATTTGGCATTCACCCCCTCTACCTTTCAAAATGTTAAAAACATTTTGTTAGTTTATTCTGTTTGTGGTGTCGTCTGTCTGTCCCTCTTAACAAACTTAACTTAATTTAAACTCATTAACTATCTAATAACCTATTCCCATAATAATTATTATTAACAATATAATAATACAATAGTCAAATAACAACATAATTCATTAGATCAGCAATGTTATAACCGCACAATAGTTCTCTCTGTGTAAAAAACGATCAATAGACGAATCATATTTCTGTAACTATTCTTTTTGCTCCTTTAAGGATAAATCTAATGCTTTTCATTTCTTTCTCCAGCAGGATAAATATTTTCCCTCAATCAACTGTTGTAATATGGTTCCATTGCCCAATGCTCACACATGTCTGCAGAGTAGCTAACTCATAATGCTTTCATCTGTCCATTGGTGCTAGTAAAATGCTGATTTTATATAATTATATGACTTAGTATCCATAAAATCATCCTTAACTCTCTGACGGTCATATCTCGGTATAATATAGACTGCCTTAGCGCATCAGCTCACAGAGAGTTTCCCCAAACCCTTTAGTCTAATGACGTTGGTTAGTCCACAGTACACCTCCATATTCGTCTAGAGATGTAACGCATATCTTGGTACAATTCTAGTGTACTGTTATATCTGCTTAGGGAAGTTGCTTCTATCCCAGCACACCGCACTGCACCCTCATATTATGTGTGGTTCTCTCTGTATCTTTATTACCTATCGCTGCAATTACCCTTGATAAAAACAAATGGCAAACATTTGCGGATGATCAAGCAGTAATAGCAAAATCAAAAGCTGAATTATAAGACCACATTAATAGTCTAAATGAAATGTATAGGAGCCGTATAATAAAAATCAGGATAAGTAAAATATGTAAATACTTTCAAGTATCCAAGAAAAAGAAAAATATCTGATATCTGCAGTTATGTTTTAAAATATCTATATGTGATGTAACACGATGACGTAAGATGATCACGTGCTGGTTTCACGTGCGAATAATATGAAATTCCTTTATTCATGATGATGAGGTAAGTAACGTATTCTAATATTTAGCAGTGTTTATATGAATTTGGAATGTGTTTTTAACGAATTTTTCTAGCATCTTGATTCAGGTCTTGTAACACAGTTTTCCGATAATATCTTCGTACGTTTTCCCTCGATTTAACAACGTCGTGTGTTCATAATTTGTGATGAATTGTTATCCATAGTTAACATAGAAGATTGTCCTCTAGTATCCGATATTCTAATGCAGGTAATAACTGAGGTGGAGTTAATGACTCAGTAATTGGACATCCATAGAAAGGAGGTCTCAAAGCGTTGTATCCACTCATCGATTTGGGCGACTGATTAGCCCTGCTCGAAAAGTTACAGCCTATCCTGAACACGTTGATCGGAATATCTTCTGGTCTCAACATATAGGAGCACGGTTGACATAATGTACGTTGATGAGTAATCATCTGCGGGTTTGGTGATTCAATGTTTTTGGGCAAAATTATCTTCAAAGTTGAAACATGCATGGACATTCCTCGTATTTGACAATGTCGCCAAAGAAGTTCGTGATTTGATAATGAATGATTGAGTACCTCAGCCTTGACTAACCAGTAAAATCTGCTCACGATTTTAGCTTAATATCCATCGAATGTAGACTAGTCAGTGTTGGTTGTATTATGACTTCAGAATGTTTCATGTACGCAATTCACACTGTCTTAAGTGAAGTATATATTTTAAGATGTGATTATTATTTTTCTTATTGACGATCTATGTATTAGGTTTAGTGTACGTTTCGATAAGTTTTGTTTCTCAAGGTTGATATTTGATGCATGTAGGAATTGTTTATCACCATTATGAAAAAAAAATCGAATTTCGTTGCAGTCGAATTCTTTCACAAGATTTCCAAAACCATGAAGAATATTTGAATATTTGAATGTTCTGAGAACCATTGTCAATGCCAACGCATCAGTTTTACTTCATCCAAAAAATACATCGTTTCCAGGAATTCAGTTTTGTGTTCGTATTCCAAAAATAATTTCTTTAAAATGTTCTCGGTGAATAGCATATATAAATTTCTTCTGACAACTGTTGGTCTTCTTCCTGACGTATAGCAACAAACATGTTGGTATTGAAGAACATAGGTTCAACCTTTCCAATAACAATGATCAAGAACTGGAGAGACACGTGCAAACTGAAATATATTGAATCCTGACGTGTGGCCATTACAGTCCAATGCCGTTTTATTAAGCATCTTTTTACAACGTTAATATCAGATAATCTATAGTTGCCTCTTTCAGAGTGCCTGTTAAGACCAGGTCAGCATCCGAACTATATGAGTACAAACTCTACAGATTTAAATGAATAACCTGTAATACTGTTGACCATAGTCATGATTAACATATACAGTTGATCAACATCTTCCATCTCAACCTGTCTATTTCGGTTATTTCTCATGCTCCTCTTTTCCATGTCGGTCGTAACCAAGTTTACAATACATACGTTTAGTTGAAGTGAAGTATTTTGTGACAGTATAGTGTCAATGAATGCTTTCATCTGATTTAAAACCAATGGAACCACAAAAGTTTATTTGTCAATTAATTTCCCATTGAACTATATTTGCTATTTCTGTGAAGACGAATGTGAATTGAAGATGTGCACGATGAAATGACACTCAGCATAGTGATATGAGATCAACATCTCAAATTTTCGTTAAGTGTAAGCAAGATGCTGTATAATCAGAACTATCAGAAACTGGATCACTCTTAATCTTGCTAGATGATGTTACAATGTTCGTGTCACCGGAACATCAAAATATCGCAGACGAACGTTTAAGCAGATCAAGACAATTATGTGTTCGGAAATTGTGTAAATTCTCTAGCAGTGCTATCAATCTGTTGTTTGTTCGAGTACGTAATAAATAATGGTGGACAAATGAATCTTCAATGCCAACACTTCTTATTGGCTGTATGAACGTTCTCAAGTCATTTTCGTCTGTTAACTGTCTGTGACAGATGTTAAATTCTAATATGAGATACATTAAGCACAATGCGATTACATAGTAAATGTATCTTCTCAGGCATTAATGCTGTAAAGAATGTACTCAACATAGCTCGCCTTCAATGAACAGTGCTTTGGATTAAAACCATAAGAACAGATGAAATCGAATCGTTGACATGATTGTGTCAGAATCAATCTCTGTTTAATTTGATAAACAGCTTATTAGTTGTAGCATATCATCCAATAGTCATCAAATTCTACCGTGCCTGGTGATCTCCCAGGGTGGCCGGTAAGTATATATTTGATATCATATATTAAATGTTAGCTTGACAAACCTTTAAGTGACGCAGTTAAGGGTCAGTGACTGAAAAGAGGGAAATCATGGATGGCTCAGGCGGAGGATACGATCAGACAGGTGTGCCCCCTGGAGAACATTAGGCGTGGAGAGGAGTGGGTCTGAGTGACAGCGGAGCAGTCAGACTTGTGCAGAGTTATAATCACATTAAGCCGAGAGTGCAGGGAGGGGCCAGCAGGGGCCACGGAAGTGGAAGTCCAGCAACTAATTCAGGACAATGCTCACTCGAGTGATGTGGTTATCTACACAGATGGTTCGGTGTCAAGAGGTGAGAGAAGTGGCTGGGGGTTCATAGCCAAAGCTAGTGGTCGATGTTTGGGGCAGGAGAGCCTGACATATGATACCACAACATCCAGCTTAAGAATGGAGGTGGAGGCAGTCACTGCAGCTCTCCGCTGGATGGAGAATACGACACACACACACATTGTAATTGTCACTGACTCAGAAAGCATGCTGACGAGGGTGAGGACGGGCAGACTTCGTGCGGAGTGGCTTGCTTCGCTTCGGAGGTCACGAGTGACAAGCATCGCCTGGATCTTTTCTCCGGGGCATGCCGGTGGGCTGGGAAATGAACAGGCGGACACAATCTCACAATCCATTTTAATATGACGATTTTGACAAAGCAGTCGCTCCACAGAAATGTTCCAACTATACTTAACTACACATTCATCCTATAAAAGCGGCATAGTATTAGCCGTGCTGTAGTGACAAATAAGCCATGTCCGATGTAGACGCCAGCTCAAGTCTAACTGATCTTATCGTGACGTTTTCGTGCTTGCACCAAAATGTCTTGCACACTTATTCATTCTTTTGAAACCAATGCCATGCAAAGTGTGTCTTACAATCCATAGCCTGATCCAGGTATATGGCACTCCTGCTCTCTCCTCCTCCTTCCTCTGCCTCCTTCCTCCTCCTCCTCCCCCTCCCTCCCCCTCCCCCTCCTCCCCCTCCCCCTCCTACCTCTTCCCTCTACCTCCTCCTCCTCCTCTCTCCTCCTCCTCCCTCCTCAACCTCCCTTCTCCTCCCCCTTCTCCTTCTCCCTCCTCCCTCCTCCTTGCTCTTCCTCCTCCTCCTCCCTCCTCCTCCTCCCATCTCCTCCCTCATCCTCCTCCTGTCTTCTCCCTCTTCCTCCTCCCTCCTCCTCCTTCTCCCTCCTCCTCTCTCCTCCTCCCTCTCCTTCCTCCTCCTTCCATCTCCTCCCTCATCCTCCTGTCTTCTCCCTCTTCCTCCTCCCTCCTCCTCCCTCATCCTTCTCCCTCCTCCTCTCTCCTCCTCCTCCCTCTCCCTCCTCCTCCCCTTCCTCTCTCCTCCTCCCTTTTCCTCCTCCTCCCCCTTCTCCTCCTCCCTCCTCTCCCTCCACCCTCCTCCTTGCTCTTCCTCCTCCCTCCTCCTCCTCCCTCATCCTCCTCCCGTTTCCTCCTCCTCCTCTACTCCCTCCTCCTAATCCCTCCTGCTCCCTCCTCCTCCCTCCGCCGAATATGAATTAAATGATATGCTCCCCACCAGGGACTGGGCGAAGCCGGGCCGGGTCGTCTTTTTTGGGAACGGGAACGGGAGCAGGGGCCGAATATGAATTAAATAAGACGCTCCATTTACCCAAGTTAATTGTTGGGGGAAGATGTAAAGATCTTCCAAGTGCTCTTTCTAGTAATAGACAGACAGACAGTAGATAGTCAGGAACGGGAAAGGGAGCTTATATGACTACTTATATGAATTAAATTAGATGCACCACACCAGGAGCTGGGCGAAGCTGGGCCAGGTCAGACAGACACAGACAGACAGATAGTCGGGAACGGGAACTTATATTACTACTTATATGAATTAAATGAGATGCTCCCCATCAGGGTCTGGGCGAAGCCGGGCCGGGTCAGACAGACATATAGACAGACAGACAGATATATAGTCGGGAACGGGAATGGGAGCTTATATGACTCGATCAATCATGTGCCATGCCAGAAAGCGTGGGCGATCATGCCTCGCCATTTCACTCGATCACCAGTGTCGTGGATCAGCTCAGTGTTACTGTCTCGTCCATGCCATGTGGCCAAGCCATCCAGGTATTTTCCTCTCGGTCTGCCTCTTGGTCTGTCTCCTTTGATCTTGCCAGTTGTCACCAAGTTCTCCAATCCATTTCTTATAAGATGTCCAAAAAATTTTGACTGTCTACGTCTAATCTCTCTAATCAGTTTATGATGTTCATTTGTCTCCTGTAGTACTTGGTCATTGGTTTTTCTGTCTGTCCATGGTATTCTTTGCATTCTCCTCAGAAACCACATTTCTGCAGCCATCAGATGTTTTTCAGCTTGACTGCCCATTGTCCAAGTTTCACATCCATACAAAAGAACAGGCTCTATGTATCCCCTCAACACTCTTTTTCTCGTTTCAACTGACATCTTTTTATTGGTCAGAATGTTTTTCATCTTGCTAAAGGCTACTTTCGCCATGGCGATTCTTGTTCTAATCTCGTCAAGGCATCTCCCATCAGATGTTATGACTGTTCCAAGATAATGTACCGATTCACTTGTTGAAGAATATTTCCATTTACTTGTATATTACATTGTGGCACTTCTTCCTTCCTAGTGACGACCATAACCTGAGTCTTTTTACAATTTAATTCTAACCCCAGTTACTCACTGTGTACAACAACCGCATCTACTAATTGTTGCAGGTCCTGCGCATTGTCTGAAATTAATACTGTATCATCTGCATATCTAATGTTATTGATGTTTCGTCCTCCAATGCTGATTCCATTTATATCCTCTACATTTCTGAAAATATTTTCACTGTATGGGGAAAAAAAATCTGGAGACATCACACATCCCTGCCTAACACCTCTTTTAATTGGCTGATACTGTCCCACTTCATTATCAATCCTTATTGCAGCTTGTTGTTTCCAATATATGTATTTTATAAGTCTAATGTCTTTCCCCTCCCCCGATGGTGTTTCCACCTTGTCGTGGTGGGGGAGCTTGAGTTTCTCAATGACCCTGAGAGCTATGCCGGCGGTAGCGTAGCTACCAGCAGGGCCTCCCAAGCCGGACAGGTCAAAGGGTAGAGAACAGACAAAGAGAAACACCCTGGTCCTCCAGGTTGGGGGTTGAAGCGTGGGGTTAACATCCCCACCTTTGTAAAAACCTTTCTTTGTTACGAAACAAATACATGAGCCTCGATATCGGACTGACTTATCTGGACAACGACCTTGGAACGTTAAAGGACTTTTGAGATTTGGAACATGGAATGTACGGACACTATATCGAGCTGGAGTGGCCGAAGAACTAACCCGGGAGCTGGTTGAATATCAAATGGATATCACAGCAATTCAAGAAATAAGGTGGCCAGGAGAGGGTACTTTAGAGCAAAATGGAATGATTATAATATATGGAGGAAACACCCAAAATAAACATGAATTAGGAACAGGATTTGTCATCAAAAAAGAGTTATGGGGGAACGTTTTAAACTTTAAAGCTTTTAATGACAGGATTAGTAAATTACGAATAAAAGGTAAATGGAAAAATATAACGATGATTAATGTACATGCACCTACTGAAGAGAAAGAAGATGATATTAAAGAAGACTTTTATAATGATCTGGAAGATGTCATAGAAGAAACCCCCAAACAGGACATCCTGATTGTGCTGGGAGACTTCAATGCAAAAATAGGTAGAGAGCAAACTAATAAAAAAGTGGCCGGTATGGAAAGCCTACATACAACTTCAAATGATAATGGATGGAGAGTCATCAACCTGGCAGAAGCCAAAGGACTGCAGATTAGCAGTACCAGACTACAAAGAAAGGATATACACAAACAAACTTGGAAATCATGTGACAAGAGAACCTATAATCAAATAGATCACATTTTAATTAACAACAGAAATGCATCAAACATACAGCAAGTCAGAAGTTATAGAGGAGCTGAGTGCCAGCCACAGTGACCATTTCCTCATTGGAGCAAAATTTAAAATAAAACTTAAGAGAGCTTTCTATACTAAATTACAAAGATTACACCCAACATATAACAGAGAAAAACTACAAGACATTACAGTCAAAGAGAAATTTACAGATGAAATAAAATGTAAACTTGAAACTTTGCAAAACCCTTTGGAGGAAAGCGTTGACCAAACTTGGTTGAACATCAAGAATACAATTCAATCTACCGCAGAAGAATGTCTCGGTGTGTTAACCACGCATAGAAAGAACAGATGGTTCAATCAAAAATGTGAAGAAGCAGTCACTAGGAAGAAGAATGCCAGACATGTATGGTTAAATGACATCAATAACATCCAAAAGGAAGAGCATTATAGAAATGAATGTAAAGAGGCTACAAAAATAGTCAGACAGCAGAAGCGAGAATATATGAGTAATATAATCAAAGATATGGAAACTAATCACCAGAAAAATGAATCCAGAAAATTTTTTAAAGTACTGAAGTCAATGAAACGAGGGCACCAACAAAACACATATGGTTTAAAAGACAAAAATGGGAATATGATAAATACCAATGAGGAAATGTGCAACACATGGAAAGAATATTTTATTGAATTACTAAATTGTGAAGCTCCAAGTAACATTTTCCCACAGGAAGAGATTCTAACATGCGAACCACAAATTGAAGAACCTACATTTGAAGAAATCCTATATGTAATCACACGACTTAAAAACAATAAGGCAACTGGGACTGATGGAATTGCTGCTGAATTTATAAAGGCAGGTGGCCATGCATTACATCTAAAGCTATACGAACTAATAATAAAAATCTGGAGGACAGAAGAATTACCCCATGACTGGAAAGAGTCATTATTGATACCTATCTTTAAGAAAGGAGACAAGTTCCAATGTGGAAATTATAGAGGAATATCACTACTGTCCACAAGCTATAAGATACTCTCCGCAGTATTACTAAATAGACTAAAACCATATTCAGAAGACATATTAGGTGACTACCAGGCGGGTTTTAGACAAAACAGATCAACAATAGATCAGATATTTATCTTACGACAAATAGCCGAGAAACATTGGGAATATAAAAGAGATCTCCATAACATTTTTGTGGATTTTAAAAAGGCTTATGATAGTGTCCATAGGAATAGTCTATGGAATGTTATGCAGGAATTTGGAATACCAAGGAAGTTAATTAACATGACCAAACTATGCATGGAAGATACTTATAATATAGTAACATATAAAGGCAGGAAATCAGACCCCTTCCAAATAACATCTGGCTTGAAACAGGGTGATGCACTATCGCCGCTACTCTTCAATCTGGCTCTAGAGAAAGTTGTAAGGAAGGTAAAGGAGGAATGTGATATTGGAGGAACATCCAAGCTGCTTGGTTATGCAGATGATATAGATATTATAGGGCAAAGTGAACAAAAGACATTAGAAATATTGACTCACTTAAAGGAAAAAGCCCAACAGATGGGGCTGGTTATCAACCAAGATAAGACAGAACTATATGGTAATTTCAAGAGACGGAATGGCTAAAAACTCTGGCCACATACAAATAGATAATATGACCATTAAAAGAACGGAAACATACAAATACCTGGGTACAATCTTCAACTGCTCCAACATCATAAGGGAAGAAATACAAACTAGAATCAACTCTGGAAATAAGATATACTATGCACTACAACATCTACTAAAATCAAAGGCGCTATCTCGTAACACCAAAATCACAATATACAAAACACTGATCAGACCAGTTGTGCTGTATGGCTCTGAAACCTGGAGTACAACGAAAGGAGACGAAGCCTTGTTACAAACCTTTGAGAACAAAATTTTAAGACGCATCTTTGGACCCATTAGGGATACACAAAGTGGAGAGTGGAAAAGAAGAAGTAACAAAGACATTTATGATTTGTTTAAGTCCCCGCTAATCACTGGTATCATGAAGGCTAATAGACTACAATGGCTGGGGCATATAGAAAGAATGGAAGATAATAGGGAAACAAAACTCGCTTACACTCAGGAAATAAATGACCGTAGACCCCGAGGTAGACCAAGAAGGCGGTGGAGAGATAATATACATACAGACCTACAAGCACTTGGAATCAACGACTGGCAAGAGAAGGTCCACCAGAGAGACGAATGGAGACAGATTGTATTTGCAGCAAAGAACCTCAATGGCTCGGAATGCTGAAGAAGAAGAAGAAGAAATTGTGAAGCTCCAAGTAACATTTTCCCACAGGAAGAGGTTCTAACATGCGAACCACAAATTGAAGAACCTACATTTGAAGAAATCCTATATGTAATCACACGACTTAAAAACAATAAGGCAACTGGGACTGATGGAATTGCTGCTGAATTTATAAAGGCAGGTGGCCATGCATTACATCTAAAGCTATACGAACTAATAATAAAAATCTGGAGGACAGAAGAATTACCCCATGACTGGAAAGAGTCATTATTGATACCTATCTTTAAGAAAGGAGACAAGTTCCAATGTGGAAATTATAGAGGAATATCACTACTGTCCACAAGCTATAAGATACTCTCCGCAGTATTACTAAATAGACTAAAACCATATTCAGAAGACATATTAGGTGACTACCAGGCGGGTTTTAGACAAAACAGATCAACAATAGATCAGATATTTATCTTACGACAAATAGCCGAGAAACATTGGGAATATAAAAGAGATCTCCATAACATTTTTGTGGATTTTAAAAAGGCTTATGATAGTGTCCATAGGAATAGTCTATGGAATGTTATGCAGGAATTTGGAATACCAAGGAAGTTAATTAACATGACCAAACTATGCATGGAAGATACTTATAATATAGTAACATATAAAGGCAGGAAATCAGACCCCTTCCAAATAACATCTGGCTTGAAACAGGGTGATGCACTATCGCCGCTACTCTTCAATCTGGCTCTAGAGAAAGTTGTAAGGAAGGTAAAGGAGGAATGTGATATTGGAGGAACATCCAAGCTGCTTGGTTATGCAGATGATATAGATATTATAGGGCAAAGTGAACAAAAGACATTAGAAATATTGACTCTCTTAAAGGAAAAAGCCCAACAGATGGGGCTGGTTATCAACCAAGATAAGACAGAATATATGGTAATTTCAAGAGACGGAATGGCTAAAAACTCTGGCCACATACAAATAGATAATATGACCATTAAAAGAACGGAAACATACAAATACCTGGGTACAATCTTCAACTGCTCCAACATCATAAGGGAAGAAATACAAACTAGAATCAACTCTGGAAATAAGATATACTATGCACTACAACATCTACTAAAATCAAAGGCGCTATCTCGTAACACCAAAATCACAATATACAAAACACTGATCAGACCAGTTGTGCTGTATGGCTCTGAAACCTGGAGTACAACGAAAGGAGACGAAGCCTTGTTACAAACCTTTGAGAACAAAATCTTAAGACGCATCTTTGGACCCATTAGGGATACACAAAGTGGAGAGTGGAAAAGAAGAAGTAACAAAGACATTTATGATTTGTTTAAGTCCCCGCTAATCACTGGTATCATGAAGGCTAATAGACTACAATGGCTGGGGCATATAGAAAGAATGGAAGATAATAGGGAAACAAAACTCGCTTACACTCAGGAAATAAATGACCGTAGACCCCGAGGTAGACCAAGAAGGCGGTGGAGAGATAATATACATACAGACCTACAAGCACTTGGAATCAATGACTGGCAAGAGAAGGTTCACCAGAGAGACGAATGGAGACAGATTGTATTTGCAGCAAAGAACCTCAATGGCTCGGAACGCTGAAGAAGAAGAAGAATGTCTTTCCCATCAATTTGTAGATCTGCAAGCATATCCACCATGTTGACATGTCTAACTATCAAAAGCCTTTGTGTAGTCAATAAAGCAAAGATGTATATCCTTGTTTACTTCTATAGCACGTTCAATAACTGTTCGCAGCATATACACAGCATTCACTGTACCCTTTCCTTCTACAAACCCACATTGTTCTTCCCCTATTTCAGGTTGTATCTTCTTCCTCACTCTTTGCATGATAATTCTTAGCAAAATCTTTGTGTTGTGACTCATTATACTAATTGTTCTATGTTGATCACATTCCAAGGTTCCGGATAATTGTACATACTCACTTGTTGAAGAATATTCCCATTTACTTGTATATTACATTGTGGTATTTCGTCCTTCCTAGTGACGACCATAATCTGTGTCTTTTTACAATTCTAACCCTAGTTGTTCACTGTGTGTATATGACTACTTATATGAATTAAATGAGATGCTCCCCACCAGGGTCTGGGGGAAGCCGGGCCGGGTCAGCTAGTCTATATATATAAAAGAGAATGTCTGTCTGTCTGTCTGTATGTATGTATGTCCTTTATGCGTTTGCGAACGGTCCATCCGATTGAGATGAAATTTTCCACACGTCTACTTCTCATTCCAGTGCTGCCAACTGTCATAGTTTGTTAGTGTACAAACATATTTAATTAATATTATTTAATATTTTAATTTACATTATAATGTATATATAACGAGGGGACATAACTTCTAATAGCATTGCTATATATGTAAAATTTTTGCATATTTCTCAAATAATTGGACCTTTTTGCTACAGTTATCTACAGGCATATGTGTTATAATCCTCTTCCTCCTCCTTCTCTTCTTCCCCTCCTCCTCCTCTCCCTCCTCCTCTTTTTTCTCCTCCTCCCCCCTCCCCCTCCTCCTCCAACCCTCCCAGTGGCGTCACTGGGGTTGGTGTCACCCAGTGCAGTAAACTCTTGGTGTCACCCCTCTAGACTTTCACCATGGTCTTCTTCCGAGTGTTCCTGTACCATATATAATCGCATATAGTAATGTTTGTAAAATAAGTCAAAAAGTTAATAAGGAAATAAGAAAGAAAACAAATTGAACAATATAACTTCAATACTTCAGGTAAAACATAAATAAAGAACTTCGACAAACTCGAACAAAGTTAAATTTTTGTTATTTTGCTATGTCTGCTTTGTCAAATTTGCAATTTTTTTATTTTGGTGTCACCCCTTGATGGTGTCACCCGGTGCGGCCCGCACCCCTCGCACCCCCCTAGTGACGCCCCTGACCCCTCCTCCTCTACCCCTCTTCCCCCATCCTCCCCTCCTCCTTCCAGCTCCTCCCCCTCCTCCTCCACTCTTCTCCCATCCTGTTCCCTTCTCGTCCTCTCCTTCTCCTCTCCTCCTCCTCCCCCTTCTTCTCCTCTTCCCCCTCCTCCCACCTTCTCCCCTCCTCCTCCCCCTCTTCCTCCTGCCTGCTCCTCTCTCCTCCTCCCCTACTCCTCCTCCCCTCCCCCTCCTCCCATCCCCCATCATCTGCCCCTCCCCCTCCCCATTCTCTTCTCTCTCCTCCTCCTCCCCCTACTCTTCCTCCCTCCTAATTCCTCCCTCTCCTCCTCCTCTTCCTCTCTCCTCCTTCCTCCTCTTCATCCCTCTCCCTCCTCCTCCTCCCTCCTCCTCCCTCTCCCTCCTCTCTTCTCCTCACTCCTCCCTCCCTCCTCCTTCCTGCCTCCTCATCATCCCTCCTTTCTCCTCTTCCTCCTCCCCCCTCCTCCTTCCTCTCCCTCCTCCTCTTCTCCTCACTCCTCCCTTTTCCTCCCTCCTCCCTCCTCCTCCTCTCTCCTCCCTCCTCCTCCTCCCTCCTCCCTCCTCCTCCTCCACCTCCTTCTTCCTCATCCCTCCTCCTTTTTCTTCTTCTGCTGCTGCTATTGCCGCTCCATTTACCCAAGTTAATTGTTGGGGGAAGATGTAAAGATTTTTCAAGTGCTCTTTCTAATGCTTTTTGTAAGTTGGTCTTCGTTTATCTAAGGTTGTTCTAACTGCAACCAATAAATATGAATTAAATGAGATGCTCCCCGCTTTGGGAACGGGAATGTTTTGTCTGATAATGTCTTTTTAAATTGTACTCCTTGAAGACAGCTACTGACTCACGACACAACAAGCAAACTGATTTGCTACCAACTTTTATAAAACAGTACTTAGTTGTCCATTCATAATTTAAAACACGGCATTCATCTTCAATCTTACGTTTGTTATTAACACTCATCATAACGGTACATGAAATTCTGTAAAATTCAACAAAATAACTTAAAATCGGATTTTTAATTTTTATTTCTAAATGCCCTTGCGGGCCGCATAAAATCACTTGGCGGGCGGGCCGTAGTTTGCCCGCCCCTTTCTTAGATCATATGTCAGCCTAGATAATAAATCAGCTTATATCATACATCAGTTTTTATCATCATGAACTTAGATCATACATCAGCTTATATCATCTTGAACTTAGATCATAACATCAGCTTATATCATCATGAACTTAGATCATACATCAAATCAGCTTATATCATCTTGAACTTAGATCATAACATCAGCTTATATCATCATGAACTTAGATCATACATCAGTGTAGATCATGCATGAGCACATTAATCATTTGTCTGCTCGCCATCTTTTGATCACTTAAAATTGTCTATAGCTGCAAAGTGTTCCTGTTTGATTACATGTCTGTTCATAATCAACACTTGGTATATTCATGAGGATATTATTTACTTTTATATGTTTCAGAAAAACACCCATTTTCTCCAAAGAGTCCTTACCACTTCATACAAGAGTATTCACAAAAGTGGACATATGACAGCATAGACATGAAGGTTGTGAAAGAAGAGCTATCAGATGTTCTGTGTGAGGACAGAAGTTACAGCTTCAGTAAAATGGTAGACATAGCTGGGGGTAGCAGCATTCAAGAAATGACAGAACACAGCAACTCAGAATCAAGAATGGTTGAGAACAGTTGTAAGGCATCAGTAAAACATGAAAATTGTTGTCAAATGTCAGATAATGTGTCTTCTGTGATTGATATACATGGTAAACTAGCTCTGGCTATTGAGAATTGCCAGCAGCAAAATAAGGAAACACAAGAAAAACATACACAGAGCTTTGCAAAGTCTCTTGATGGCATTTTCGATTATGTCAGTTATAGCTCTCAAAGAACTTACACAGGAGACTTATCTGATGTTTCTTGTCCAAATGTTTGTGTAAACAGATATAAGAGAACACATACTGAAGGTATGCCAAGTAAATGTAATGAATTGGATGATGGTCTTTTGAATCAAGATGATCATCTAAAGTGCCAAAAGAACATGAATCACAAGAGAATACATACAGGAGAGAAACCTTACAAGTGTGATGATTGTAGTGCTTCTTTTACTGGAGCTTGCAATCTAAAGACCCACAAGAGAACACATACAGGAGAGAAACCTTACAAGTGTGATGATTGTAGTGCTTCTTTTACTGGAGCTTGCAATCTAAAGACCCACAAGAGAACACATACAGGAGAGAAACCTTACAAGTGTTATTATTGTGGTGCTTCATTTTACTCAAGCTGGCAGTCTGGGAAGACATAAGAGAACACATACAGGAGAGAAACCTTGCAAGTGTGATGATTGTGGTGCTTCTTTTACTGGAGCTGGCAATCTGAAGAGACACAAGAGAACACATACAGGAGAGAAACCTTACAAGTGTTATTATTGTGGTGCTTCATTTTACTCAAGCTGACCATCTGAGGAGACATCAGAGAACACATACAGGAGAGAAACCTTACACATGTGATGATTGTGGTGCTTCTTTTACTCGAAGCTGTTAGTCTGAAGACTCACAAGAGAGCACACTACAGGAGAGAAACCTTACACATGTGATGTTTGTGGTTCTTCTTTTACTCAAGCTGTTAGTCTGAAGACTCACAAGATAACACATACAGGAGAGAAAGCTTACAAGTGTGATGATTGTGATGCTTTTTTTACTCGTAGCTTGCATTCTGAAGATTCACAGAAGAACACATACAGGAGAGAAACCTTACAAGTGTTATTATTGTGGTGCTTCATTTACTCAAGCTGGCCCTCTGAGGAGACATCAGAGAACACATACAGGAGAGAAACCTTACACATGTGATGTTTGTGGTTCTTCTTTTACTCAAGCTGTTAGTCTGAAGACTCACAAGATAACACATACAGGAGATAAACCTTACAAGTGTGATGATTGTGGTGCTTCATTTATTAAAGCTGGCAATCTGAAGGCTCACAAGAGAACACATACAGGAGAGAAACCTTACAAGTGTGATGATTGTGGTGTTTCTTTTTCTGAAGCTGGCAGTCTGAAGACTCACAAGAGAACACATACAGGAGATAAACCTTTCAAGTGTGATGATTGTGGTGTTTCTTTTTCTGAAGCTGGCAGTCTGAAGACTCACAAGAGAACACATACAGGAGAGAAACCTTACACATGTGATGTTTGTGGTTCTTCTTTTACTCATGCTTGCAGTCTGAAGACCCACAAGAGAACACATACAGGAGAGAAACTTTACAAGTGTGATGATTGTGGTGCTTCTTTTACTAGAGCTGGCACTCTAAAGACCCACAAGAGAACACATAGAGGAGAGAAACCTTAAAAGTGTTATTATTGTGGTACTTCATTTACTCAAGCTGGCAGTCTGAGGAAACATAAGAGAACACATACAGGAGAGAAACCTTACACATGTGATGTTTGTCGTTCTTTTACTCTAGCTTGTAGTCTGAAGATTCACAAGATAACACATACAGGAGATAAACCTTACAAGTGTGATGATTGTGGTGCTTCATTTACTCAAGCTGGCAATCTGAAGGCTCACATGAGAAATCATCATCATCATCATCACCAAGTGCCCTGCCAGCTGGCATAGGCATTCATGGCTCTCCACGGATCTCGGTCTTTGGTTTTCTGGATCAACTCTACTGCTGATATTCCTCTGTGCCACTGTCTCAATCCATCCAGCATAATTTCTCTTGGTCTGCCTCTGCCTCTCTTCCCCTCGATCTTTCCAGTTGTCACAATGTTCTCCAATGCCTCTCTTCTCATTACATGACCAAAGAAACTTGTTTGTCTCTTTCTTATTGTTGTATATAGTGTTCTAGTTTCATTAGCCTATTTCAGGCAGTCGTCGTTAGTTACTCTGGCAGTCCAAGGAATTCTCAACATTTGTCTCAGGAACCACATCTCTGTTGCTTCTAATTTCTTCTTAATTTGTTCATTTACATTCCAAGATTCACTGCCATACAGCAAAACTGGTTCTACATAGCATTTCAGCACTCTCTTTCTTACACTCAGTGATAGTGACCTATTGCACAAGATACTCTTCATTTTCTGAAATGCGGCCTTTGCCTGCCCTGTCAGTTCAGTTATCAGTTATTAGTTGGGGTATCTTCACTGCACTCCGGACATGTCCATAGGTGCTCAGATCCTCCCCCCAGCATATGCATCAGCGTCCGGTGGCTAATAGTGCCAGTTGTGCTGGTTGATGAGGCGCTTTGTTTTCCAAATGTACCTCTCACGTCTGGCTGCGCCGATTCTTACTCCAAAGTCTTTAATCCTGGACAGCGATGTGGAATCACTGACGTCAAAATCCTCTGTTCTCGTCATATCTTTGAGGACGTTAATAACATCGGCACGATCCATGGGCTGGCCATCTACAGGGGGTGCAGAGTCAGCCAGTTTATCAGCTCGTTCATTTCCCTCGACTCCCACATGTCCCGGGACGAAGATGAAGGTGACTTTACGGACAACAGACTTCCGCAGAGACTCATTCCACTGTCTACGTACAGATCCAGCTTCAACCTTCTGAATCATGCTCATTGAATCACTTAGTACACACACGTTGGTATAATGCTGTGATTCCAGCCATATGAAAGCCTGTGTAACTGCCATCACCTCCATCGTCATGCTGCTCGTGGTCATAGAGTGGGCACCACTGGATTCTTGAATGATTCGGCCCGCTGAACGGGCTGTAAATGCCCACGCACTTCTCTGCTGCTTTACAACAGATCCATCTGTATAGATGAGCACTTCGGGGCTATCTGAGTGTTCATAGATGAGCGCATTAACCTCTGCATTGACAGCGGCATGGTTCTGCTCTCTGCACCGTCTGTCGAGTGTGATAATGCAGCAGAAAGTGCACTTAAAAGCTGGAGGCACCGGCACCCATTCCTTGCCGGGTTGATACTGGTAAGACTGCAGACCTGTCTGACATCTTCTGCCCGACCCATCCATAATTTACCCCTCTTTAGCCTGTCACCCTTTTCTCTGAATATAGCGTCATGCAGAGGGTGCTGCTCATCTGCACTTATTTTTAAGTATGCACGAGCTCTCCAGATCTTGATCCTGTGTTCCATTGTCGGGAAGTCAAGGAGGTATCTCATTGCTACACAGCTGGTGTCTCTCGTACAGCCCAAAATGATGCACATGGCTTCGTTTTGTACCTTTTCAAGTCTTCCAATCTATGTAGGGCTGACAGTGAGGATGGCCAGGGCATACTCGATGCGTGAAAGCACAAGTCCTTGGAACAGAAGTATTAGCAGTCTTTGCTCGATATTGGCAGTCGCCATGACTCTCATTGCTGACAAACCTTTTCGAGCCTTCGTTATGACATAATCGACATAATCTCTGAAGGAAAGACTACGATCAAGCCTCACACCAAGATATGTCATTGACTGGGTTCTACTCAAAATGCTCCCATCCATTCTTACTGCCGGCAGGTCTGTTTTCACAATATGGTTGTATAGGGAGAACCATGTAACCGATGCCTTTGCAGGGTTGACAAGGGCATTGGCATCAGCACACCATGAGGAAATTCGATCTGTTTTGCCCTGCATATCATTGGCAACCGCCTGTCTATCTCGACCCTGTCGATACACGAGGATGTCGTCAACAAATGACAGAGTCCTACCCCTCCTGTCCAACTGTTGTTCAGTGATCGGCACTGTATACACGTTGAATAGTACTGGTGACAGTGGTGAACCCTGCAGCAATCCTGGACATATCGTTATCGGCTCAGAAGACCAACTCCCGCATCTTAGCACCACCTTCCTTTGGAGCAGAACTGCAGCTATCCATCGTACAAGGTGAGAGTGCACTTTCAGTCTGAGAAAGGTTCGCATCAAGTGCTCGAAGGATACTCTATTGTATGCGTCCTCTAAGTCTATGGCGGCCGCACATGTCTCTTCTCTGACCTGAAATCCTTCGTAAACATCTTGAGCAAAGACCGCTGCATTCAACCATGACGCTTTGTTGCGTCTGTACCCTCCAAGTGTGGGTGGGAAGCAGCTGAGTTGTTCCAAGTCACAAGCAAGTTGGTGTGCTACAATTTTCTCCAGTAACTTGTCTGCAGTGTTCTGCATCGTAATGATTCTGTAGCTGCTTATCTTGGAATGGTCTTTGTTCGGTTTTGGCAGTGGCAGCAAGTAGCTGTTTAGCCATTCTTCTTTTGTCTGACCCCTCTGGATCCTGGTGTTGAATTCTCTGGTCAGTTCTTCCATGTCATCATCTGATATCACCAGTAGGTCACCATATCGGATGCCGTCTGAGCCTGGGGCAGGTGTTAGGTGATTTCTTGAGCATCGCACGCATTATCTCAGCTGTGATTATCCCTTCTTCGTCTGTCCCAACCCTCTCGCACAACTGAGAGAGTGTCATTGTGGTCCTCTGTCTGGCAGGCTCGTCTTTCTGGTCAGTCTGTTCTATGTAGCGCGCAAGAAGGGCCTTACCTTTATCCGCATCCGACTTTTTCCATGTGAGGTCTGTGCCTTGAAAGTCTGGAATACCCCTACGTTGTGCAGCACCGTTCATGCTCTTATGGAGGCGCCAGAATGTCGTAAGAGATCGCTCGGAGCACACCTTCCTGCAGAACCCGTCCCATTTCTCGGCCTTGGCCTGTTTGGCGCAGGATTTTAATAAAGTCATCGTCCTATGGACCTCAGTCTTCAGGTTCGCCAACTCACCCTGTGGGATGTTAGCCTTTCTGGCCTTTTGCCAGTCTTTGACAGCCTGCCTCTTTCCCAGCCATGCCTTCTCGACCTCTCCATTCCACCATGGTGGCTGCAACCATCTTTCTGTCTCCTGCGGGAGGAAGTTAGTTTTCTTCTTCTGATCTTGCTTATGGCGTCTTGACCAGTGTTGTCATACGGGAAGGCATTTGTCTTGTTTCTTTGACTCATGGCCCTATCTTTCTTGATTAGGATGACACAAGGGTAGTGGTCACTATCGTGGTATCCCAGTGTGCCCCACCGGCACCTTGGTGCGATGGTGGGCGACACCAGAGCCAAGTCAATGATGCTGTCAGAGTCACCTGGTCGAGTGGCTATTCTAGTGACCTTCCCATCATTCAGACAGATTAGGGCAGCAGATGCCAGGGTGTCCTCCAGAACTTCTCCCTGTCTATTGGTGATGCGATTCCCCCATTAACTGCCTCTGGCATTGAAGTCCCCACAGTAGATGATATGCCTTTCATCCATATCAAAGAAACTCTGCCATTGTCGCACGTCGACCTTCCCATTTCGTGCATAAACGTTCACGATTACAAGCTGCACTGGCGTCATTATTCTTAATGCCTGCACTTGCAGGGCATCGCTGTTCCAGGAAGACATATCGATCTCAGACACTAGTCTGCCCTATTCTGCTCTTAATCTCTGTTGTACATCTTCCATCTGATGTTATAAATGTCCCTAGGTATCTAACATTATCCACTTGGTTAAGAATTTTTCCTTCTATTTCTATTTCACATTTTGGTGTCACCATTTTCTTTGATATCACCATTGTTACTGTTTTCTTGATATTCAAGGAAAGTCCTTTCCTTGCACTCTCTGTTACTACAGTGTCCAACAATTGTTGTAGGTCTGTTGATTTATCCGCCACCAATACTGTGTCATCTGCATAGCGTATATTATTAATATTTATATTATAATCTCCAACTAGTATTCCTGGCAGCTCTTTGATCTCTCTCATTATTACTTCGCTATATAGGGAGAAGAGATCTAGTGACAAGACACATCCCTGTCGTACTCCTAGCTTTATGTGTTCGTAACTACCCTCTTTATTTCCAATTTTAATTGCTGCTACTTGGTTCCAGTAAATATTCTTTATTCTTAAATCTTTTCCATCAATGTTGATATCTTCCATTGAGAACTCATACAGGAGAGAAACCTTACAAGTGTGAAGATTGTGGTGCTTCTTTTACAGAAGCTGGCAATCTGAAGACTCACAAGAGAACACATACAGGAGAAAAAACCTTACAAATGTGATGATTGTGGGGCTTCTTTTACTCAAACTGGCCACCTGAAGGACCATAAGAGAATATATACAGGAGAGAAGCCACACAAATGGGATGCTTGTGGTGCTTCTTTTACTCAGACTGGCAATCTGAATAAACACACAACACTGCATTATTGTCACCCATAGGTGTTTATGTATTGCCATATTACTGCTAACGGGGTGTTCATCAATTCCAACAAACAATTGATAACAAAATAACTGCGGCTCGCAAAAATAAGTTACAGTAATATGAGCTCTGCGAGCTAATCATAACTTGAATAAGGAAAGTCGATTCCTGGATGTTCAACAACCAAATTCTCCATTTAATTTTCCATAACGTACAAGGTTGGATTATCATAAGTAATATTCAACTCTTACAGGGCCCGTGTCACCAGGCCCGGCAGTAAGTATTATTATTGAAATTAATATTAGTATAAATTACAAACCTGTGTTACCACAAAATGTTTACATGTTGCCCTACTTGTACTCTGGGATTCGTCTTTCTATCCATCAAGTATGCGACTCTCCTCTCGGCAACAATATACTAATTTCTCCATTTGCAGGTTTGTTTATCCGTGGCGATATTACATTCTTGGCAACTATTCTTTCCCGTCTGTTGTTACTATTCAAGCCACTGATTTGATGCCAATCTAATCCTTAGCCAACTTAAATTCTCCGACATTGAAATGCACTGCCGTCTTTCAAATCTCCCCGCAAGTCTGCCTTTGCTATTGTTTTCTCGGTGTGACATTTACCCTGTTGTCAAGATGTCTCTTTCAATTTTATCGCATTTCGGTTTAAAGGGTTTCTACTCTATTTATACTATGTTATTCCGTCGCATTTGTTATTTGGCATGTATCTCCTCAGATCCTGTTCCCTATTCAGGATCAACTCTGCTGATAATATTTCTCAATGTCACATACAGTCCATCCAGCATCATCTCTCTAAGTCTGCCCACGTCTCTTTTCTCACTGATCTTTCTAGTCGTCATAACGCTTTCCCATGCTTCTCTCCTCATCACAGTACTCAAAAATGCAATTGTCTCTTTCTGATAGTTGTATATAATGCTCTTCTTTTATTAGCTTCTTTTGGGCAATCATTGTTAAGTTGCTCTGGCGACCCAAGCCATTTATAACAACCATCTTGCTACTTCCAAGAAATTGGAAGACGTGTTATCAAATCAAACCAGATTTTACTTAGATCCTAAAGCTAGCAACCTTGAGGGATTGGATGCAAAAGTAAGGAAAGAAATTCAGCCACTATTAGATAGTAAATACATCAGTGAGGCCACTACACGGTTAGTCATTCCACGGGGCTCATAAATTCACAACTTTATGTCTGCCCTAAATTGCACAAGCCTGGTGTCCATGAAGAATGGCATGTTCCAAGCCTAAAACTAGAAGATGCTCAATATTCAAGAAGAGAAGTGATGAAGCCGCTACCAACACCAAGGCTGTACCACAACACCAAGGCTGTACCACAACACCAAGACTGTACCACAACACCAAGGCTGTACCACAACACCAAGGCTGTACCACAACACCAAGGCTGTAACACAACACCAAGACTGTACCACAACACCAAGGCTGTACCACAACACCAAGGCTGTACCACAACACCAAGGCTGTACCACAACACCAAGACTGTACCACAACACCAAGGCTGTACCACAACACCAAGGCTGTACCACAACACCAAGGCTGTACCACAACACCAAGGCTGTAACACAACACCAAGGCTGTACCACAACACCAAGGCTGTACCACAACACCAAGGCTGTCAAGAAGATGGGGGAAAGAACCTGCCTACTGGCTGTACCACAACACCAAGGCTGTCAAGAAGATGGGGGAAAGAACCTGCCTACTGGCTGTACCACAACACCAAGGCCGTCAAGAAGATGGGGGAAAGAACCTGCCTACTGGCTGTACCAATGTGCCACCATCGCAGCCGAAAGAAGGAAAACTTCCACAAGCCACAAATGAAGTGACCACTGGGAAATGTGATGACAACCCGCTGCAAACATGAACAAGACTACCCAAAAGCAGACTGTGGAGAAAGACACCATAGTCGAAAAAACTGACATGCAGCAGTAAATAAAATGGGTGATCAAGTGCGTCCAAGCGGAGCTTACAAATGACCAGATACAGAAGCAGCTGCAGCAGGAGAATCTCCACATTCATTCATATAGGCGGAGTGGCTTCTGGCCTGTGCCAAACAACCAACAACACTTGCTGTGGTGGCAACGGAGGGAGGCAAAATGCCTGTCAAAGTGACGAAGGACAGGAAACAACAATAGCCTGAACACTCTATTCCTAGAATTACACAATGCTCTCGGTATCAGAGGGCTGGTCACTCTAGAATATCTTGCAGCAAGACAGACATCTGCCGATACTGCGCCGAAAACCACACCTTCAATGAATGTCCACTGGCCAAACATGACATGGACTTTTTGAAGCGTAATGATAATAGAAAGTGTGTAAACAGCCTTGGCAAACACAGAGCAAGACACCTGGGCTGCCCGTACCTCCAAAGACACAGAGATGTCATAAAACTCACAACAACAACAAACACACCATTCAAGGAAGCATGGGGAGGTGTGAGACACCCACAGACATTTCACAAGATGACAAAAACCAGCGTCAAGGCCAGATAGATAAAAAGTTGCTTAAAAGTCGACAGGGTCAACTTCATTGCACCAGTTTTTATCCCATATGGCTTAGTCTCTTTTCGCAGCGCAGAAAGTGTCGCACAAAGCACGAACTCCGTAGCTCTAGCGATGACCCAAGAAGTCTCAGAAAAATTTCACTCGTGAACCGAAGGACACAGCCCGGAATTGAACCCACAACCTTCGGAGCCCAAGTCAAACAGCTTGACCACTTCGCCATGGAGACTCCGAGGCCAGATAGATGATCTGAAGAAACAAATCAAATACTCCTGACACTAAAGCTAACCAATGGAAACCAAGTAGAGTACACCGGTAGCAATGCAAGACTTCTGGAAGAAATGGAAAAAAAATCCAGTGCAGTATCCAGCAAGAGGTGGAACACAAGGCTCAGATAAAGAAAACAAAGACATACTACATGTGATTCAAAGAGAAATAGAATAAGTAAGAATCAACAGGGAGCTAATCCAAAAACAAGCCGACAGCCATGACAAAGACCTCAGAGAAACCCCAAGCTGAAACCAGCAAACCATTCACAGTGACCATCACATTCATGGGAAACCAGTTTTTAACTCGGAAAGATGACAAAAGCCTAGATAGCATTTGGGAGAGAGTTGATAAATTTATCAAAGATCACAAAGAGATATTCGGATGGACCAAACTACCTGAAGAAGAGGCATTTAATCTAATGACAACACTGCTTATGTTTCAGGCACAGAAAAAGGCTAAAAAAGCAAACAGCAAATGAAGCAAAGGATGAGACCTTCTAAGGACTACAACCAATCAATACAAACAAGCTAGGAGCCAACATTGACAGACAGAAAAGCAGGAGGTAACAGACACAAAGGAAAACCCACTGGTTAAACCCCCAGCTGACTTCACAGACATAAACTACTGCATCGAAAAGTCCGCTGAAACTGAGATAAAAGAAACTAAATCCATACCATGAACCATCACAATTATAACCAAAGCTGTCGGCCTGCCAACATCCAAATTCAAGAAATTACTACTACTGTGCAGATCTAATATCAAATTCATTTTTTTTTAAATGTACCACCAAATTGACAGTCATCTAGGATCCATTCCAGCAGACGTTTTTATGGTGCACTCAGAAATGCAAAGAGCCTCAAATATTAAAGACCTAGTTCTATACCACTGGTAAGTGGATGATATATTATTCACCCCAGAGACCAGACAACAGGCTGAATCACTCCACTCCATTCCATCATGACCCAAGCCCACAAGAACATTTCTTTGTCTCTTTACCGTGATCATAATGACACCTTATTATTCTTAGAAATACTATTTCAACATTGACAGGATATCACCATCCAAAGATCTGTCTATTGAAAGGGAATATGGAAGAGCCAATATCTGAATTTAAACAGCTTTGCACCTAATCAGTATAAGCTTGGCCTGGTATACACCCTGTTTAATCAAACTAGAATGATTTGCTTCATTGACACACTAAAAGAAGACTGGATACTCTTAACCTTAATTTACAATCTACTGTATATTCAATTGACATCATCAAGCAACATTACCAGCCTCCCAACGCTACTCCCACGGGTAGAAATTAGCAAATCAAGTAACCAAACATATACCAGTACTGGTGGAAAACATATTTAATCAGTCTACATGAATCCCTGTACAGTCAACAGGTCAGAAAATGCTTAGCTCACTAATGTTTAGACTTGTTTTGATAGCCATTGTAAAGTTAAAATAAAACAAAACAGACATCTTGTATATTGTATTTGATGAACAATAAATGATTGTTCAAATACATCACGGCATTAGTAATTAGAAGGGTCCAGTCAGTATTGTGCAAAGAGAAAGACTTTATTTTAGATTTGTGATTACCATGGAAGAATACCAAAAGAATATCAACATTGAAAGTAGGAACTTGGAATGTAAGAACTGAGTGGGGATGGAAAATTTGATAATATTAAGAATGGAATGAGAAGATTAAATATTAACCTGTTAGGTGTTGTGAGATCAGATGGACAGGAATGGGCATTATGACATCTGAGGAATATGAAATAATCTATTCTGGTGGAGAGAAACAACAGCGAGGAGTAGCAATTATAATGGATACAGAGAGAGCACAATCGATTAAAGGATATTGGACTATCAGACAGAATGTTACTGGTAAAGTTGAGTGGACGACCTTTTGATGTCAACGTCATACCAGTTTATGCACCAACAGCAGACAGTAGTGATGACAACATTGATGAATTTTATAGTCATTTAGAGAAAGCCTTCAAGAAATGCAAGAATTCTGAAGTAAATATCATAATGGGTGACTTGAATGCCAAAGTTGGAAATCAACAGGACGGATGCATAGTAGGCAAGTATGGACTAGGGGAACAGAATGAAAGAGGTTGCATACTAGTACAGTGGGCAAAAGAGCAAGATTTGATTATTGGAAACACCTGGTATCAACAGCACCCAAGGAGATTATGAACATGGAGGAGTCCTGATCATAAGATTTAGAAACCAGATTGATTACATCCTCATCAACATAAAATTTCGAAATGCCTTAAAAGTCACAAAAACTATACCAACCGCAGACTGCTACAGCGACCATAGATTAATCTTAAGTATTTTACATATAAAATTAAAGAAAGTCATATATTCACTAAGAAACACAAAATTTGATCTACAAGCACTGAAGAGTGAGGAAATAAAAGATAAATTCAACGTAGAGGTAAAAAACGGATTCGATGCATTGTCCGATATGGAAATATTATTTCAAGACGTCAGTAACAAATGGGAAATGTTAAAGAAATCAGTCAACCAAGCTACAGAAACAACCATCCCAAAAATAAAGATAATAGGATGCAAGAAATGGATGACGGAAGACATCTTAAAACTCATGGAAGTAAGAAGAAATAACAAGGAAAAATATGAAGAGATTCATAGGAAAATTAGGAAGCTATGCAAAGAGGCAAAAGAAACATGGCTTGAGGAAAATTGCAAGGAAATTGAACACCAACACAACACCCGGAATACCAAATTAATGCACAAAAGAATTAATGACAGCACTAACAAAAGAACACACACATCAACGGGTTGCCTAAAAACCAAAGATGGCAAAATCATAATAGAAAAAGATCAAATTTTACATGCGTGGTCAGATTATGTGAAAGACCTATATGATGATACAAGAGAAGAACAATAAGATCATCGGAATAATAATGAAGGACCATCAATTTTGAAGATAGAAGTTCAGAATGCTCTTAATCATATGAAAACTGGCAAGATCCCAAGTACAGATAACATCACAGTAGAAATTTCTGAGTGACTTGGTTCTCGTTGAATAATCATATTGTCAACAATCCAACACCAACTGTAATGCTGTGTTCAGAGACGGTGGAAAGAACACAGGCAATGAATTACCTGGGGATACGGTTTGATCGAAGCCTTGCTTATAATGTGCACATAGACCGGGTGATAACAAAGGCCAAGCGGGGTTTGGCAGCGATGCGGGTGATGGCGGCAGCAAACTGTGAGCAGCGCCATCTATGTCTTCTGTACGAGGGGCTGGTCATGTCTGTTTTGGAGTATGCAATGGCAATCCTGACTGTCAGCCATAAGCAGATAGAAAGGATGGAAAGGATACAGAATGAAGCTATGCGCATTATTCTTGGATGTACAAGAGATACAGCATGCAGGGCGATGTGCTACCTTCTTGATTTTCCAACTATTGAAGAGCGAATGCAAGTTTGCAGGGCACGCGCCTACCTCAGAATTAACGCAAACACACAGCATCCACTGCATAGTGAAATTAGGAAGGTGAAGGGCAGCAGGTTAAAAAGAGGACGGTCGTGGATGGGTCAAGCCGAAGACATTCTTCAACAGGTGTGTTCACTTGAGGACTTAGAACCTGGCGAGGAGTGGGTGCAAGTGCCAACAGACTTCTGCACATCCTTTTCAGTTTGCATCCAACTAGATAGAAAATGCAGACAAGAAAATCCGGCTGCTGTGGAGGCTGAAGTACAAGCGTTGATTTTCGAGAATTCGCTAGACAGTGACGCGGTCATCTACACAGATGGGTCGGTCGTCCGACATGTGAGAAGCTCATGGGCCTTTACAGCTCGGGCCGGAGGGAGAATTGTGAAGGAGGACTCTGGTGCTTTCACTGAAACCACAAGTAGCCTGACCATGGAAGTCATGGCAGTAAGTAAAGCAATAACATGGCTCGAGACACAGACATTCACTAGGGCTTGTTTCCTTAGCGACTCAATGAACATGATCAAGAGGATAGAGGAGGGGTCGATCCGAAGAGAATGGTTGCTGCCTCTGAAGCGGTCTCGGCTGGCAAAGATTAGTTTCATCTTCGTGCCAGGGCATGCGGGAGTACAAGGAAATGAGCGGGCTGACAAGCTCGCAGGTGAGGCTACTGTGGAGGGCGGACGCGCCATGGACCAGGCTGACATTCTGAATGCTCTACGAGAAGTGAGACTTTTGCAAGAACCAAGTGACGACTGTGAATCTACAACAATGGCCAGACTGCGAGAGCAGCAAATTAAAAGAGGGGTGGCCAAACAAGAACACTACGCAGGAAGCCAAAGAAGATTGATAAACCAACACAGAACTGGCGTCGTTAGCCGCTACACGCTGCGGGATTTGCTGAGGAGGGGATCCGAGCACTTATGGACTGAATGGTCCGATGTGCAACGAGGATGATCTGTCGACTAACTAACTAACTAACAGTAGAAATGATCAATGCCTTAGAAGAATATGGAATAGACCAAGTCATCAGACTGCCGAACGCAATATACGATACTGGATATATACCTCCTGAATTATGTAATTCTATATTTATTGCAATCCCGAAGAAATCAGGAGCCATGGAATGCGATCAACATAGAACAATTAGTATAATGAGCCACATCACAAAGATTCTGCTGAGAATTATCATGCAAAGAGTTAGGAAGAAAATACAACCTGAAATAGGAGAAGAACAATGTGGGTTTGTAGAAGGCAAGGGCACAGTAAATGCTGTGTATATACTGAGAACAGTAATTGAGCGTTCTTTAGAAGTAAACAAGGATCTATATCTTTGCTTTATTGATTACACAAAGGTTTTCGATAAAGTGAGACATGTCGACATGATAAGGATGCTTGAAGATCTACGAATTGATGGACAAGACCTTAGACTTGTAAAAAACATATATTGGAAACAACAAGCTGCCATAAGAGTTGATAATGAAGTAGACCAATATCAGCCTATTAAGAGAGGTGTGAGACAGGGATGTGTAATGTCTCCAGATCTGTTTTCCCTCTACAGTGAAAGTATTTTCAGAAATATTGAAGATATGGAAGGAATCAACATTGGGGGAAGATACATCAATAACATTAGATATGCAGACGATACAGTCTTGATTGCAGACAATGAACAGGACCTGCAGAATTTAGTAGATGCGGTTGTTGCACACAGTGAACAACTAGTGTTAGAACTGAATATCCGGGAAGGTTAACCCGGTCAACAAATGCCCGCAGAAGTCGGATGTGTCGGCCTAACGGCGCAAGAACGCAGCTCTGCTGTAAACAGGCACAACGCAGTCACATCCGGAAAAATAAATCCGGATGAACGAAGAAGAAGAAGAAGAAGAAGAACTGAATATTAAGAAGACACAGATTATAGTCGTCACTGGGAAGAAGGAAATACCACAATGTGATATACGAGTAGATGGGCATATTCTTAAACAAGTGAATCGATACTGTTATCTCGGCACAGTCATGACATCTGATGGGAGATACCTTGAAGAAATTAGAACAAGAATTGCCATTGCGAAGGTAGCCTTTTGCGAGATGAAAAAACATACTGACCAATAAAAAGATATCAATTGAAACGAGAAAAAGAGTGTTGAGGTGCTACATAGAACCTGTGCTTTTGTATGGATGTGAAGCGTGGACAACAAGCAGTCAAGCTGAAAAACAGCTGATAGCTGTGGAAATGTGGTTTCTGAGGAAAATGCAAAGAATACCATGGACGGACAGAAAAACCAATGAGCAAGTCCTTCAAGAGACAAATGTAGATTAGCTTTGCACCTAATCAGTATAAGCTTGGCCTGGTATAGACCCTGTTTAATCAAACTACACTGATTAGTCATTAGACATAGTCAAAAATTTTTGGCCATGTTCCATCCATCCATCATGTGCCATGCCGGTAAGCATGGGCGGTCATGTTCTGCCATCTCACTCGATCACCAGAGTCGTGGATCAGTTCCGTGTTTCTGTTTCGACCATGCCACAAGGCCAAGCCATCTAGATACTTGTTTCTAGGTCTTCCCCTTGGTCTGTTCCCCTCGATCTTACCAGTTGTCACCAAGTTCTCCAAATCATTTCTTCTCATAACATGTCCAAAAAATTGTGACTGTCTACGTCTAATGTCTCTAATCAGTTTACGATCTTCATTTGTTTCTTGAAGGACTTGTTCATTGGTCTTTCTGGCTGTCCATGGTATTCTTTGCATTTTCCTCAGAAACCACATTTCTACAGCCATCAGATGTTTTTCAGCCTGGCTGCTCATTGTCCAAGCTTCACATCCATATAAAAGTACAGGTTCTATGTAGCACCTCAACACTCTTTTTCTCGTTTCAATTGACATCTTTTTATTGGTCAGTATGTTTTTCATCTTGCTAAAGGCTACTTTTGCCATGGCGATTCTTGTTCTAATCTCTTCAAGGCATCTCCCATCAGATGTTATTACTGTTCCGAGATAATTGTACCTATTCACTTGTTGAAGAATATTCCCATTTACTTGTATATTACATTGTGGTATTTCGTCCTTCCTAGTGACAACCATAATCTGTGTCTTTTTACAATTTAATTCTAACCCTAGTTGTTCACTGTGTGTAATAACCGCATCTACTAAATTTTGCAGGTCCTGTTCATTGTCTGCAATTAATACTGTATGTTATGAGAAGAAATGACTTGGAGAACTTGGTGACAACTGGCAAGATCGAAGGGAAGAGACCAAGGGGAAGACCGAGAAGTAAATACCTGGATGGATTGGCCACATGGCATGGTCGAGACAGGAACACGGAGCTGATCCACGATTCTGGTGATCGAGTGAGATGGCAGAACATGACCGCCCACGCTTATCGGCATAGCACATAAAAAAAGTCGCTTAAAAGTCGACAGGGTCGACTTCATTGCACCGGGTTTAATCCCATATGGCTCGGTCTCTATCCGCAGCGCGGAAAAGCGTCGCACAAAACACAAACTCCGTGGCTTTTAGTGACGACCCACAGGAGTCTCCGAAACATTTAACTCGTAAACCGAAGGACGCGGCCCGGAATCGAACCCACAACCTTCGGTGCACGAGTCAAACGGCTTGACCACTGGAAAACTGATGCACCAAATTCAAACAATATCAGTGATTATGTGTTTGGAGTATTTAAGCCCTAGTGTAATCCATTTATTCATTTCTTATGATATGTAACTGTGCAGTATGCACCTGACGAGATGCAGCAAAATATGCCAGGCAATAAAATTGGACAACATATTGTTTGTGGCTTCTGTGTTTAAACTAGAAATATATTAATTTTGATTTCTGTTTAATTCCAGCTTTAGCTCTAAAACACTCCAACATTATAACTGTGCTTTAACAAATCAACCATATCACCCATGGAATGTCAATTGGTCTAAAAATATGGGGCTAGCACCATATACCCAGTACAGCTCATGGTGTGAGAGCTGGTCCTTGACTTTCACGGATGTGATGTTTATGGTTGTTGTGTTCCTCTTTACTTTCACGGATGTGATGTTTATGGTTGTTGTGTTCCTCTTTACTTTCACGGATGTGATGTTTATGGTTGTTATGTTCCTCTTTACTCAACACTTGTTAGTCTCTAATGATGGGGTATCACAGTGAACAGGCTATCACAGTGATCTTGACAGGAACAGCCACAAAGCATGTACCAAAATATCTCTGGTAGATAACCCAATGAAGGTGATGGTGGCCAACTATGTTTGCTTGGCCGGTCTCCCCTGCCCTAACAGCCAGTGTAAACCATTTCTGTATAGAGTATACACTACATACTATGTATATACAATTGTGTCGGTATGCCCAATATTTCAGCCTGTACATTTACAATTAATGATGACAATCACAACTTATTAAAAACTCACACAGAATAACATTGCCACACTAGTCTATCACATGCACTTTGGCAACTGTTACAGCCACAGTCTGACAGGGAAGCAAGGATGCCGACTGAGCTGTCCAGGGGTTTCATGAATGAGTGAACATTTGTTTGCTTTGTGTGTGTGTGTGTGTGTGTTATTTTCTGGTATGAAATAATAGTTTAGTTTACCATATGTCAAACTGAGTTGGTTAACTTGGTTAGCTAACTTTGTTTAACTTATGATAGAATAGCCCGAGTTGTGTGCTCTTGTGAGATAAATTAGAAATTGTTATTCTTTGTAACAGACATTAATATAATACAACATTATGAATAATAGTACAATTATTGACATTTGCAATGTAAACAAAGTTTGTTGACTATGCTTCTTCTTGTGTTCACTGTTGATTATGCTAAAGCTGAGTGGCTCTGTGATCAATGGCTGACTAAAAATGTCTTTGGTTCACTTACTGGGGTGGAGATAATAGTAAAGGACATTCTTCTTTGAAGCAGTAAGTAAGTAAATCTTTATTTTCCAAGGGTTAAGAATTGGGCACACAGGCCCGTCTGATATTCTTCCCTTCTTCTCTATTTCCTCAGTAATGACCCACTACATAACTTGTAGTGTTTTTGATTTTGTTGCAGGATAATATTCTTTGAATATTTAAGTTTCATCTCTTGGGTTTTCTTTGGTTCACTTACTGGGGTGGAGATAATTTCTTCTTTGAAGCAGCAATGTTGTTTGTCCATCAAGAATGATGATGACCATTCATTTCATCCAGTGGGTTTGAAGGCATGGAGCGGTGGGTTCTAAGATGGCTGATAAGGCCTATTTTGGCTCGAAATGTTCTTTGACAATGTGGGCAAAGAATGTTTGACGTTTCTGGAGGATGATTTCCTGCAGTGGTTTTTCTGTCCTGCCTTTTCTTCACAGCTCTTGCAGTCCTGGTTGCCTCACATATGACTGCACCCTTGCGTAATGATGCACGCCACAAATTTCGGTCTCTGGCTGCAGCCTTCCAGGTGTCATGATGAATTTCAAAAGCATTCAGTGAGACTTTCAGAGTGTCTTTAAAGCGTTTCCTCTGGCCACCTTGGGAGCGTTTACCACAACACAGTTCGCTGTAAAAAATTTTGTTTAGGGAGCCTGTGATCTGGCATGCGAGTCAAGTGTCAAGTGAACCAGCCCAGGGAATCTGATTCTTCATCAGTAGAGTGTGGATACTGGGCATGGACGCTCTTTCTAGGACTTCAGTGTCTGGAATCTTGTCTTGTCATTTAATCTTCAGTAGCTTCCTTAGGCAGACTGTGTGGAAGTGGTTTAATTTCCTAGCATGTTACTGATAAACAGTCCAGGTTTCACAAGCATATAGCAGTGTGGATAATACAACTGCTTTGTAGACTTTTAGCTTTGTTTGCAGGCTTATTCCATTTCTGTTCCATACATTCTTGTACAGTCTGCCAAAGGCCGCACTGGCCTTGGAGATTCTTGCATTCACTTCGTCATCAATTGTGGCAGCTTGTGACACAGTGCTGCCAAGATAGGTGAATTTGTCCACAACACTTAGTCTATGATCATTCACTTTGATATTCGGCACAGTGTGATTATTCCCTGGAGCTGACTGGTACATAACTACAGTCTTCTCCAAGTTGATATTGAGCCCAAAGTTGGCACAGGCATGTGAGAAAGCTGAAACATTGTTGCATGTCCGCCTCTGAGTTGGCATATAGAGCGCAATCATCAGCAAACAGGAGCTCTCTGACGGTGTCGCTGTTAATTTTGGTTTTAGCTTTCAGCCTTCTGAGATTGAATTACTTTCCATCCCTACGGTAGTTGATGTCTATTCCAATGCCATCGTTCTCGAAGGCATTCATCAACATGGCTGAAAACATGAGGCTGAACAGTGTTGGTTCCAGGACACATCCTTGCTTCACTCCATTGGTGACAGGAAAGGGTTCAGACAGTTCACTATTTTCCTGTACTCTTGCCTGCATGCCATCATGAAATAGCCGCACTATTTGGACAAACTTTCGTGGACAGCCATATTTTGCCATAATCTTCTACAGTCCTTCTCTGCTGACTGTATCAAAAGCCTTGGTAAGGTCAATGAAAGTGGAGAACATTTCGCAGTTCTGTTCCTGACTTTTTCTTGCAGCTGCCTTGCAGCGAAAATCATGTCAATAGTTCCACGTTCTTTTCTGAAGCCACACTGACTCTCAGGAAGAATACCTTGATCGAGATGGGCTGTGAGGCGATTGAGAAGAATTCTGGCGAGTACCTTCCCTGCAATTGAAAGCAAGGAGATGCCTCAGTGGTTGTCACAGGATTGGCGGTTTCCTTTACGTTTGTAAAGGTGGGCTATTGATGCGTTCTTGAAATCTTGTGGCATGGTCTCGTTCACCCATATGTTTGTAAAGACTTGGTGAAGCTGCTCTGTTAGGACTGGCCCACCTGCCTTGTATATCTCTGCTGGGATGGAGTCAGGACCAGGTACCTTGCCGCTGGATAGTTGCTGGATGGCTTTGTTTACTTCCACTATGGTTGGCAGGTCATCAAGTGTCTCATTGCTGAGAACTTGAGGAAGGCAGTTGATGGTTTCATCATCAAAGAAGGAAGTTGCATTTAAGATGTTGCTGAAATGCTCTGCCCAGCATTGAAGGATTTCTTTCTTATCGGTGACCAATTTTCCCCCATCTGCATTGAGTCATAGAAGGTTTTCATATCATGTCTGTCAGCAAAGCCCTGAATTTCATCAGCTTTGCTGTTCAGCCAGGAGTCCCACATGTGCCGAAGTTTCTGCTGCACTACTCTCCGAATGTTCTTGAAGGAATCTTTTTTTTTAATGTTGACTTTGGGTCATTCAAATGTGCCTTGAGGAGAAGATGTTTCTCGGCCAGCAATTGGTTGATGTCTTCGGAATTTTCATCAAACCAGTCTTTATGCTTTCGTGAGGCTGGACCCAGGATTTCCATAGCAGTGTTGTAAATTATGTCCTTTAGGGCTCTCTATTCTGTTTATGTATCCTGTTTAGCTGCAGTATTGGGCTTGAGGCGGTCTTCCAGCATATTTTCAAACGACTGCTGCATTTTCTTGCTGTTTAGGCGGGTGACATTTAGCTGTTTTGCATTTTCACCCCTTGAGGATGCCGTGGTGGCCTGATGTGAATGTTTATTTTCGAAAAAATGAGACGATGGTCTGTCCAACATTCAGCACCACTCATGGACTTTGTCACTCGAACATCTTGTTTGTCACTCCTCCTGACGATGACGAACATCTTGTTTGTCACTCCTCCTGACGATGACATAGTCAATGAGGTGCCAGTGTTTCGAGCAAGGGTGCATCCACGATGTCCTATTTCTCATGGGGAGACGGAAAATTGTGTTCGTAATCAGATGATCATGTTTGGCACATGTCTGAAGGAGGAGTCCATTGCTGTTACAATTTCCGACTCCATGCTTTCCTATAATGCCACTCAAAGAGGTGGTGTCCATGCCTACTCTGGCATTGAAATCCCCAAGGAGTATAAGTTTTGTTTCCTTTGGGAACAGATGTTAATACATTGTGCAGGTCCTCATAGAACTTGTTCTTGACATCATCTTCGTTGGTCATAGTTGGTGCGTAGACACTCACAATGGTTGCATGCTTCCTTCCATTCAGCAGGGGCAACTTAATGGTCATGAGCCTGTCGTTTATAGCCTTTGGAAATCCAGCTAATTTGCCGACCAGGGCCGACTTATTGGCAAATCCCACACCGGATTGGCGTCTTTCCTCACTTTTCCTTCCACTCCAGAAAATGTGTAGCCGGCACCTATTTCACAGATTTGGCCTTCTTCTGCAAATCGTGTCTCGCTCAAGGCTGCAATGTCCATGTTGTACCTGCCCAGCTCTCTCCCAATCAGTGCTGTTCGTCTCTCTGGACCCGACGCGCCATCTCTGTCAAGTAGGTGCGTACATTCCAAGTTCCAGTTGTTAAGGGAATATGGTTTACTCTTTTAGCTTTGCTTGTTTTATCTTTGCTTGTATGTCGACCGCAGTTAGGGTACCCACCAACCGCTGCTAGCTGGTTAGATAGTGATGGAGCAGACACTGTTTAGGGCACCTTTTCTAGCCACTTCCTCATGCTATGGAGGTGAGCAGTGTGTTCCTATGGAGGGCTGCTCAGTCGCTCAGGGGGCTGCCGAATCCCACTGCTGTTCCGGTCAGTAGAAGACGACCATATGGCCTGAGCCGCCTGTGTGCAGGTCTGCGACTTTGGCTGCCAGCGTACCCACGCCTGCCGCTTCATTACTCACCCATCGCCACAGGGCTTGAAGGTGATGTATGATGTTGGATGAAGAATAACTTGCGCGATGACTTAGATTAAAGTGAGGAAGAGTTGTGCAATTTGTCGACCTCACTCTCTCGCCTGAGTCCAGTGGCAAGACAAGTCGAGACGACTAAAGACGAATACAGGTGCAGTGGATGACCAGGGCGCTCTACGTGCCTTGTCGTGCTCATTACGTTCCACAACACTTTGCAGGTAAACGCCGTCTTGCCCGTTGAATCAAAGCAGCAATGACCCACTACATAACTTGTAGTGTTATTGATTGTTTTGCAGGATAATATTCTTTGAATATTTAAGTTTCATCTCTTGGTTTTCAAAACACTGTTCTCTTTGAGTGTGGCTGGCATGGCTGTTGTTACAGATGTTTCTTGGCAAACTTGTATTTGATCAGCTTTCTATCACAGCTATTCTCTTACAATAAAATAAGGTGTTTGTAGTGGTGGTTGGTAGCCATGATAGTGAAGTGACTAGCATGCTTGCCTACTGGCCTGGGGATCATGTATTTGAATACACATAAGTGTATTTGTTTACATTGACCTGTCACCAAAGTCAACCATCCTAAAACAGGCAGCAGGAAATGTCTTGGGAAGTAAAGGCAGCCCACTTGATATTGACCACATCACCCATCGAGTGCTGATTGGTCTATAAATTGTGGGGCTGGCACCATAAACCCATTACACCTCCTGGCATCTAAAAAGGTCCTTTACTTTAGTGACTTATTTGTAGTGGTTTTTCTCTTTGTGCCCTGTAAGCATTTTAATATAACTCTACTTTCTGGAAGCTCACAAATTTGTTCAAACTTTGTTATATATCCTGGAAAATGACAGCTGTTGTCTTGGCCTCTGATCTGGTTGAATTATAAGAATAAAAGCGATATTGTATTGAGATTGTATTGTATTGTATATATATATATGTATTGAGAAAATCATGTTTTAATTTTCTGTAGCCCAATGTCACAATAGTGAATCCACTTCTTTTTTCTGAGAACTTCTTTTTGCATAATCCGAAGGTGTGTCTTTGACATATGAGAACAGCCATAATTGCTTATAAAATATACTCATGTTGTAAATGTTCAGTATTGGATAATCTGAGTAATCTTGCATGTATGCATCTGTCATACTGAATAAAATGGTTGTACACAAAAGTATACACATTTGAGATGATTTATAATTACACAAAGAATTATCAACAATAGTAAAATGGTTATTGTAAATCCTACAGAAGACTGGGTTTTAATTCTTAAGGCTGATGCACTGGTGTTTATTTCATCTATGCATCTTTCAAGGCTTGCATCTATTTGTTACTTTGAAGTTATTTTATTCAATTTAAACTGGTTATTAGAAACACAACGTAAAGACACATCAAGAAAGAAAATGTTACACATAATGATAGCATTAATGTGTCTTTTATTCACGATGGAGATGTGAAATACACTAACTTAATAAATATGGGCTAGAAACCTTTGAAATAGGTTATATATGGTGTATTATTTAGTAACTTGGCAGAAAATATCATGTATAAAAGAGGCGTAGCATTTGAAGCTGTGGTGTGTCCCCAGATCACAAACTACATGAACAATACATGAGAAACCTTATACTAGGGCGAGTCAATAAGTAAGTCACATAGTTCTGTGGGATGGCAGATAAATGTAGTTGGTGTTTTCTACAGGTGTCATTAGGTGACAGCAATATCAAACTTTATATTCCCATTTGTCAGGTGGCGCTAGTTGTCTCATGCGCAGCGCATAAACAAAATGTTGACTGTACTTACGGAGTGTCCGACCAAAGAGCAATGTGCTGTTGTGTATTTTATGTGGGCAAAAGGACTGCTCGCGAAGGACATTCACAAGGAAATGCTTCCTGTTTATGTTGACAAATGTGTTTTCCCCTTAAAGCGGTGCATAGCTAGGTTGAAAAATTTTCTCAAGTACGCTCTAAAATTGTTGATGAAATCCGATCTGGTCGTCCTGTTGAGATCGCAACAGAAGCATCCGTGGGTGGAGGAGATGATTAGAGGTGACTAGGGAGTAGCGATAGACTCTATAGCAGCTGCAATAGGGTGCTCACGTGGTGCAGCATAATGCATGAAATTGAAAAAAAATGCATGAAAAATAATACATTCAAACATGATTGAAATTTAAGAAAGTGTGCTGAAGGTGGGTACCCAGACAATTGAAGGAGGAACATAAAATGAACCCGATTTGGCCTGTCCTTGCATCATCTCTGTCGATACAAAGATGAAGGAGAAGACATGCTGAACAGAATTGTTACTGGGGACGAATCACTACCAGCTCGAATCAAAGCATGTTTCAATGCAATGGAAACATCCTTCTTTGCTTTGTGTCCAAAAATTCAAGGTTACGCCATCAGCAGGGAAGGTTATACTAACAGTGTTCTGGGATTGTCAAGGAGTGCTTTTCACCAATTTCAAGAAGAAAGGTGACAATGTGAATTCTGAACGTACTGTGAAGTTCTAACGATGCTTCATGATGTGATTCGAAGAAAACGCCCAGGACTGCTGATTAGAGTAGTGTTGCTTCTTCATGACGATGCCAGACCACATACGACTCGATTAACTCAGGAGAAGATTAACCAACTAAGGCGGGAAGTTCTGGAACATCCACCTTACAGCCCTGACTTTGCCCCTAGTGATTTCCACCTTTTTGGGCTACTGACAACCCACCTTAGCAGGAGACATTTCGCGAATGACGCCGAAGTTTAATGTGAAGTGAAAACATGGTTTAGAAAACAGAGCACGCAGTTCTATGCATCCATATTGGGAGGACTGATATGACGATGGTATAAGTGCATCAATGTTGGTGGAAATTATGTTGAGAAATAAATGGACAAGGTGTGTACAAAAATAAACTGGTTTCAAGTTATCATATTTAATTATTTTTCTACAGCCATTTTTGACTGACTTATTGACTTCCCCACTGGGTTATGATGTTTAATGTGTAGTTATTGTTTACATATAGTAGGTCTACAAGGTGTGGACCGCGCGTGGCCCTGCAACCAGCAGGGTTATGATCGGCTGGCCCCCTCCCGGGAGCAGTGAACATTAGTAGCCTGCCGATGACCGGCAGACTACACAAGTCAACCCCACCTCCACGTGGTGTAGACTCATGGGCTAACGGGACAATGGCTCGCCATAGAGGATGGACTCCCTATGGTCAGATGTTTGTCCTAAACCTGCGACTGACCTAGCAAGTCGGCAGGGGATCTTCATACTGCTCGTAGAAAAACTAAGAAGTATAAACGGACTGGCCCAAATGGATATAGACCCAGCAATTTTAATGGACTACGAGATAGATCAGCGATTTAAAAAAAATAGGCACAATGAACGTCTGCGGTTTTAATAATAAAGAAGAACTTATAGAAACAATGGAAGAGAGGAAAATTGGACTTATGGGAATAGTGGACACCAGAATAAAATGGGGAAGGATGCAAGGAGATCCACTGCAGTTACACGTTTGTCTACTCTGAAGTGAAACAGCAAGAAAGTACAAGACACTGTGTGGGAATAGTCATTGAACCACGGCTAGCAAGAGGAATAGGGGAGACTGGGGAGAAATGGACCAGCAATTTTGTAGTTTTTCAATTTTTGCTCATCACCGGAACAGATTTTATCGAAACATAACAAAACCATGACTAAAATGTTGTACATTCATTTATTTTAAAAGGGGAAAACATTTAGCAATCTATTTCTATATGTTTCTTTACAAAATGCATTTCAAAAATGTATATGAACATGGGGAGAAATGGACCACCATTGGGGTGAAATGGACCAGCACGTGGGGAGCAATGGACCATAGTGGGGAGAAATGGACCTTTTTTAAAAAGAAGCAGCAACAACTCATCCATATTGCTATAAGAAATAAATAATCATTAAAAGGATATTTGCAGTCTGTTGTATTATTTTAAGCGACAGTAAAAAAGTTTAATATGATATATTAATCTAATATAAAGTTTTATCGAACATTTATGCCTGCAAGACTTTCTTTGAAGACATAGCCATCTTTGGTCCTAGAAGTGGTTCCAGTGATTGTAGATCTAGTAAGCTGTGCTATAATACATGTAATTGAGACACTGGCGACATCTTCTACCTTAGGCTTAACAAATTTACCAGCAACCTTCTCACTCTTGCGCAAGAACTCTACCTCAACATCACCATCATCATCAATGTCTCCCCTTACAATTCCTACATAGTAAACACAAGTCTTCTTTGTTCCATATTCACATAGCACACACTGGCCTTCAAAAACCTCACGCACACCAGTCAAGCTAACCGTACACTCCTCATTTTCACCAAATGAAACATCAGAATCTGTGTCATCACAAAACGAAATGTCAGTTTCTGGATCTGAATCAACATCAAGTTCTTTCAGCAGCTGTCTCTTTACCTTTTTGGGTGGAACTTTTGCTGCCTTTTCTTTCATCACCGCTCTTTCCCTAATTCGATCCATTTCTGGCGTAGAAGTAGCCAGCATAGTTTTTCCTCTTTTCCTCATATTATTTGAATCTTTTCGCGGACCAGATTTTGGTAGTCCTCTGAAAACATGAGGCGAAGTAAAGGAAGAAGTAGCTTTATGTTGAAGACTCCTTGATATTTCCTGCAAGTTATCTACAAGGTTCTAAACATTACACTCTTTCTGATTTTCATGAAATTCTTGTGCAGTTTGATCTGTGCTGGTACCACAATGTGGAGATGCTGATCCTGTCTGTTCATTGCTTTCTAAAGTAGCATTTTCACTGTCCTTGCTGATGGGCCTGTTCGTTATTTCTGAAGGCATAAAATCATCTTCTGTAAAAAACATCTTCGTTAAAGGGCCAAATACTTGACACTGCAAAGCCTGATTGAAAGTTAATGGGAGTTGCCGCTTTAAGAAAAGCGTGGCCTCCTAGATTTGCAACTTGATAGATTGTCAGTGGTGTCCCAACATTTTTCATAATCCATGAATCACACGCATTGTTGTAGACCGACTTCATGGGTCCAAAAACTGAACGGTCCAAGGGCTGAGTTTTAGATGAGGTGTGTGGTGGCAACGTGATCACATGAATGTTGTTTTTCTTGCACAGTTCAAGTGATTCAAATGAAATGTGGGAATCGTGATTGTCCAAGATCAAAATCAAAGGGAAGTCTTTGGAAGGTCTTGAATGCTTAATGAAGTGATTTATAACTTTGACGAAATTATCACGGGTCATCCAACCTGATTCATTCACAAGGCCAAAGGAACCTTCAGGTGCTCCAGCAAGCATAAAATTCTTAAAAATTTTTCTGGGAAACACAAAAACTGGAGGGATAATGTGACACGCAGCTGATACAATGCAACAGATTGTGACCAGTTCTCCTCTTTCTCTGGATGTCACCTGGCCTATTTGCTTCACTCCTCGTGGGGCAATTACTTTTGGCACTTTCTGTACAGTGGTCAGACCTGACTCATCCAAATTGTAGATTTGAGCTCCACTCACATTTAGTTTTGTAATGGTTTCCTTCACAATGTTGAAGAAGGTGCAAATATTATGTTTGTTGAAAGCTGTAGCTCTAGCCAGAGATGTTGCCTGAGGTTGCATTATGGTCAGCTAGGGATTCCGTCGCAAAAATTCACAAAGCCAGTCATTCCCTGCCATCATTTGCTCATCCCAGGTTAAAGTATGTGCAATGTTATTGACTTTCGCCATCTCGTGCGCCAAAATACGAACGTTTTTAGTTGTTATTCCATGGAACATTCTTGCACAATCTTTCAAGTAACTAGCAAAATCAGCTTCTTGCTTAGCTGTGAAAGCAAGGCTATGCCTATAATTTGGTACGAGTCTAGTAGGCAGACCATTTCCTTCTCTGTCTTTTGTAAGATTATTATTGAGGGTAGAGCGAGCAATGCCGTACTCCCTTGCAGCTTTCCTCACTTTCATTCCATTTTTCACAGCATTAACAGCTTCTCTCATACGTTCCTCCGTAACGAGACCCTTGTTGGTGTTTCTGATGTACAATCTTGGCATCTGAAACAAAAGAATGACAGAATTATATAACATTTAGAATGGTAGGCCTATCATTTGCAAAAAAATACTGATCATAGCACGAATGGCGTGCATCTTTAATAAATCACTGAAATCAAATTTGTTAACAGTTTTATTGGTCTAGATTTAGACTCCAGTATTAAAAAGAATCAATAATGCTGATATTCGAATTCAATCTTCAACACTTTTAATAACAACAGACTGTCTTGTCAATTTCTTCTATGGGGAGAAATGAACCATGGGGAGAAATGAACCGGTCCATTTCTCCCCCATCAATGTATTAAACTATTCAGCCATAAAGTCTCTTAAATCTAATATTATATGCTATATTTTTTATATGAACTCTTAAATAACAAGTAAATAAAGATATTAACGTAATTACCTTGTCCTGATTCCTGACTATGCGTCTGCTTTACGATGGTGTCTGGAACTGGAAAAAGAAACTTTAGTGCAGAAAATTTTTCAAACTTTGCGTGGGAACGACCTGTGCGGGAAGTCGATGGCAAATGAAAAATTCGGACTATGTTTGATGTGGAAAACAAACTTATTATGGTTTCACTTTCATTGCATCACAGCCAGGGGCCAGAGAGGGGGTGGTCCATTTCTCCCCTATGTCCATTTCTCCCCAGTCTCCCCTACTAGAAATAAAATATATATATCAGAAAGAATCATAACAGTGAGAATAAAAGAACAAACAATTACAACACATGTACAAATATACACACCATGCAATATAAACAATAATGAGCAAGAATGCGAGGAATTCTACGAAGACATCCATGACGTGCTAAATAAAATAGATAAGCAGGACAACATCATAGTTATGGGAGACTTCAATGCAAGACTAGGACCTAACAGAGTGGGCATAGAAAAACATCTGGGAGCATGTGGAGACAAGCAAAATGAAAGGAATGATAACGGAAGTAGACTATTGGAGCTTTGCAGCCAACACGACCTCTATATATAACAAACACATTCTATAAACATAAAGATTCACAAGTATACACATGATATAAATGGAACGATCTAGATACTAAAAGCCAAATTGATTTTATATGAACAAGAAATAACAGAAAGAGAAATATATTAGATGCAAGGGCAGTGCCCAACTTAAGTATAAACACAGACCACAAAGCAGTTGTTGCCACAATAAGAACCATCAGTGGAAGAAAGCAAAGACCAAGAAAATACATGCCATGCGAATCAGTAAACTTAAAAAGCCTCAAAGACGAGGCAGTGAGGGAAAATTATGAGAAAGAACTGAAATCTTTGTAAAATTACCTATAGAAAGTAAGACAGTGGAAGAAGAATGGGAGATGTTCAAATCAAGCATTTTAAATACTGCAAAAATAACATGTTGAACGTCGAAAAAAAAAAAAACGCAAAACACGGATCAAGAAAATAAGAAGTTGGTGGAACGCAGAAGTAAAGAAAGCTGTAAAAGACAAAAGGGTAAAATATAAAAAGTGGTCAAAGAGCAAACAGGCATGAGATTACATAAAATATAGAATTTCGAGAAGACGTGAATAGAATAGTAAAGAGAGAAAAAGAAAAAGACTGGGAGGAGTATGGAGAAACCCTAAATAGAAACTACAAGTCCTCCGAAGTCGGAGAGTGTCTGCCTGTACGGCGAGGAACCACCAGTCTGCACACCAATAAGCCAGACATGGGATAACGGATACTCACGCAAACCTCAGGTTCTATATGACATCACACTGATGTTGGACAACAGGATGTATTCATCCGACATACAGGACTTCCCCTTGGAGCTCAAGCCAATGAACTCAAGCAAGCAAGCAGAAACTACAAGGAGGCAACTAGAAACTTCTACAAAAAGATAATTGCAATGAGAACCAGAGGAGAACCCTTTGACCCAACTGAAATAATTAACAGCGAAAATAGAGAACCAATAAATGAACAAAAACAAATCCTAATAAGATGGAAACAGTACTTCCAACAACTTCTCAATATCCCATCAGATGTCACAGGAATTCAAGAAACTGACGCAGCTGCCACCGAAGAACTAGAACCAGACATACTGAAAGAAGAAATTTTAGAAGCCATCAGATTAGCCCCATTGAACAAATCACCAGGACAAGATGAAATACCAAATGAACTAGTTAAAGCAGCAAGAGAAGTAGGAACATCATAGCTACATAGACTATTCAGCCATATTTTGTTACAACAAAAGACACCACGAGACTGGAGAAACGCCATAATTATCCAGATTTGTTTAAACAAAGGCAGCAATAGAGACTGCATAGAATACAGAGGCATTTCACTGTTGAGTCATACTGGGAAATTATTTTGCAAAATTCTTGAAAAAAGATTACGAACTACTTCAGAACGCCAGCTACGCGAAACACAACTTGGATTAAGGAAAAACAAAGGATGCACAGATGCCATTTTTGCTCTTAGACAACTTATAGAAAAACATTCTTTACAAATGCTTTCACAGTACTAGTAGCTCATCTTGTGGCGATCCAAGAATTTTACCACTAACGCCGCAAAACAAATGCCCCCGTTTGTCCCTGTTAATCATTACTTCTAGTTCTGAAAATCAACAAAATGGATCCGAGGTCCTATTCCACTATTCCATGCACCATTGTTCAGGCAGCCGAGGACTGCTTTGAACACTCTAATTGTTTTTCAAAGTAAACGCTCTCGCCTCACGGGACGCTCAGCAAAGAGCACACACGGGAGAGTGCTGGAAGTTGGTAGGGCAGGAACACCGGGAAGGGAGCTGGCGCAAGCCTGACCGCACCTGAGATCCAACTACGAGCTTTTTAACTGCAACAACTTTAACCCTACCAGACCTGAGGCCCTGAACCTAACTGTCCCTATTACCTGGGCTCCTGAGCATTAAAGAGGAAAAAAACCAACATTGTATAGAAAAATGTTAGTTACATGCAATAAAAGATTTAGAAATGCTTTAATTAATGTAAAGACAATGCCTGGTGCTGACTGTAATAGTGATCATGTACCACTATGTGGACAAATAAAAGTAAGATTAAAGAGAGGTGAAAAAATGGTTAAGAACATGAGACTTAATAAAGAGGTTCTGAAAATAGATAAAGAAATGCTGAACAATATAGAGTTAGTTAGTTAGTTAGTCGACAGATCATCCTCGTTGCACATCGAACCATTCAGTCCATAAGTGCTCGGATCCCCTCCTCAGCAAATCCCGCAGCGTGTAGCGGCTAACGACGCCAGTTCTGTGTTGGTTTATCAATCTTCTTTGGCTTCCTGCGTAGTGTTCTTGTTTGGCCACCCCTCTTTTAATTTGCTGCTCCTGCAGTCTGGCCATTGTTGTAGATTCACAGTCATCACTTGGTTCTCGCAAAAGTCTCACTTCTCGTAGAGCATTCAGAATGTCAGCCTGGTCCATGGCGCGTCCGCCCTCCACAGTAGCCAAACCTGCGAGCTTGTCAGCCCGCTCATTTCCTTGTACTCCCGCATGACCTGGCACGAAGATGAAACTAATCTTTGCCAGCCGAGACCGCTTCAGAGGCAGCAGCCATTCTCTTCGGATCGACCCCTCCTCTATCCTCTTGATCATGTTCATTGAGTCGCTAAGGAAACAAGCCCTAGTGAATGTCTGTGTCTCGAGCCATGTTATTGCTTTACTTACTGCCATGACTCCCATGGTCAGGCTACTTGTGGTTTCAGTGAAAGCACCAGAGTCCTCCTTCACAATTCTCCCTCCGGCCCGAGCTGTAAAGGCCCATGAGCTTCTCACATGTCGGACGACCGACCCATCTGTGTAGATGACCACGTCACCGTCTAGCGAATTCTCGAAAATCAACGCTTGTACTTCAGCCTCAACAGCAGCCGGATTTTCTTGTCTGCATTTTCTATCTAGTTGGATGCAAACTGAAAAGGATGTGCAGAAGTCTGTTGGCACTTGCACCCACTCCTCGCCAGGTTCTAAGTCCTCAAGTGAACACACCTGTTGAAGAATGTCTTCGGCTTGACCCATCCACGACCGTCCTCTTTTGAACCTGCTGCCCTTCACCTTCCTAATTTCACTATGCAGTGGATGTTGTGTGTTTGCGTTAATTCTGAGGTAGGCGCGTGCCCTGCAACCTTGTATTCTCTCCTCAATGGTTGGAAAATCAAGAAGGTAGCGCATCGCCCTGCATGCTGTATCTCTTGTACATCCAAGAATAATGTGCATAGCTTCATTCTGTATCCTTTCCATCCTTTCTATCTGCTTATGGCTGAGAGTCAGGATTGCCATTGCATACTCCAAAACAGACATGACCAGCCCCTCGTACAGAAGACATAGATGGCGCTGCTCACAGTTTGCTGCCGCCATCACCCGCATCGCTGCCAAACCCCGCTTGGCCTTTGTTATCACCTGGTCTATGTGCACATTATAAGCAAGGCTTCGATCAAACCGTATCCCCAGGTAATTCATTGCCTGCGTTCTTTCCACCGTCTCTGAACACAGCATTACAGTTGGTGTTGGGTTGTTGACAATATGATTATTCAGCGAGAACCAAGTCACTGTTGCCTTTGTTGGGTTGACCATTGCCCCAGCTTCATCACAACAAGTACTTATGCGATTGAGTTCGGTTTGTAGTTCCACAGCAACCTCCTCTCTATCCTTACCCTGACGATACACTAAAACATCATCGGCATACGACAATGTCCTGCCAGGTCCAGTGATCTGCTCACTGGTGATTCTCACTGTGTTGAACAGTACCGGAGATAATGGTGATCCCTGTGGTAGGCCAGGATATATTGTTGTTGGTTCCGAAGTCCAACTGCCACATCTAAAAACTACTTTCCGTTGGTAGAGGGCTGCAGCGATCCAACTAAGGAGGAATGGACTTACGTTTAGTTCAAGAAGCTGAAACATTAAAAAATCCAGTGGTACTCTGTTGTATGCGTCCTCAAGATCAATCGCTGCAGCAAAGGTTTCAGTGCCTGAGTGGAAACCTTCATAGACATCATGGGCAAAGACTGTTGCATTGGTCCAGGTTTCTCTTTTTGGACGGTACCCACCCAGGGTAGGTGGGAAAACACCTTGCCTCTCTAGTTGGCTTGATATTTTCCTGGCAATTACCTTCTCTAGCAGCTTGCCTATTGTATTCTGCATGGTTATAATTCGATATCCCTGAATTTTTTTGTGGTCTTTGTCAGGCTTCGGCAAGGGAATCAGATAGCTGTGTAACCATTCCTCCTTGATGCTAGCACTCCCTATACTGTTGTTGTACATGTCTGCTAGTTTCTCTAGCTCATTGTCGGTACACCTATTTATGTCGTTGTATCTTATGCCATCAGGACCTGGAGCACTGTTATTTGATCGTCGAAGCACAGCCTTGATTTCTTTCACTGTCACTGTGTCTTCCTCCGAAGTGTTCTGGGCCTTGCATCTGTCTGAGGTGACCTCCTTGGCCAGATTTCGGCCTCCCATGTCTGTCTGGTTGCCCTGCTCAAGGTAGCGTTCAAAAAGGGCTTTGCCCTTGTCCTCGTCAGTCCTCTGCCAGGTGAGGTCAGTGTCAGGATCTTATATTTGGCTCGTTCGCTAACACGGGTGAGACAGTACAAGTATAACGTGATTCGACGTAAGACACAACGACATAACGTTCTATGGATTTATTGCCACATTAAATACAGAACGATAATTACAACAATCTACAATATATAACTCACGACGCTCACAACCACTATACAGCTCATAGGTCTGACGCTCAAGATATCAGTCGTTCGGCTTTCACCCACAGAGATCCATACAAACGCCTTGCTTTCATCACACATGTCCTTCCAGTCTGAAGTCCCAGCTCGGTCTGAGGCCAGCACGCAAACTGCCCACTGCCTCGCGTGGTGTCACGTGGCCTGCGTGCGTCTGTCGTCAGCCTGACCGCTGGTCGCGTGTCAGGTAACAATCTTGCCAGCCGACAATTCTTGTCCGCCGGGTGTCGTAACGATGTTGCTGCATAGCTATACCAAGTTAGGCTCTGACATTCTCCCCGGGTACCTCAATGAAAGATGCCATCTTTCATTCATGATGTATGTATATACTGGGGTAGTGTTAACTTCATGTCAGAGTCTACCCTTTCCCGGTGTTATGCATGAAAATACATATATGGCATAGAAATATATACGAAAAATGTAAGTTGCATTGAAATGACAAATGAAGTACAACTTTTAACACAAATCAGGTTTCATCCCCCTGATGGCTGGTTACCTTCAATTGCAATAATACCCAGTCAGATCAGTAGTACCAGCTTCTCGCATCTACCTCGCAGCAATTTGAAAAAAACGTAATAATATGGTTGTTTTGCAACAGCCATCTAGCCAGACTGAAATACGACTTTATATGAGTCGTATTAAACACTCAAACTCTGACCTCATTTGGTCAGGAGCTCTTATGTTGGTTTGCAATGTTGGCAGCTCTCTGCCATGCTTGGTGGACGCCTACCTGCTGTGTTAGCCATTTGAGCAACAAAATGTCTATTTATACAATACACATTAATGAATATGTTTCAAATTATGGCCCTTGGTGTAATTCATAAATGCAAGGGAAGTAATTTTGACATTCAAGAAATTCAATAAATTACAATAATTAATTAATTTCTTAGCGTCATTGCTTGACGTTTCTTCATATTAACGAGAAAAAGTCGGTAATATGAATACATTAATCAAGATATGATTCTAAGATTACACTTATCAAAATAAATAAGTACCCAATTGGTGTATTATATTTTATAGATTCAAAAGGATTTTACAATCGTCATAAGTTTTTGAATATTTGTATATCGTCTGCTAATTTTGCTATACTTTTTAAATTACACCGGAAATACACACGAAACGCAAAATTTAGTTGCTGTTACACTGTCTGAACACAAATGATCCGGTTTTATTTTCTAACGGATAGTAAAATGTTCTCACAGTTCGTGTCTGATGTTATAGTATCACAACTTTCGGATTATGATGGAATGTTCTTATTTCCGATGTGTTCACAACTTCTGGATAATGATCGACTGTTCTTATTTCTGATGTTCAAATGTCGAACATTTTGGATTAAATTTGATGCAGAGGTGGTGTAGAAGTCACTGTTCAGTCCACATTTGCACACGTCGATAAAATATCACGGTGAAGAAATTCACGCACAGCTGTCACTGTTAAATGGTAAAGTTCGCTTCTGGTAAGTGGTTAAGCGTCTGTGACACTGTTCTTGGTGTATATTTACAATTAATAATGTTCTCTTTCTAACACACACTACACAATTATACTACACTCATTACATGGCTTAATTAAAATAAGTATATTATACATGTCGGTTTTTAACCGTATCACAATTTCAATTATAGACCTTACACAGTAGGTGAATAGCAACAAAATTCACTTATTGGTGGCTGTGTTGGTCTGAGTGTAATAATACACAGTGCACTCAGACATTGCTTACTGGGTCGGTCGGACAACGGGACAAAAGATCGGCAATTGCATTGATTCTGCCGGGAATGTGACGAACTTCGAAACTGTAATTCTGAAGCTTCAAGGACCAGCGAGCAATCATATTATTGGATGGTACTCCGGCATTTATATACCGTAATGGACTGTTGTCAGTTTCGATGATAAAGTGACGTCCTAGAAGGTATTTGGATAGCTTCGTCACACTTTCTACTAAGGCCAGTGCCTCTAATTGCGGAATGGACCATGCACGCTCTCGAGGCCTTAGTTTTCTTGATATGAAACAAATGGGATGCAGGATGTTGTTATATTCCTGCAACAGGACTGCCCCAATCGCAACGGAGCTAGCATCTGTTCTCAATCTGAAAGGTAAATGTATGTTGGGCAATTTAAGGATGAGATTATTCGAATTCTTATCAGAAAAGTATGCCAAAACTTTATGAAATGCATTTCGTAGGCATTCATCGTGTACAACTTTTTCAGGCTTATCCTTGGTTAGTAAGTTCGAAAAAACCTCGGTCAGTTCTGAAAAATCAGGAATAAAATTCCTGTAATAGTTGATAAGTCCCAGCAAGCTGCGGACTTGTTTCTTATTTGTTGGAAGTGACAGTTTTAGAATTTTGGAGACAATTTTGTTGTCTGTCATGACAAAGCCATTGGATATTCTGTACCCCAAAAATGATATTTCTTGGTAAGCTATGCTCACCTTTGAAGGCTTCACTGTCAGTCCGTGCTGTCTGATACGTTCTAGTGTTTGTTCTAGTGTCTTTATATGTTCCGTCATTGTCTCTGTATGGACACAGATGTCGTCGATATAGCAAATGATATTAGGAATGTCAGAAAGGAGGAGTCGAGTCATGCGTACGAATGTGGCTGGGGCATTGACTAGCCCAAATGGAAGTTTGCACCATTCGTACAGTCCCCAAGGCGTGGCGAAAGCTGTTAGATGTCTGCTGTCTTCATGTACAGCAATCTGCCAGTAACCTTTAGACATGTCAAGCGTCGTAAAGAACTTAGCGTCAGTCAGTTCTGTCAGAAGATCGTCAGTGTTTGCCATTGGTTCAAGATCTAAAACAGTTATTTTGTTCAGTTTTCTGTAGTCGATGCAAAGTCGTATGGTGTTGTCCTTTTTGCGTACAATGACCATGGGTGAAGAGAAGTCTGATAGGGATCGTCTGATGATGTTGTTTTTTTCTAAGTTGATGATTTCTTGATGTAGTTGTTCCTTGTAATGTAATGGTATGGTGTATGGTCTGCATCTTATGGGTGTGTTTGATGTGAGTGTGATGTGATGCTGTACTAATTCTGTTTGTCCTGGGTTGTCTGAAAAGATGGTGTTGTACTGTTGTATCAACTGTTTGCAACTGTTTGTCTCTGCTTGACTTAAGTTTGGATTGATCTTGATCTCCTTCAAGCAGTTTGTCGTGTCTAATGTAGGTGTTGGAATCTCGTCGCTAGAATCGTCATCTTCGTGATCTATTATCACGGTGCAAGCTGTCGTATCGTTTTGTTCGTTGTCTCTGTTGTGGTATGGTCTTAGCATATTTATGTGAAATATTTTGTGTTTGTCTTTTATTAGGATTTCGTAGTCCACAGGTGAGATCTGTCTTGTCACTTTAAAGGGTCCCTGCCAAGAATCAGTCAGTAGCTGTCTGTCACTAGGTAATAGTAGTAGAACGTCCTGTCCAGGTGTTAATGTTATAGTCCTGTTACCTTTGTCTGCGTACTGTCTGTAAGTAGCACCAGATAGTTTTAGTGCATTTTTAGCAATTTCACATGATTTAATAATCCTTTCACGCAATGATGTTACATACACGAATGATGATATGGGTTTAAGTACTGGAGTAGAATCAGTTAACATTTGGTGATAAATTGTTAATGGGCCTCGTGGTTTGGCACCATAGATTAGTTCAAAAGGAGAGAAACCGGTACTAGAATGTGGTACCTCGCGATAAGCAAAAAGAACAGCTGGTAAGTATACATCCCAGTTATTGGGGTGATCTTGAGTTACTTTTGCAAGCATGTGCTTCAGATCCCCATTAAGCTTTTCTATAATCCCGCTCGAGTGAGGATGATAGGGGCTATTGAAAACTTGCTTCACTCCTAACATTTTGGTGAACGCTTGGGTCGATGCGGCAATAAACTGCGTGCCTCTATCAGACTGGATAGTATCTGGAAACCCAATTCGGGAGAAGATATGGAAGAACACTTCCATGATGTCATTGGCAGTAATGTTCTTTAGCGGAATAGCTTCTGGCCAGCGACTACATTGATCAATAAAAGTTAGAATATATTTATTCCCTCTAGTTGTTGTATGACTAAGAGGGCCCACAATGTCAACTGATAATTTTTCAAAAGGTCGACTGGCTAAGTCAGTGACTTGTAACTTTGCCTGTGGGTGTTTACCTTTTTTTATTAGTTTCTGGCATGTATCACAACTTCTGCAATATGTTCTTATGTCATTGCAAAATTTTGGCCAATGAAACTGTGACAATAGTCTTGACCTGGTTTTAACATATGCCATATGACCTGCAAAAGGTATATCGTGAGCAAGATGTAAAGCTTGCTTGCGATAAGTAGTTGGCAACACAGTTTGCTTTGTTGTAATGTCACCTCTGGTGTAATACCTGGTGAGTATATCATTGTGTAAAGCAAAATGCCATTTCGCATTTTTGGTTACTCTTGCCTTTTTGCCGATCAGGTCAAAGTACTTTGACAGTGAAGGATCAGCTTTTTGAGCTGTTATGAATGTTTCCTTCATAGAGTCACTAGGTGGTAATTCTGGGCTAAGCATTTGTATAGCCTCAGTTTGGTTACTTTCATCTTGCACTCTAGCAGTAGCTCTTGTTACTGCGTCCACACACTCAATGACATCAGATGATGATGGAATGATATCGTCAATGATGTGATGAGAACTTAGTGCTGCATTAGCTAACATACATTCAATAGGTGATATGACATTTTCAGTGATGACATTTGGTGGTGATGTGTTATCATCAATACATAGTGATGTTATGTCATGGTTATGAGGTTTGTCATTCACCTCAGGTAAATTTCCTATGATTATATCGCACACTGGGTTTGTAAGTGCCGCGACCTTTACTTTCCCGGTGAGGAATGGTGTTTCAATGTATGCCCAAGCTAATGGATATTTTTCAATATTGCCTGAAAATGTTCTACATGTGATGTGTCTGCCTGTATAGTCTGTAGGCGTTATGAATGTTGTTTTCAGGCCAATAAGTGTACTTCCGGTGTCGCGAAGTACTGTAGCAAACTTGCCATTAACATACCCGTGATAGATGTCTAATCTGCCTTTTGAGTCTATTACCAAGTTAGCTTCCTCATTGGCAATAGGGATGGCGTGCCCGCATGTTAAGATACCATTTTCAAAGAAGGTATTACAGACAGTGCATTTGTTAGCACTAAATACATCACAAGCCTGTGCTGCATTTACAGGATGTTTTTCTGGATTTTCGTCTTCTGACGCTGAGCTATCGAACAAGGCGGCATTGGCTTTGTTGGTCATATGCCTGCCTCTACAATCCATGCGATGGTGCCCGTAAGCCTTGCATAGAAAACATTTACGTAAACTTTTGAACGATTTACGTTCTCTGTCTTGTCTGTTTACCATATTTTGCAGGTATGTTTGGTACCCTGGGTTTTTATCGCACATCTCGTTCAAATGGTGAGAAAATTTGCAGTGAATGCAATGTCTAAATTTCTCAGAGGTAGGCCTGTTTGGTTTTTGCCTACTATAGTTTTTCTCATAGTTGGCCGCTGCTACCCAGTTACTGTCAGTAGCTTCAGTGGCAAAGCACTGTTTGTTGGCCGTGTAATAGGCCGACCCACGTCTTTCCATTTCTTCCACACTTGTGCATTCATTCTCCTGTAAGAACTTAGAAAAAGATGATGGGATAGAAGAAATGATTTTATCTCGAATGATGAGATCTTCTAATCTATCATAATTTTTGTTAATTTTGGCTGCTGAAGTCCATTTGCTGAAAATATCTCGGACTAAACAGAGGTAGTCAGAGAACGTTTGAGTTGATTTTGGACTCAATTTACTGAATTGTTCTCTGTAACCTGCCTCGTCTAACATGAAATGTGCCATTATCTTAGATTTAATATAATGGTACTCTTTTCTGAGGTCTTTGGGGATGGTTTCAATGACTTTAAGAGGTTCCCCAGATAGACTCCTCATATATAGAATATTCCATTCAGAAAGTGGAACTTGGTAATGTTCCATTAAAGTCTCAAAATTTTGGGTAAAGGCTGCTATGCAGTCACCCGAGGTATAGTTACGTACGATACCTTGATACTTCTTATACTGGTTTTCTTTTTCCAGTCTTTCAGATTTCTTTGACTTTTTATTCATTGCAGTCTCAGTGTCAAGTTGTTTCATTTTCAACTGTAATTCTAGTTCTTCTCTCTTACTCTGAGCTGCTATTTCTGCTTTCTTAAGTTGACTGTCTATCTCAGCTTGCTTTAGAGCTGTTTCTGCCTCTGCTTGCTTGGCAGCTTTTTCAATCTCTGCCTGTTTTAAGGCTGTTTCTGCCTCTGCTTGCTTGGCAGCCATTTCTGCTTGTTTTAGAGCTCTCTCCGCTGCTCTCTCTTCGCGTTCATTATTTTTTTCCTGTACCAGCAGATATTCAGCGTATTTGTTCTCGCTCCATTGTGTTAATTCATCACCTGTTAGACGTAATTTAATACCCATATCGATGAAATCAAATAATGACGACATGATGGAAAAAAATACGTCAATGAAAATCAATCACACAAAATATGTTGTAAATGGTTAGTAGAAAAACAATTTACAATTGATTTTACTATACGATGCGTGCCCACTAATGCATACGTAAAGTTAAAGTAAAGAAAAATATACTCAAGTGCCCTTGGATACGGTGAAGAATGGTTGGACAATCGGGCTAGGAAAACTGTAGGGTCGTTACTTTGGAACCACTAATGACCTCTACGGCAAGGTTATGGATGGTACGCAAAGACCTGCTTTGTTTTTGGAGAGAAATAAGTTAGTGTCTATTTGTTGGTGTGTGCCTGCAAGTCACTAAGTGTTGATTAGGTTTGGATGGCGTCGAGTATAATTGTATGTCGTAAATTTGTCGTCAACAGTGTTTTTCTCAATAGAAGTTACACTCTTTCCAAAACTCTTTGCGTTCCACAAACTCAATACACAAAGACAATCTATCTGTATCTGAACACTCAATAACATTGATGACACATCACTTACATCAAGATGACATTCAGTAAGGACATAGACATCAAGTTTACAAGATGGCGACAAGGTCAAAATGGCGACAAAATCACACTGTCGACAAGGTCAAACGGTGACAAGTTTCACAAATCACAAATGTTTTACACGTTTACAGGATCAAACAATATGTACTGCACATTTACTAATAGTTTTAAACATATTTAAACAATGTAGTAATGGATCACACTGAGACTTTTCCGATCACATTTACATTACTATAACCTTGACAAATTTTACAAGTTCAAGAATTATAGTTTTAGATGACAAAGACGAGCAACACACGTCTACATATATTAGGTTCTTAAACAAGGACGAGCAACCCACGTCCACACGTATCAGGATCTTATATTTGGCTCGTTCGCTAACACGGGTGAGACAGTACAAGTATAACGTGATTCGACGTAAGACACAACGACATAACGTTCTATGGATTTATTGCCACATTAAATACAGAACGATAATTACAACAATCTACAATATATAACTCACGACGCTCACAACCACTATACAGCTCATAGGTCTGACGCTCAAGATATCAGTCGTTCGGCTTTCACCCACAGAGATCCATACAAACGCCTTGCTTTCATCACATACGTCCTTCCAGTCTGAAGTCCCAGCTCGGTCTGAGGCCAGCACGCAAACTGCCCACTGCCTCGCGTGGTGTCACGTGGCCTGCGTGCGTCTGTCGTCAGCCTGACCGCTGGTCGCGTGTCAGGTAACAATCTTGCCAGCCGACAATTCTTGTCCGCCGGGTGTCGTAACGATGTTGCTGCATAGCTATACCAAGTTAGGCTCTGACAGTCAGCACCTTGGAAGTCTGAAATGCTCTTATTCTTGACTACACCACTGATGCTTTTATGTAGTCGCCAGAACAATTTCAGTGACTTGTCTGTGCTTACTCTTTGACACACCTCTGCCCATTTTTCGCTTTTAACCACCTTGACCAGTTTTTTTAAATAGCTTACTTTTTGTGTGCATCTCTCTTTCTAAGTGCAAGCAGGGACTAGGATGACCAGCTCTGTTCTTCTTGGCATTTTGCCATCTCTTTACAGCACTACGCTTATCCACCCAAGCCTTCTCCACCTCGAAACTCCACCACGGTGGCTGCTCCCAGCTTTTTTTCCTGCCCTGAAACGTTCTGCGCTTGTCACGTCTTATTTTACTCACCACATCTTGCCCTGTATTGTCATACTGGAACATCTTTACCTTTAGCTTGTGCTGCCTGGTTCTGCCTTTCTCCACCAATATGCTGCAAGGGTGGTGGTCGCTGCCATGGTGTCCTAGGACACCCCATCTACACACTGTAGTGAGTGAAGGTGAAACTAGCGCCAGATCAATAGCACTGTCATCATCGCCTGGACGGCTTGCTGTCCTGGTGACACAGCCACTGTTGATAAAAACCAGGTCGATGGTTTCCAGTGCAGTCTCTAGCTCCTCCCCTTGTGTATTGGAGGAAGTGTTTCCCCATGCTCTGCCTTTAGCGTTGAAGTCACCACAGAAAATAACATTTCTCTCGTGGCCTAATATGCCACTTAAGCACTGCCACTTCTGGGCGTCCATACTCGCATTGCTGGCATAAACATTAACCAACACGAATGGTATACTGGAATGAACTCTCAACGCCTGTATTTGTATATCGTCACTGTCCCAACTGGACATGTCTAGCTCTGACGCCACCATGCTGTCGCGAACGAGAATCGCCGTTCCCAAATGTCGTCTGTTGTAGAAACATTTGAAGCCGGCAATTCGGAGTAGCTGATCGCCCAGTCTCGTCTCCTGGAGTGCTACAATGTTGTTCCTGTAAACTAGGGTTTCTAAAATAGAGCCCCGTTGTTTTACACTGGCACAGTTCCAATATAGAATACGGATGTTCCTGAGTCCTAGACGGTGACACTTGAGTCTAAAACGTCTCAAACCACCGCGCTTACCTTGCTTCTTTGTTCCTGCGCGGCTACCACGCCTCTTCGTTATGTTGACGGCTGACCGCTCGGAAAAAACACGTTCTTCCGCCATGTTGAAAAAACGTAAACACAGACTGAGAAAACCACACACGCTGCTGAAAATTCACTCAAGGATGGCTTCGCTCGATGCACGAACTCCGTAGCACCCGCGCAGATCTTGAGTAGAAACTCCTGGTTTTACATCCTGGCACACCAATTACACGCAAGAGATGAATAAATCCATCCCCTACGAGAAAAAGTTAACGACCACAAAACAACACGACCGTCCGTCGCCATCTTGAAACCGGATACACCGAACAATACAGAGTGACTGTGAAAAATAGGTACAATGCAATAACTAAAATACAGAGTATAGATGAACAATGGGAAATGTTAAGGGACTCCATTCATCAAACTAGCAAAGAAGTATTACCGGAGAGAGGCAAAATAGCTAAGAAAAAATGGATGAATGAAGATATCTTAAAACTGATGGACAAAAGAAAACAGAGTAAAAATGACAAACAAGAATACGCTAAGATAAATAAAGAAATAAAAGATAAATGTGGGAAGGCTAAAGAAAGTTGGTTAAACGAGCAATGCAAAAAAATTGAATTAAATTCCATTAAAGATACAAAAAATATGCACAGACAAATCAGTGAGCTTACAGGAAGAAAAATAAGAATAAATACAGGGTGTTTGAGATCAAAAACAGGAAAGATAATATTAGAGGAGGATGCTATAATGAAGAGGTGGAATGAGTATATACGAGAATTATATGAAGGAGAAAGGGAAGAATTAACAGAAGATAGTAACTTAGAAGTTCCACCTATTCTGAAAGAAGAAGTCGCTGACGCTATGAAACGTATGAAGAAAGGAAAAACAGCTAGGCCAGATGAAATCACAATAGAAGAATTAGAAGTATTGGGAGAATTTGGAGTAGATATATTAACCAAAATGTTGAATGATATTTACAGCAGTGGATATTTACCCAGTGATATGCTGAAATCTGTATTTATAGCTATACCAAAAAGATCAGGAGCAATTGATTGTGAAGATTTTCGTACAATTAACCTAATAAACCATATCACTAAGCTTCTACTCAGAATCATAATGAGAAGAAACAAAAAGAAAATAAAAATGGAAATTAGTGAAGAACAGTATGGATTTGTGGAAGGAAAGGGCACAAACAATGCAATTTATACATTACGGACACTAATAGAAAGGTCAATAGAGAAACAGAGAGATATATATTTGTGCTTCATAGATTATACTAAGGCATTTGATAAAGTAAAACATGATGAACTGATTAAAATGTTGGAAGATATCAATATTGATGGAAAAGATTTAAGAATAATAAAGAATGTTTACTGGAACCAAGTAGCAGCAATTAAAATGGGAAATTGAGAGGGTAGTTACGAACAGATAAAGCTAGGAGTACGACAAGGGTGTGTCTTGTCACCAGATCTTTTCTCCCTGTATAGCGAAGTAATAATGAGAGAGATCAAAGAGATGCCAGGAATACTAGTTGGAGGTTATAATATAAATAATATACGCTATGCAGATGACACAGTATTGGTGGCGGATAATTCAACAGACCTACAACAATTATTAGACGTTGTAGTAACAGAGAGTGCAAGGAAAGGACTCTCCTTGAATATCAAGAAAACAGTAACAATGGTAATATCAAAGAAAATGGTGACACCAAAATGTGACACAGAGATAGAAGGGAAAATCCTTAACCAAGTGGATAATTTTAGATACCTAGGGGTATTTATAACATCAGATAGAAGAGGTACAACAGAGACTAGGAGCAGAATAGGGCAGGCAAAAGCCGCATTTCAGAAAATGAAGAGTATCTTATGCAATAGGTCACTGTCACTGAATGTAAGAAAGAGAGTGCTGAAATGCTATGTAGAACCAGTTTTGCTGTATGGCAGTGAATCTTGGAATGTAAATGAACAAATTAAGAAGAAATTAGAAGCAACAGAGATGTGGTTCCTGAGACGAATGTTGCGAATTCCTTGGACTGCCAGAGTAACTAACGATGACTGCCTGAAACAGGCTAATGAAACTAGAACATTATATACAACAATAAGACAGAGACAAACATCTTTCTTCGGTCATGTGATGAGAAGAGTGGCATTGGAGAACATCGTAACAACTGAAAAGATCGAGGGGAAGAGAGGCAGAGGTAGACCAAGAGAAGTGATGCTGGATGGATTGAGACGGTGGCATGGTGGAATATCAGCAGCAGAGTTGATCCAGAAAACCAAAGACCGAGATCTATGGAGAGCCATGAACGCCTACGCCAGCCGGCACGGCACTTGATGATGATTACATGCAAACAAGTGGTTAGAATAAGATGTAACTTGGAGACATTGTAGAAAATAGGTCTACCTTTCATCTAGCTCCAATATCACACCTTTGTGTGCCAATCCAGTCTGAATAAACCAAAGTATCGATCACCTATTGGACTGTGTAAAGCCTAGACCTACTTCGCTTTCCTGTTGAAGTGCTTGTTTCATCAGCCTACATTTCATTGGGAATGTTCAGAATTTTTTCGCGTTAAACCACACAAAGTCAATTCAAACCAATATATGGGGGAAGACATTTGCAATGGCTAACCATGAGATTTGACCACGACTGGTTGGTTATTTTTAGTTTGTGGCGCAATTTTTTCACGTATTAGGCAAAATACCGAAAATTGGGTACAGCGGTATAGCGGCAGATTAGGAAATTACCGAAAAATCAGTACAGCGGTCTGGTAGGGTTAATATACGCTATTTGGGGCTGGAATTATTGCGGCTGCTGGCACCAGACTTGCCCTCCAATAGATCCTCGTTAAATGGTTTAAAGTGTACTTATTCCACTTACGGGGTCTCGACAGAGTCCAATATTGCTAATTATTGTCACTACCTCCACGTGAGAGTTGGTAAATTGCGCGTCTTCTGCCTTCTTTGGATGTGGTAGCCGTTTCTCATGCTTCCTATGCGGAATTGAACCCTGATTCCTCGTTACCGGCTACAAAAATTGTAGGCATGTCACATACTATCGAAATTTGATAGGGCAGTTATTTTAAAGATGCGTCGCTGGAACGTAAGGCCATGAACAGCACAAAGTTATCCAGAGTCACCAGTGGGAATACCGCACATCGCGAAGGATAACAACGATTGGATTTGAACTAATAAATCGCTCTTTCTGCTAGGGTCGGAGCTTGATAAGTATGTATTAGCTCTAGAATTGCCAAAGTTATCCACGTAGGATCGTGTCATCTAAGGAACCTCGATTGATTTAATGAGCCATTTGTGGTTTCACCGTGAGACAGCGTGAACTTAGACATGAATGGTGTCAGCAACTCACTTGCGACAGGTAGATATGGATCCCTTCTTTTGTACCACAAGACAAATGACAACTCGTACGTCGTACAAAAGGTATACAAATATGTTACAATTTATTTGGAGCGGGTAGTACATTTGCTCCGCGAGCGGATCATCACATTGGTAATAATCATCATGATATGTGATATTAATACAATGAACAAGATGATGTCAATGATTATATAGAAGCTAAGCACACGTCCTAATCTATTGTTACGGCCCCTAACTACAGATCACTCATAGCGAAAATACACGTCTATCATCTACCCCGTCAAGTCCCAGTCTGAGCTATCTTGGTGGCGAGTCCCGCCACAAGCAGTTCGCTCTCCGTGTATTCGCAAGTCTGCGTGCTGGGAGTCCCTGCACGCAGTTAGCTGCTGGTCACCTCGTTAGAGTAACCAGTACTTGCGTGATCTATCCCGTGTGCGGGGTTTTCCCAGTTCTGTACTGGGTAACCCTGGCTTACGTTTACTGGTGTCCTCATTATGGACACGAGTGTCTCTGGGTAGAGAACTATTTATAGTTCTCACGCTGGCTTGTGTCCCTTCTGTCTGGTTTCCTCAATAGCTAAATCCTCTCTATCGTCTTTAGCTCCCTGTCCATGGGTTCCTATTAGTTAACCCTTTCATAGCTCTTTGACACGCTCTCCCGACTTCTGTGTTGTGTTACAAACTTTTTAGTCATCGGTGTAACACAAGTAGGAATGTCATCATTTCGGGTCGTACTGAACGAGGTTCAGGCTAATATGTTTCTGACCCCAAAAATTAGGCTGTCTAATTTTGTCAAAGAGCGTAGAAGTTGTCTAATTCTATTATGGGGATAGGATAAGATCTCTCCTCTCCTTCGTTACACTGTTCTACTCCTTCACTTGGCTAACTTAATGGCACACCACACTAGTACAGTTGGCAAGAGACTATGCTCATCTATCATTATATTTCTGCGAATTGTGTGAACCGAACCGTTGCCTTTTAGACCTGTTCTCATATTGCCAATAGCTGACAACCCAGACAACTTGACTCTGTTAGGAGTACAAGACATGAATAATGAATATTCATGTTCCCATATAATATTTACCCCGACTAGTATATATGCTTATATGCCACTGTTCACCTTTTAGCTTCCGCTTGTGAAGAGATATTTAAGTGTTAAAGTAAGGCTTTCGAGATATTATTGTGTCCCCTGTTAGAATAGTTACTGTTCTTTGCAAATAATGATGTATGCCACTTTTATGTGTTCGTTTTCCTGTTTGTTTGCGTGTTTCTAATAAACTAAAGTGTATTTACCTTAAAGATATGTGTATGCGTTATAGTCTAAGTGTATGTGGTCTTTCGAGCGCCGTAAAGCAGTTTAAAGTAGTTACAAACGAGTATATAAAACTGATTCCTGACTACCAACCTGTTTTAAGATGCTCAAAAGCTATTTCCTATGTATTTAACTAAAGTATAGCAGTTACACAGATAAAATCTCAACAACACATTGTTTACACACATTGACACAGACGAATTACAACAAGTCGTGCGGCGAAAAAAAAAATTACCGCTACATGTTTCAATCTCCTTATTTAATTTCATTCTCTCTCTCATTCATCCATTTTTCATTCATCTTTCATACGTCAATGATTTTAAAATATTGTTTCTGTCATTAAAATATGGTTCACAAAATCAGCATAGATGAACAAAATGTATACACGATAAATATTTGGCTGAATTTAACACTTTTTCAAGCCGTATGACTGTGCTGATCTTGTGCACTCGTCATAACTGTACAAAAATATACAAAATTTCCTATGGGTGACGCTAATCTACTCTAAGTTGGTGTACTGTTGCAAATACTTTAAGGGAACTAACCTAACTAACTAATGAAAATGTGGAAAAGTGTGTTAGTTACCTTAATGGTGTTAATATGTTGGATGGTATGAATTTCTAAATGATGGGATTAATGTGGAAGTAATGTTTTTAATTAAATTAGTTTTATGACTAAATATGTTTACCTGGTGATAAACTAACCTAGTGTTTGCTAATTAGTACATATGATGTTTATGAAATTAACTTAGATATTAATGGTTTGTATATAGGTTCATAAATAAATGAGTTTCTAAATTAAATGACTTTTAACTGTCACATGTTATACACAAGGTTATCTAGATAATTTTACCTTTTACGAAATATGATGTTATGGGCAACAGTTATAAAACAGATTATATACATATCACATCTAATTTCTAACTAAGTAAACTATTTAATTACATCCAGGTACGTTGTAGAAGTCGCGTTGAGTGTTGAATCTCCTCGAAACATAATGTTCATGTAGGAAATGTCTTATTTACACGCTCTCTTCCTAGTTCGTGTTCACGTCTCGTTCCACTGAAAGGTTGCATATATGGTGTTGAAGTAGATGACTCTAATGTGTCTATTCATTTCATTCATAATGACACAGTTCATATTACATAAGTTCAGCGACTGGCGATGGTAAACGCCTTACAATGTTTGTAATCACCACATAGGGCACTCGTTCACTATAGTGTTAATTTCTTTGGTGATACAGTATCGCTCTCTTCTCGTACTTCAGGTATTTCACTCTGGGACGGTCGACTTAAAATGTCCGCCACAAAGTTCATGCTCCCCTTTATGTGCTTAATTGTGAACGTATAATTTTGGAGGATCAAAGACCACATGTAGATCCTGTTGTTGTGATGCACGCCAGATTGCATCACTGTTAATGGAGAATTGTCGGTTTCAATGACAAACTCTGTACCCACTAAGAAGCGATGAAGTTTCCTAATGCTTAATGCTTAATGCTTCTAACTCAGAGACTGAGTATCTTGATTCAGCGGGAGTAATTTTCCGACTTACATATACGATCGGATGAAAGGTTTCCTCATAGACTTGTCCTAGGACGCCAGAGATGGCAATGGTACTTGCGCCTGTACGAAGAAAATAGGTAAGCTTCGGATTAGGTAAACGCAAAATAGGTGAAACGCTTAACATTCGTTTCAACTTTGATAATGCATCAATTAACAGTGCATCCTGCACATTTAATTTCACAGATGCTTTCAAAATATTAGAAAAAACACTCGTAATTTCAGCTAAATTTGGTATACATTTACTATAATAATTGACTAGACCAAGCAAGCATCGTCAAATTCAAAATTTTAGTGACTATCTTCTCGTCTGTCTTAAGCTGGCCTCGGGTGATAGTGTGGCCAAGGAAATCAATCTCCTCCATTCCCAACTCAACTTTTGTTGGCTTCACTGTAAGATCGAATAATCGCAATCTATCGAAGACATGTCGCAGTTTCAGTAAGTGTGTTGTCCAGTCACTCGTATGGATGCAAATGTCATCAATGTATGTAGAAGTATTGGTCACCCCGTGTAAAAGGTCTCTAGTCAGTCGGACAAATGTGGCAGAAGCATTTCGAAGGCCAAAAGCAAGGAATCGCCACTCATATCGACCTAGAGGTGTTGAAAACGCCGTGAGATGGATAGAAAGTGCTTGCATAGGGACCTGCCAATATCCCTTCGTTAGGTCAAGTTTAGACAAGATACGAGATGTAGACATATCTAGAATGAGATCCTCACATGATGGGATTGGCTCAGCATCGATCTTGGTAATTTTATTTAAACGGCGATAATCGACGCAGAGGCGGATCGTAGAGTCCTTCTTTTTTTACAAGGACGATAGGAAAAGAGTATTCTGACTGTGACTTTTGGATTATTCCACTCGATTCAAGACTTAAAATTTCCTTGTCGAGGTTTTCCCTGTAGCTTAAAGGGATGGAATAAGGTCTGCATTTGATAGGAGTGTCATCAGTCAGAATAATGGAGTGTTCTATCCTGTCCGTCTTACCTGGGATGTCGGAAAAAATGTCTCTGTATTCCGAAACTAACTCTATGATTTGTAGTCGTTGCTCATCTGTGAGCTTCGGTTCTAACCGTATGCTATCAATTGTCCCAGTCGTGTCTACTGTCGGGACTGGTAATTCTATTCCATCGTCATCTGTCTGATTCAGTACTGTAGTTGTACTACCTGTGTGTTCTGTTTCCTGGCTAGGTGTGTTTGCGCTGTCGCGTCCTGTGTCGCCCTATCTAGTGTAGTTGCGTTGGGTATGTCTGTCGTCGGGTTGCTTGGTGTGGATGCAATCTGTTCGTCTGTCGTCAGTTCTTGTCGTGAGAAATAGGGCTTCAGCATGTTGATATGAAATATCTTTACTTTTCCGTTTATCGATATTTCATAATCGACATCTGATATCTTTCGTACCACGTTGAATGGCATTAGAAGTTGGTCTGTAATATGAAGTCCTAATGTGTTTTATATTCCAATCTTTTACCAATTTCTCAAACTTTTTATTTACAAACTCTTTCCCATTGTCTGTAAATATTATTTGTGGACACCCAAACCTTGGTATAAATTCTTGTAAAAGCATATTTATAACTGAATCAGCACTCTTGTCTGGAATTGGATACACTTCTGGCCAAAGACTATATGAATCAACTATATGTAGTAGGTATACATTTCCCGATAATGTTTTTGGATGAGGACCTGAAATATCCAAACTTACTTTCTGCATTGGAAATTGAGGAATATCGGTATCTTGTAAAGGACATTTAATTATCTTCATGTTTCTTAACCTACACTTTTCACATGCTTCAACATATTCATATACGCTTTTGAATAAATTCGGCCAATAATATTTACTGCTAATAGCCTTCACTAACTTATATCGTCCAAAATGACCATTATTATCGTGGTATGCCTTTAAGACTTCTTGTTCTAAATGTTTCGGAGTATATTTTCTTACTCCTTCACCTTTTTCACTGATATAATATAATTGATTGTCTTCTTGTAACTCTACAAACTTTCTTTTAAAACTATTTTCCCCTGTTTCTTTCAATTTCTTTTTATCTGTACTACTTTTGGATCTAATTCTTGTTCTGTTTTCATATCAAACTGTTCTAAATGTGGGTCTTCTGTTCTAGATTCCGACTCTTGCTCCGATGGTAAACTCTCAAATTCTTCCCTATTTATTATGGCAGAATCTAATATATTTACTTGCCAGTTTCGATCGTCTACCTCTGGTTCAACTTCATCTTCCGTGTTTCCTGATGACTGTGGGTACGGGATTCTAGACAAAAGATCGGCGCACGTATTATGTTTCCCTGACACATATTCAACCTTAGCATTGTACCCTTGTAAATTCAATGCCCACGTTTGTATTTTCCTATTTTGTATTGGTGCTTCTAATATCGACTTTAATGGCATGTGGTCAGTTCTAATAATGAAATTGGCGTTATGTAAGTAGTAATTTAATTTTTGAAGAGCGTAGTGTATAGCATATGCTTCTTTCTCAATAATCGGCCATTTCTTTTGAGTCTTGCTGAGTTTATGAGACAAGAAATAGATTGGTCTTTCATTTTTAACCCCTGGTATTCCAGATTCTTCTCCTTCATATGGTTGAACCAAACATGCTCCTATTGCGTTGTCTGAAGCATCTGTGTATAGTATTAGCTGTTTATTCAGGTCTGGATGTGTCAATAATGGTACCACCGTTAAGCTATCTTTTAAAAGTTCAAACGCTTTTTGACACTCATCATCCCACTTAAATCTAGCGTATTTTCCCGTTAAATTCGTAATAGGTATTGCTATCCTTGAAAAGGCTGGTACAAACCGCCTATAATACGCACACGTTCCTATAAAAGCCCGCACTTCCTTAACGTTAGTGGGAGGAGGTAACTCTTTAATAACCTTTATCTTTTCCTGGTCTGGTTTAATACCTTCCCTATTTATTATATAGCCTAAATATTTTGTTTCTGTCTTTAAAAACTGGCACTTACTAAGCTTTAATTTAACGTCATGCCTTCTTAATCTGTCAAATACTAGTCTAACATGTTTTAAATGATTCTCTACATCTCCTTTCGTAAAAATCAATACGTCATCAATATATGCTAGGGCAAAACTTTGCATACCGTCTAGTACTTCATTTATTAAGAACATATAGTGAGACGGTGCATTTTTCAGACCGAATGGCATACGTAAAAATTCGTACGAACCTATATGAGTACAAAAGGCACTTTTCTTTTGCGCGTCTACCGACATCGGAATACACCAAAATCCTGCCCTTGCGTCCAGCGTTGTGAAATATGTAGAGCCATTAAGCAGCCCCAAAATATCATCAATTACTGGCAGTGGGTACGCTACATTCTTAGTAATTTTATTTAACGCCCTGTAGTCACAACAGAACCTGTTCGAACCATCAGACTTGGCCACAATTACCACCGGAGATGACCATTCTGATTTTGATCTTGTTATTATGCCTGCTTTCAACATATCTTCTATTGCCTTTTCTACGACTTCTCTATTTCTTAATGGAGTTCTGTATGGTTTTAAACTAATTGGTGGATGATCTCCCGTGTCTATTTCCATCGTAACTGTTTGTGTCTTACCCAATTCTAAATCATTTATCGCAAACACATCTTGATTTTGCTTTATAAGTTGTTCTAACACTTCCTTATTTTCTGGCGAAGTTTTTAATTGTGCTAACAATTCTTTTTCTCTTGTTACTTTGTCTAGTGAATGTATTTGTGCTGTATTTCTTCTAGATGGATGGATCAATTCATCCATTCTTACGTTCCCTTTTCTTCTGTATCCGCGTCTATTATTACTTCTTTCATTAGAGGTTTCTGAATAACTTATGCCTGCCATATTTACTCTATCTGTTGCCAATATGTCACTAACGTTATGTTCTAGCTTAGCTATTACACATCCTCTGTATAATTTAATTTCTCTACCTGTGTTATTAATAACCATTACTGGAAATGTTAAACTTTTATCTAATTCTATTATTTCATCCGGAACTTCTAAACCTGGCTCATCAATTATTTCATTTTGCAATTCCGTGATTCTGACTATGTTTCCTGCTACATAATACGGGTTTCTCTTCAGTCTTGCTTGTATCAAATTAACTGACTGTGGTTTTAAATTCATGGTCGTTTTGACTCTAACTAGTGTCGACACATGCATATCTTCTTCTAGATCTACGTAAACATCTTGGAATTTTAATTTATGCAAATCAAATAAAAGTCTCACCCCATTTTTCAATAAAAAATCTCGTCCCAATATCATATTTCTATTTAAATCTTTAACCACATGGAACATATGCCTGACATTTATCCCTCCTAATTTCAAATTTATCATCGTTTGTCCTAACACTTCTAATTTTTGTCCCGTTACCGAATGAAGATTCTCCTGAATTCTAAATATTTTACAATTTTTTAACATTCGATATAAAAATACTTCTTTAATCACGCTAACTTGTGCTCCCGAATCAACTAATGTTCTAACTTTATATTTTCCTATCTGTACTATACATGAGCTAGGATCTACCATATTTAATGACAATTGTTTTACCTCGGCTTGTTTTTTATTTCTAAATGTTCTATTATACTCATCCTTTGGGTTTTTAATATATTGATGCCCTTTTTGGATCTTACTATCTTCCCTCCTACTGCCGATCCTATTCAGTAAGCGGGATGCCAATTTCCCTGATTTCCTGACCTTCTAAAATTTCTCTGTATTTCTCCAGAATTCCAATTTGCTGGTCTGCCATTTGCAATTCTATTCTGTATACTCGTCTGAACACCTCTACTATTTTGCGTATTCGATGGGCCACTTCTGTTACCACAAAAGCGAAAAATGTGCCCACGTTGGTGACATCCCCAACAAACCACATTCGAGTTATTTGTGTTACCTTCCATGTTTCTTACAGTATTTCTCACTTGTCCTCTTCTATCTTGATTATATACATTCTCGTTTCTTTGCACCATCTGTATTTCTCCTCGTCTTCCTCTCCATCCATGTCTATACTGTCCTATTTCCATAGGTTCTTCAATTCTATCTTCCGAACTACTACCTAACTCTCGTCCTACCCTTAACCTAAACCTCCTCCTCAAGCTTTCCTCTTGTATAGCGATATCTACCGCTTGTGACAATCTTGCAGGATTCTCTCTTAATAATTTAAATTTCAATCCATCTGACCTAATCCCATCAACAAAAATCCCTACTAACATCCGTTCCACTTCTTCTGCTCGTACATTCTGTCCTAAAAATGACTCTTCAGCTAAATTGATTAACCTGTCACTGTATAACTGAACACTTTCTGTGCTGTTTTGTCTAGTCTGTCGCAATACTGAGAATGCGTGTTGTGGATCAGTAATTTCAGCATATTTTCTTGCGAGATCATCTTTAAATTCTTCCCAGGTTTCACCTCCTGCTGCTTCTAACTTTCTTCTAATGTGGTCAGAAACTGGACTTGTACTTGTTCTGTATGCCAAATTCTTTTTCTCTCCATCTGTAGCGTTTACTAAATATGCATGTTTCTCAATAGAAATAATCCATTTCTTAAACTGATTTGCTTGACCACTAAATCTTTCAACATCAGTGCTTATATTTTGTTGTCTTAACACTGCATCCAACCTTGATATTGCCCCGCCAACTCCAGTCATTACCTGTGAAAAATCTTGGGATTCCATCCTAAAATTTATAATTATCAAGCAATATACAAATATTTCAAACAATATTAATTTCAAACCCTGCAACAATACATAATCTGTTAATTACTCTAATATTATCTAATTATCTTAACTAAAGCCTCCAATCGAAGATCCTGACGAAGAAATATTCCTGTTTCAATCCTGAATTCTGACACAAGAATTTAAATGACCTCCTGATTCAGAATTACCTACACCACATAAAAAAGGACTCTAATCAAGCTCGTTGAAATGAGCAGAACAACGAAGAGCCTCTGGATTTCTTTCCTTAATAATTCTTTCCAATTATTTCCTGACGTTGATTATGCTCGATATCAGGCTCGCAACAAGACTGTTTGATTACTTGCTCGATTACTGTAGATTCCCTTCAAGTAAGGTCACCTTCACGCAAGCGACAACTGCTCACGACTTCAGCAAAAAAAAACTCACTTTCCAACAGCAATCTGTGATTTTCATATATATATTTCAGCGCAAACGTAATCCAGTCAACAACAATTGGACTTAAAGCTGACGCTATCCAGTCTCTTATTTTCATGTGGGACTCTCGCCATGGTCAGTTTAAATTACTTTATCCAAACCCCGAGTTGAGACAAGTTTCATTTATGCCTTCCTTTAATTGAAGTGACTGTAGAGAGTATTGCAGATCTTGATTTCATAATTATGGAATTTGCACCATAACCTTGACTTCACCTTCAACAGTCCCACGGGTTAAAACTCATAATTTGTACTGATTTTTGATGCAGAACAGCATTACTTGATCTCAATATACCATTTTGCGTTGGTCAGTTCTCCAGTTAATTATATAACATTAATAATAACATCAGTCTTTCAAAAAAAAATAAGTTTATCAATCAAACCTTTTTTTTAGCGCTGTCCTTGAAAATGGATCTCCTTCTTAACCAGGAATCCAGTGAGAACCCAGAACAGCTACCAACAGTCGGCTTTCATCTGTTGCGTTTCTCAATATTTACTTCTCCAGACACCCCAGACATAACCATCTTCTATGGCGGTACTCTCTCTCTCCGCGACCTCCCATGTTTCATAAATTCACGGCACCAAATCAACCTGTTATAATAGTGTGACATTACAGGTTAGGCACGTGATCGTACAGGACACAAGTCTTCGCGTTGTTAGAAACATACTTTATTAGCCGAATCGTTCTATTTCAGCCCACATGATGGAGACTCCCTTCTTGGTGTTGACATCTCTTCTCGCTGGCCCCCAAGTGACGTGTGTGTTTTCCTAGATACACTTCTTCATTCGTGCACACACGTTCACTATGGTTTTCCCCCTAGTCAAAGAATGCGCAGCATTCCTTAACTCTTTACTCCTAACCTAATTCCCTCACTGTTACATTGCGTTGGGTATGTCTGTCGTCGGGTTGCTTGGTGTGGATGCAATCTGTTCGTCTGTCGTCAGTTCTTGTCGTGAGAAATAGGGCTTCAGCATGTTGATATGAAATATCTTTACTTTTCCGTTTATCGATATTTCATAATCGACATCTGATATCTTTCGTACCACGTTGAATGGCCCTTGCCATGATGTTAGTAGTAAATTACGTTTGTCTGGTAGTAAGAGTAGTACCTTTTAATCGGGTTCAATGTGTAGGGTTCTAGCCCCCTTATTTGCATAATCGCGGTACATGTGGCCTTTCCTCTCCAAAGATGACTTGGCTATAACACACGCCTTCATGATTTTATCGCGTGTATCTGTTACCATGTCGTATGGTGTTACTGCGCTTGGACTTTCTACTGTGCTAGTGACTAGCTGATGGTAAATCGAGAGAGGTCCTCGAGGGTTCGCCCCATAAACTAACTCAAAAGGTGAGAACCCCGTACTTGAGTGCGGAATTTCTCGATAGGCAAACAGCACTGTTGGTAATAGAGTATCCCAATCAGCTGGGTTCTCTGCTGTTACCTTTGCCAGCATGTGTTTTAGATCTCCGTTAATCTTTTCTATAATTCCATTGCTCGCAGGGTGATTCGGAGTTGCAAACTGTTGCTTAATTCCTAGCAATTTTGTTAGGGCTTGCGTAGCAGCCGAAATAATTGAGTTCCTCGGTCGGATAAAATGGTGCGAGGGAACCCAAATCAACAAAATAGATGTAAAAAGACATTTGCTACATCTTTGGAGGTGATGTATTTTAGTGGCACCGCTTCGATCCACCTTGTACAGAGATCCACGATGGTTAGTATGAACCGGTTTCCTTTGCTGGACACCTGATTCAGGGGTCCAACAATATCCACCGCTACACTTTCGAATGGTCTAGAGGCCAATATTGAACGTTGGACCTCGGCCGTTACATGCTTTCCCTTTCTCACTAAATGTCGACAAATAGTACATGACCGACAAAAAGATTTAATATCGTTGCAAAACTTAGGCCAATAGAAATGTGACAAGATTCTGGCCCTAGTTTTGTCATACTCCAAATGTCCAGCAAACGGTGACTCATGTGCGATTTTCATCACATCTTGTCGATGTTTTAACGGTAACTCCGTCTGCTGTAGTTCATGGTTATTGGTCGTATAATAACGCATGAGAATTCCATTATGCAAATTGAAATACCAAGATGCATTCTTCGTTACTTTAGCTCTCTCACCTAACAATCTAAAATAAGGTGCAATCGTTTGATCGTTGCGTTGTGCCTCGATAAACTCTTGTCGAGTGTTATTATCACTAGTACTGTTGGGTGTTAACAACTGTAACATTTCATTTTGTAGGTCAGTTTGATGTGTTTGGGTAGCTGACCTAGTTACAGCATTAGCAGTATTGATCTGTTTCCAGGCTCTTATTTCATCATCAGTACAGTGTTTTAAGGATGGTAGGCACCCCAAAATTAGGTCATTACAGGGCTTATGTAAAATCGCGCATGTAAACGTGCCAGAAAGGAACGGGGTGTTTATCCGGACTTTTGCCAACGGGTATTCTTCAATGTTGCCTGAAAAAGTGCGGCATTTCATAAACTCACCCGTGTAATCCTCTGGATTAACTAGTTCTTTTCTTACCCCAAGTAAAGTGCTCCCACTATCAATTAAACAATGACATGGCTTTTCGTTGACTAGTGCATCGTGGAACTTTAGGTTACCTCTGGAGGCTACAGCTAAATTTGCATCTTCGTTGGAAAATGGTACAACGTGACCACATTCCAGTTTACCGTCCGTATGAAACTGATGGCAAGTTAGACATTTACCAAAATCTAAAATATCAGTAGCTACCGCTACCCTTTCACACTCATTCGTTGGTAACAAGTTCTCATTAACCCACTTCGCTCTCATCATCAGACGACGTATCTATCAGCACAGCATTACTGGCCTTCATTCTCTGTCTTCCCAAACATTTAGCCGAATAGTGCCTGTACGATGAACAAAAAAAAAAAAACTTTTAACAGCACGCCTGTATGAGTCTCGTTTGTTTTCCTGCTTCTTCATCATCATTTCAAGATGAGCAGGGTATGCTGGACTTTTATCACACATCGAGTACTGCGGATGATTTAATTTGCAGTAAACACACTGTGGTGGTTTCTGATACGGTTTATTTTGCTTTTGGTACCCTTTGTGATTGAAAGGTCTGCTTGTTTGGCTTTTAGCGAAAGCAGTAATTTCTGTATCATGAATAGAAGATTTAAATATGTCGCGATTTGCCGAAAAATACGCTGACCCACGTTTCTCAAGTTGTTCCAGAGATTCAATGTCTGACTGTTGGAGGGACTTAGCAAAAGGTGTAGGGACTGTGGATATTACTTTATCCATCACTATTAAATCTTGTAATCTATCAAAATTCTTACCTACTTTTGCCGCCTTAAGCCATTTACTGAATGTACTCTGCACATTTGATACATAGTCTAAGAACGTTTCATTGGGTTTTGGCTTCATCTGTGAGTACTGGATCTGATATCCAGGAGCATCTAATAGAAAATGTTGCATTATCCTATCATGGATGTATTGATAGTTATTTCTGAGCTCTGTTGGTATAGCCTCAATGACCTTTAAGGGCTCCCCACTGAGATTTCTCATGTATATCATGGCCCAATCTTCTAATGGTATTTTCTGAACTCTAAACTGATATTCTATATTCTCAGTCCATGCTGATATTGAATCCCCTAGACCCCCTCTGCCGTGCGTCCACCTTGACGAGGTAGAGGGGCTTGAGCGTTCCAATGACCCCAAGAGCTATGCCGACGGTAGCACAGCTACTGGTAGGGTCACCCATGTCGGACAGGTCAAGGGAGAGGGACCAGACGAAGTGACGCACAAACCTGCTGCCTTGTAGGTAGACTGGGGACAGTCAAAGGCTAGGGAAAGCATCCCGAACAAATGCTTGTCGAAATCGGATGTACTGAGCTACAGGCGTGACAAAGAAGTGCAACGTAACTTTATCATTTCATGATGCCACAGATGAAAATTAATCGTTATGGTGCTAATCCCGTGAAGTCCCATCAGGCGGTGATAGTGCCGGGCCCCCTGCCTCGAGGGGGTCCACCCATGACTACTGGTGGTCACCTTCCCCTGTGCTGTGGAGTCAAGGCACAGAGGAGTAGGTTAAGAGCTATTGACCAAACACCCCGGACACTCAACATACTACAATGGAATGCAGAAGGAGTTTATAACAAGAAAGCCTCCCTAACACAGCGTCTTCATAAAGATAGAATAGATGTGGCATGCATTCAAGAGACACACCTCAACGCCAATCGCACATTTTCAGTCGAGGGATATCAGGCCACACGTTTCGACCGCGAAGGACACAAAGGAGGAGTTGTAATACTTACACGAAATACAATACCTTGCAGCGAAGTATCTGTGATCTCTGACAACCAAACGGAAATTATAGGTGTTGATATAATGATAAAGGACGTGAAAATAAGAATTTACAATCTATATAGCCCGGCAGATAAGGATCTTACACTCTCAAACATGGAAATAACTGACACAAATTGCATTGTTGTCGGAGACTTTAATAGCCGTTCAGAAAGATGGGGATACCCAGATACTGACAAAAGAGGAGATGAAGTGGAGGACTGGGAAATAGACTCAAATCTCCATCTACTTAACAAAGCGGATGACACACCGAGCTTCTACTCCAGAAGATGGATTACCACTTCTACTCCAGACTTAGCTTTCTGCACAGGAGACATCCTCCACAAAATCGATCGCCATGTGCTGGACCAATTAGCAGGTAGTGACCACAGACCAATCAAGCTTGTAATAAATATGGAGTATGTTCCACAGGAGCAAAAGCCTTTGCCCCGTTGGAATTACAAACGAGCAGATTGGGACAGATTTGCCATACTAACAGACAAATATTGTGAAAACGTAAATACACGATATGGCAACATGAAGCAAATGGTGGAAAGTCTAAACAGAGCAATAATACAGGCAGCCACTGAGTCTATTCCAAGAGGAGCAAGGAAAAATTACAAACCATACTGGACTGAAGAACTACAATTTTTGGAGGACAAAGTTGAAGATGCTAGGAAGAGCCGCAGAGAGAGAACAAACAACTGAAGCGAACATCTCTCTCAAAGCCATCTCAGCAAAATATAAAAGAACAGTAAATCAAACAACAAGAGATTGTTGGAGGAAAAAAACAGAAAACCTGAATTTTGACAGGGATGGAAACAAACTATGGAAACTAGTGAAAGCCATGAACAATGAAGGACCTAGAAACAAACAAATAACAATTAAACAAGGAAATGCCTTGCTTACAGGAAAAAAGGCTGCAAATGCACTAATGGAACACTATGCCAGTGCAAACCACATTGATATTACAGCCGAACAGAAGAAAGCAATCAAAGATAAACAGATACATCATACATATACAGAGACAGCAGCAGAATATATGATGGCAAATCTAACAATGGAAGAAATGGAACAGGCAATGAATACCCTAAAAAAGAAGACATCACCAGGAAAGGATGGAATCACAAATGAAATGCTAATAGGACTAGGCACTAAGGCAAAAAAGAAACTACTAGCAGTCCTAAATTACAGCTGGAAGAGGGGAATAGTCCCACAGGCATGGAAGGAAGCTATACTAATACCAGTCCCAAAGAAAGGAAAAGACCTGGAAGAACCAAATGGCTATCGACCTATCAGTCTTCTTAGCTGTGTAGGAAAATTAATGGAACGCATTATCAATGGCAGGCTAACATGGCATCTGGAAGAAAACCAACTCTTAACACCTCACCAAGCAGGATTCAGAAAGTACAGATCTACTGAAGATCAAATAACCTATATAGCTCAGGAAATAGAGGATGCCTTCCAAGAGAAAAAGCACACACTAGCAGTCTGGATAGATTTAGAAAAAGCATTTGATAAAGTATGGAAGGAAGGACTGAAAGTAAAACTGCAAAAAATGCATGTTTGCGGGAAAATGTACAAATGGATCAGCCACTACCTTGAGAACAGAACTGCCAGGACAAAAGTACAAGGACAAACCAGCAAAATGATGCTGTTGGAGCAAGGTGTCCCCCAAGGAGGAGTTCTTTCACCAACATTATTCCTAGCATATATAAACGACATCACGGAAAATTTTCCAGCCAGAGTACACACATCATCCTTTGCAGATGACCTAGCCATATGGACATCTTAAGAATATATTAGTACAGCTAACAGCAGAATACAGCAAGCCCTATTAGCGCTAGAGGACTGGTCAAAATCATGGCTAGTGAAGATAAGTGAGGAGAAAACAACATGCACAGTGTTCTCCCTCTCAACTAAAACTCAGCAACCTAAGCTGGTATTGAATGGAAAAATATTGCGCCATGAAGAAAATCCAAACTATCTAGGAGTCACCTTTGATCGTCGCCTGACATGGAAGACACAGGTTGAGAAAAATCGAACAAGAGCAAGGCAAAGAATGGCAATCATGAAAAAGCTTGCTGGTACAACATGGGGAGCAGATGAAAAAGTTCTCAAGAAGTTATATACTGGGCGGGTGAGGCCAGTACTGGAATATGGCATTGCAGCTTGGGCAACAGCAGCTAAGTCAAACTTTAACAAAATAAGTAGAGTCCAAAATCAAGGAATGCGAATCATAACTGGAAGCCTGAAGACAACGCCTATTAATGAATTAGAAAAGATCACTTGTTTACAACCAATGCAGGATAGAAGAGATAGCAGAGCCCAGCAACAAGCAGAAAAATTTAGAAGATTGACAGACCACCCTATGTACAACAGATTTAATGGTTTTGGAAAGGGAAGACTGAAGCGTAGCAACTTTGTAGAAACTGCAAAACGAAGGATTAGGTCAGATCCTATTCTTAACATATAAACAGTCAAGCCCATACACAATCCACACAAGTTCCCAGCTTGGAGACAGCAGCAACTGCCTGAGATGATAGAAAACATTCCTGGTATTGAGAAAAAGAACACTCAGCATGAAACCGAAAGAAGAGAAATAACCCTAAACTACATAAAAGAACATTACCCAAGCAGAATTGGACCCATGCATATACAGATGGATCAGCCAAAAATTCAATAGAGAATGGAGGAGGAGGAATTCTCCTAAATTTAAAAAATGGAGCGAAAAAAACACATTCAATGGCAACTGGAAAATTTTCAAGTAACTTCAAAGCGGAGGTAGAGGCTCTGAAAACTGCAGCAGAAATGCTCCTGATGGAGGAAAATAAAGAGAAGCAAATAGCTATCTTCACAGATGCAAAGTCAGCTGTCTCAATACTGAAGAGCAATAACAGCACAGAACTAACTGACCTAAGAGCAGCACTCCATGGTCTATGCCAGAAATCCAAAAAAGTTGTAATACAGTGGATCCCATCACATTGCAGTATACCTGGAAACGGAGAGGCTGACAGACTGGCAAAAGAGGGCGGACGACTACCACAGCCTGACATAGACATAACCTATAATGAGGCAAAGAGGTTGATAAAAAGCACTTATAGAACCAAATGGGAATCAGAGCATCCAGGCCATCAGAAGGATGATGCATATTACAAACTCGACCGAAGAGAACAAGTAGCAATCTTCAGACTCCGCACAGGACACAACAGGCTGAAATACCACTTGTTCAATAAACTAAAGATAGGAGATACCGATGAATGTAATTGTAGAACTGGGAAAATGACAGCAAAACATTTGCTGCAGGATTGCCCAACGTATGCAGAACAGAGAAAGATATTTTGGCCCACACCTGCTTCATTTGAGGACAAGCTCTATGGAGATATCAACAAGCTAAAGTTGACCGCAGATTACTTTAACTATATACAGGTTAACATTTAAAGGTGCATGAAGACCCAGAGGCATGAAATGGAATATTGCTTGGATAGCAAATCCATTACGTGGAAAGTCCAAATCAAAAGCCCATTGTGTGGGCTTCATAAAAGGTGGAAAAGTGTCCTAGTGGCACGAAATGGAATATTGCTTGGATAGCAAATCCATTACGTGGAAAGTCCGAATCAAAAGCCCACTGTGTGGGCTTCATAAAAGGTGGAAAAGTGTCCTAGTGGCACGAAATGGAATATTGCTTGGCTAGCAAATCCATTACATGGAAAGGCCGAATCGAAAGCTCACTGTGTGGATGTCATCTGCAGACTGCATACTTCTGGTTTCCGGAAGAACAGCCTATGGTGAACGGAAGGCCCAATATACGGAAGTGAGGCTAAGCAGCCATGTGCAGGACGTGACGATTCCTTGGGTGAGCCCAGTACCAGAGCGCTATGTATCGGCTCTGCAAGTATGGAAGCCTCCTTGGATGGCGGGGAATGCCCATGGTCTGCCCCTGCCTTCCCTTGAGGGCTGACCAGGATCTTTGGCTGTTCTATATGTACCAGCTGGGATGGGGGATAACACCACAACAGTGAGAGTCAAACGTCCTAAGAAACCCCCGGGAAGGTTAACCCGGTCAACAAATGCCCGCAGAAGTCGGATGTGTCGGCCTAACGGCGCAAGAACGCAGCTCTGCTGTAAACAGGCACAACGCAATCACATCCGAAAAAAAAACTCCGGATGAACGAAGAAGAAGAAGAAGAAGAATCCCCTAGACTGTAGGGCTTGATGACCCCTTTATATTTAGAGAATTTATTTTGCTCTTCCTGACTCTTCTGTTTACTGGCGGCTATCTGAGTGTTTGAGTCTACCTCCATCCTTCATTTTCAGTTTTGTTTGTGACTCTGCCTCTATTTGCTTTTGCTTGGTGGCGTCCTCCAACTCTATTTGATTTTGCTTTACTTCTAATTCTTTCTGTTTGTTGACTTGATCTAGTTCTAACTGTTTTTGCTTAGTGGCTTCCTCTAACTCCTTTATCTCTTTCTGATGCTGTCTTTCTAATGCTCTTTCGTTTCTCTCTAGAGCAGTTTTTCTCTCTGTGTCTTCTTTGTATTTCTGCTCTGCCAATTTTTCTAATTTGTCACCTGTGTAATTTAGTTCTTTTCCCGCTTGGACGAAATCACTTAGTGATGACATGATAAGGCTTTATGTTCTTCCTCACTGATATCAATACAATTTTATAGTTAACAGTGTTAGATGTTTACAATCACTCGCTTGCTGGGGGAAAAATGATGCAGAGTTAAGTGATGGTTATCAAAATTATTCAAAAATTATACTCATCTAATCTGACGAAAAATGCGCCCACTCGGGATGTTTCACCGCTGTCTTCGATACAAGCACTTGCTCTACTTGCTTGGACACTGATGTCTCTGTTTCATAGAGCACCAACAATTAGAAAAAACGCATTTGGTGCATAATACATGGTTATTAATTTATATAATGTATCTTTCTTATGGTCGATAAACTATGAATGCGATCTACATAACATGAATGATACAAATGATATGAATGTTATGATAGTAGCAATGATTCGTCAGATGGATTGTGAAATGATGCGTCAATTGTCGTCTTGTCCTCGTTCACTACCGTCTCTGAATACGCTGTGCTGTACGAACTTAGCTTCACTTTTTAAATTATTTCCCTTGTGCAAATGGAAACTGATTTTGCACAGGTACATTGATGGATTCGATGATTGTTGACATTATGAATGAGTACAAGAAATATTGCAACATTGAATGTTAAACTTGTAACTTTGATACATGTTTCTCATTTACTTACATCACAATTTAAGTTTCATAAATTTTACATGAAATGTCTCAGTAAATTGCACTTATACATGGTAATTTAAAGCGCTGACACAATGAAAACTTTTGGATCTTATTTATTCAATTTTGTGGTTATTTGATGGTACATATGCTTGAAGGTGGTACAAGCCCCACTTTTAATAACAATTTGGTTCTTACTGAACAAAATTCAGGCCCACTAGTCTGACACCACTTTGGGTCCTTCTGAACAAAATTCAGGCCCACTAGTCTGACACCACTTTGGGTCCTGCCTGTCAGCAACTCACTTGCGACAGGTAGATATGGATCCCTTCTTTTGTACCACACGACAAATGACAACTCGTACGTCGTACAAAAGGTATACAAATATGTTACAATTTATTTGGAGCGGGTAGTACATTTGCTCCGCGAGCGGATCATCACATTGGTAATAATCATCATGATATGTGATATTAATACATTGAACTAGATGATGTCAATGATTATATAGAAGCTAAGCACACGTCCTAATCTATTGTTACGGCCCCTAACTACAGATCACTCATAGCGAAAATACACGTCTATCATCTACCCCGTCAAGTCCCAGTCTGAGCTATCTTGGTGGCGAGGCGAGTCCCGCCACAAGCAGTTCGCTCTCCGTGTATTCGCAAGTCTGCGTGCTGGGAGTCCCTGCACGCAGTTAGCTGCTGGTCACCTCGTTAGAGTAACCAGTACTTGCGTGATCTATCCCGTGTGCGGGGTTTTCCCAGTTCTGTACTGGGTAACCCTGGCTTACGTTTACTGGTGTCCTCATTATGGACACGAGTGTCTCTGGGTAGAGAACTATTTATAGTTCTCACGCTGGCTTGTGTCCCTTCTGTCTGGTTTCCTCAATAGCTAAATCCTCTCTATCGTCTTTAGCTCCCTGTCCATGGGTTCCTATTAGTTAACCCTTTCATAGCTCTTTGAACCTCGATTGATTTAATGAGCCATTTGTGGTTTCACCGTGAGACAGCGTGAACTTAGACATGAATGGCTTAATCTTTGAGACAAGTACATGACTACTGGCAGGATCAACCAGATATCTATCTCACAGACGGACTATTCACGCTAACACAGGCCAAGAGTAGCATCGCTAAAGCGCTCTCTCCTGGTTCATGGTGATACATACGCAACCATTGGACGCCTACTGAAGAGATTCTACGCTACGCCAGGCAAGACTGACCAAAGAACTTACTGACTGCAGGCCAACTACTCATCGAGAGAGAGAAAGAGAGAGAGAGAGAGAGAGAGAGAGAGAGAGAGAGAGAGAGAGAGAGAGAGAGAGAGAGAGAGAGTGCGCTTATCGAGACATTGTCAAACGGTTGTATAAATTTGCTCTTTCACCCGCTCAAACAACGACTCTGGCTTATGCTGCAGTTACATTATCGAAACGCCTGCCTCGCTAACTTGCATCGGCTGGGAAGATCCCAACTTGGTGCACCTCACACAGCCATCCGAGACAATAATATATCAGTCTTTGTGTGTTTGACGAGTTTTATTTAAAGCTTCTTTGCACCCGTTGTTAACATCTCGCGCTATGTCACCGCAAGCATTAGTCCTGTCCGCACACCTCTGTAGCTTAACCTGTAAACATACACTTGTACCGTCGGAGATTGCAATTTGTGGAGAAGCATGCTCGCCAACGCCAGCCGACAAGTCTCTTGCTGCTGCTGCTGCTACTAATGATGATGATGATGATGATGATGATGATGATGATGATGATCTGATGATGATGATGATGATATGATGATGATGATGACTACTGCTACCACTACTGGTAATATTACAATCATTACTACTACCACTACTACGACATAGAGACATGAATATTGTGTCCGTGGGTGATATTAATTGTGTAATAGGAGACAAATTCATAACATAGATACGAAGAAGTGGCAAGACACAAAGCACTCATAGACGAAAAGAAATAGAGTTTCATGTCACTACAAGACTTACACACACAAGCAGCACAAATATAAGGGCATGTGGTAGAATCGATTTCTGAAGCACACAAAGCGATCCTTTTTTTCTAAATTAGCCACCATCACTACATGTTCTGGTACTTTGCTGAGAAAAGTATTCAAAAACCCATATATATATATATATATATATATATATATATATATATATATATATATATATATATATATATATATATATATATATAAAACATTATGTTACAGTCATAACATCACTAATAGTAATCGCACTGTACTTTTCAGAACATTTGAAGTTCGCAACTAGTTAAACCCACTAGCTCATATTACTCCCCCACACCACTGACACATCTATCTTTACATACGAGCAACACAGAGATGCCCACAAAGCTTGACACTAAAAATGAAATCACGCTGACAACAGACAAGATCTATAAAATGCGGCATAAGAAATCTGCCTCATCCAGCGAAGAAAAATCAATACATCGACACACACTTTACCAACCTAACACAATCTATAAGTATACGCCACAACTCCGGTACAACCAACGTCGGGACACGCTTGAACTACTACACCTTATTCTAACACTACACGAAGAGTTACAAGTTAGGTGCAATCTATCCCAGCCCTTTCCCCTACTTGTGTGTGTGTGTGTGTGTGTGTGTTATTGTGTGTGGTGTATGTGTGTGTGTGTGTGTGTGTGTGTGTGTGTGTGTGTGTGTGTGTATTCATTGGCACCTTTCCGTCTTGACAGACGATAGTTTGGTACAATGTGCTTCAAAAAGGCTTAATAACTACGATCCATGGCGGTGGCGAGTGTGGCTGGTAAGGCCAATTCTTGCGGCAAATGTTTGCCCACAGTAGGTGCATGTGAAAACATGGTCACTTCCACCATTTTGCCAGAGAATACAAGGTTGCAGGGCACGCGCCTACCTCAGAATTAACGCAAACACACAACATCCACTGCATAGTGAAATTAGGATGGTGAAGGGCAGCAGGTTAAAAAGAGGACGGTCGTGGATGGGTCAAGCCGAAGACATTCTTCAACAGGTGTGTTCACTTGAGGACTTAGAACCTGGCGAGGAGTGGGTGCAACTGCCAACAGACTTCTGCACATCCTTTTCAGTTTGCATCCAACTAGATAGAAAATGCAGACAAGAAAATCCGGCTGCTGTTGAGGCTGAAGTACAAGCGTTGATTTTCGAGAATTCGCTAGACGGTGACGCGGTCATCTACACAGATGGGTCGGTCGTCCGACATGTAAGAAGCTCATGGGCCTTTACAGCTCGGGCCGGAGGGAGAATTGTGAAGGAGGACTCTGGTGCTTTCACTGAAACCACAATTAGCCTGACCATGGAAGTCATGGCAGTAAGTAAAGCAATAACATGGCTCGAGACACAGACATTTACTAGGGCTTGTTTCCTTAGCGACTCAATGAACATGATCAAGAGGATAGAGGAGGGGTCGATCCGAAGAGAATGGTTGCTGCCTCTGGAGCGGTCTCGACTGGCAAAGATTAGTTTCATCTTCGTGCCAGGGCATGCGGGAGTACAAGGAAATGAGCGGGCTGACAAGCTCGCAGGTGAGGCTACTGTGGAGGGCGGACGCACCATGGACCAGGCCGACATTCTGAATGCTCTACGAGATGTAAGACTTTTGCGAGAACCAAGTGATGACTGTGAATCTACAACAATGGCCAGACTGCGAGAGCAGCAAATTAAAAGAGGGGTGGCCAAACAAGAACACTACGCAGGAAGCCAAAGAAGATTGATAAACCAACACAGAACTGGCGTCGTTAGCCGCTACACGTTGCGGGATTTGCTGAGGAGGGGATCCGAGCACTTATGGACTGAATGGTTCGATGTGCAATGAGGATGATCTGTCGACTAACTAACTAACTAACCATTTTGCACCATCTTACGTCTCTCACGCTCTGTGTGTGCTTTATCTGCAATCATTTTCTCCTTCGTCTTTATTCCATTTCTGATAGTTGCCCTCCATGCAACACGTTCAGCGGCGACGTGCTCCCTATGTGCATTATCAATGCCTGTATCAATCATGTCCCGCTTACACACATCTTTGTATCGTAGTAGAAGCCAACCCTGAGATCTCCTACCCGTCTGTAATTCACCAAAAAAGATGTCCTTTGGTATTCTACCATCATCCATCCTCCTAACGTGTCCTATCCATCTAAGTCTACGAAGACTGAGCATAGAATACACGGTCACACAACCTGATCTTTCCAATACTTCAGTATTTGTGATTTTGTCTTGCCACTTAATACCAAGTATTCTTCGCATACACCGCATATGAAAGCTGTTTAAACGTTTCTCTTGGCGTGAGTAAGTTGTCCAGGTTTCACTGCCATAAAGAAGAGTACTAAGGACACAGGCTTGGTAGACGAGGACTTTTGTTTTGGCAGTAAGCTTCCTGTTCTCCCAGACTCTTTTAGCTAACATGTTCATTGTTGTTGCTGCCTTGCCAATCCTGATGTTGATTTCCTGATCTAGGGATAATTTGCTATTTACCTCTGATCCTAGATATGTAAAATGGTCTACTATCTCCAGTTCGGCGTCGTCAATAAAGATTGATGGTACACCATGTGCACCTTGTGACATAATCTGTGTCTTCTTTTTGTTAATTGTTAACCCAAATTCAGAACAAGCATTGGAGAATGCAGATAGTAGATGTTGTAATTCTTCCTCAGAGTGGGTCGTAATCGCAGCATCATCCGCAAAAAGCAACTCTCTGATTAGTACCCTACTAATTTTGGTCTTGGCCTTCAATCTCTGAGCATTATAGAGGCCACCATCTGAGCGTGAGTGAATGTATATACCGTCATCCTGATCACGAAAGGCATATTTAAGTAGAAGTGAAAAGTATATCCCAAAGAGGGTGGGGGATAGTACACAACCTTGCTTAACTCCACTCTTGATTTCAAACTCTTCTGAAGTTGAGCCATCAAACTTGATTATACCCTTCATGCCTGTGTGGAACGATTCCACAATGGACAGAAGAGTTGGTGGGCAGCCAATCTTCTTTAGTGCCTTGAACAGACCCTCACGACTGACCAAATCGAATGCCTTTGTGAGGTCGATGAAGGCAATAAACAGTGGCTGATTTTGTTCCCGGCATTTTTCTTGCATCTGTCGCAGTGAGAATATCATATCAATGGTAGACCGGTTCTGACGGAAGCCGCACTGTGATTCGGGGTAGACTTGCTCTCCCAGGACTTGAAGTCTGTGCAGGACAATTCTGGCAAATACTTTCCCAACAATACACAGAAGTGAGATACCCCTATAGTTGTTACAGTCGCTCCGATCTCCCTTGTTCTTGTACAGCGTTATGATGTTTGAATCTTTGAAATCCTGTGGGACTTGTCCTTCTCGCCAGCATAGCTCTATTAGCTGGTGGATCTGTAGAGCGAGTGTGTCTTGCCCACTCCTGATTACCTATATTGGAATCCCATCCTTACCTGGAGCCTTGCCAGATGCAAGCTCATTTATAGCACACTTAACTTCTGTTATAGTGGGAAGTGTGTCCAGGTGGTCAAGAGTTGGCAGGGCCTCTATGGCGTTGAGGGCATCATCCGCTAGCTTGGTCTCACTTGAGTAAAGCTCTAAATAGTGCTCGACCCATCTATCCATCTGCTGTTTCTTATCAGTGATGATTTCTCCAGTCAAGATTTTCAGCGGAGCACTTCTTTTGATCATTGGACCACAGGCTTTCTTTATCCCTTCATACATGCTTCTGATGTTTCCCTTATCACTTGCGATTTGAATGGACTCACATAACTTGATCCAATAGTCATTCGCACACTGCCTGGCAGCCTTTTGTACATCCTTCCTCGCTTGCTTCAGCTCACTCAGAGTGTTACGCGTTGGTCTTTCCTTGTTTCTTAAGAGAGCTATCTTCTTTTTATCAATCAAGGGCTGCAGTATCTGGCTGTTTGCCGCAAACCAGTCCTGCCTCTTATGATCCACAGTGCCGTAAACCCCTACCGCTGTTTTATAAATAGTTTCCTTAAGTTTACTCCATTTATCATTTACTATACAATTTTCTGATGCATCATTGAAAGCGTCTTCAAGTTGCTGTTGAAACTGAAAGCACTTTCCAGGATCGTGAGTGTTAGTAATATTAATCCTGGGGCTAGACTTGTGTTTAGCTGTGTAGATTCTCTTTGGTCTCAGTCTAACCCTTGCAACAACCAAAGAATGATCTGTATCACAGTCAGCACTGTGGTAACTTCGAGTTAATGATGTATGGTTCAGATGTTGTCTCCGTGTGATAATGAAGTCCAGCTGATGCCAATGGCTGGATCTTGGATGTTTCCATGTGACCTTATGCATCTCTTTTGTTTTAAAAAAGGAGTTAGTAATACATAGGTCATTTCTAGTGCAATGCTCCAGCAGCCTTTCCCCATTATCATTCATGCGACCAATGTTGTATTTTCCAAGGCACACTGGCCATGAACTCGAGTCCTTGCCCACACGAGCATTGAAAACCACCGAGCATATAAATGTAGTCGGATTTTGGAACTGCCTTGATTGCAGAGTCTAGCTGCTCATAGAACGTATCCTTCACATCATCAGAGGAAGCGAGTGTCGGTGCATATGCAGTGAGAATGGTGGCAAATCCACAAGAGGTTGCCAAGCGCAGTGATAATAATCTTTCATTACCTCTAGCTGGGATATCAATCATTCCCAGTAGCGAATTCTTCACGGCAAAGCCCACACCATGTTGCCTTTTTTCTGCCTGCCCTCTTCCCTTCTAAAAAAGGTGTAATTGTTTTTCCTGAGTGACCCTTCCTCAGCGAGGCGAGTCTCCTGCAGGCCAACAATATCAATGTTAAGACGACTGAGTTCAGCATCAATCACAGCCGTTTTTCTCACATCGTCAATATTGGTCAAGTCAGTGGAAAATCCTGGACACATGGTTCTCACGTTCCAGGTTGCAAGCCGTAGCTTGAGGTTTCTATTCTTTTTATTAGTACCTGGTGCATTGGTTTTACAGCCTGCGATTCAGAACCCGTAACAGTTGCCTCTCGCTTTGATTCCGAGACCGGTTAAGACCAGGGATGGAGTTATTGCCTCTCCATAGCACAAAGCCTGGGCTAAAATAAAGAAACCATGTGTTGCCCATGCAGCATGATCCCTCTCTCGGCCTGCTTAGTTCACTCCAGAGGAAAGTTCACACCTATAATCTGGAACAAGACAAGCTGCAGAAGCTGCCGGATCAGCAAAGCAATGCTCTAACTGTCCGCCTGTCGGAGCTTCGATCCTAGACCAGCTGCCAACCAAGGCTTAGGGCCTGGTCTGCCCTGCCATGACTTATTTTGTCTTTGGGTTGCATTTCCTCGCACCAGGATAAGGCTAGTACCCTCCCAATTGCGCTCTTCCGCCCGAAGCCGTTGGCACAATGTGGGGTGTCGGGTTTGGTAAGCGCCGCCCAACATTCGGCGCTGACAGAAAGCAGGTAGTACCGTCTACTGTCATACGGTAGCTCAGTCATATCTGACTGGACCTGACATCAATATATATATATATATATATATATATATATATATATATATATATATATATTGTAACACGGTTTTAATTTGAAGCTTCTTTGCACTCGTTCCCAACCTCTGATCATTTAGCACCTCAACACCACTGACCCTATCCAATGCCCCGTAATCCTAATCCATACCCGTAAACATGTGTATGATGATGATGTTTGTATAACACGATACCCCGCCGTTTTTAACAATCAGCGGTCAGTTTTATCTCCACCCTCGAATAATATGTGTTTTAAGACGGTTATCTATACGTTACATTGTGCTCCCCAGTGAGCCATACTTTATTACGGTATTCATTTGACGATAGAATATGGGTCACTATACCATTCCTCTTGAGTCATCGCGGACACGTCTTTTTTTTATATATACATATGCTGTGATGCCGTCCATCTTACACTCTGTACTGTAACTGTTCTAACCTAATATAACATCACCACCAGACCTCTTCTCATTTAATTGTTTAATGTCTATATATGTTGTTGACGCTATTTTTAGTTGAGGTTATAGATTAACTTGTGATTACTCTTTCACCAATTGCCACCGGGAACGTGCGCGGACGGCACTTCCCATTTTACGACTGTTGACACACAAAGACACCAGACTATAAAAGAACAATCTTATAACAGGCGAATCTACAATCTTTATTGCATATCCAGACTCTTACAGACATATAGACAGGAACAGTTAGTAAAGTGAGAGTAGTCTGATGGGCAGTCTCATCATCCAACGGGAGTTCTGTCAGGGAATGACTGAGTGTCAGTTTGTAAACACAGGATACAGTTACCTGATCCTTATGACGCCTTCTGGAGCCACTGGACTTGAGCCTAGTAGGTTTCAACAGCCTCAAGCCACTTGACTTTCTGCACAGTCTAGACACAAGCCTTCTACTTCAGATACACCTTAGAATAGACTTCAGAGAGCTTCAGTATGATAGCCCGGTCTCGGTCTCCTGGCTGACTGGAGGGGATACTTCTAGTCATGGGTATTTCAAACATCAAACAGCACTAGTTAACAGCTACAACTAAAGGGAACTCGCCAACAGCAACCAGCAAACAGCAAAAGGGTTCCTGTGAGCAAGAACAGGTCAGGCGTACAAATTCCTCACACCCTTGAATAATACATACCACCTCAATGTTATTCCATGACTCACTCTCTTTCTTGGTAAGCCCCTCCAGCTCAGACCACTATCGCATGTCTGACTTCCCAGACATATCTCACAGACAGATTAGCTTACGACTCTTAGTAATCCTAACTTAAGTCAATGGGCTCTCAACCACAGCCTCAAACCTAGTAGATAGTAGATATGGTGGCAGGTTCCATTCATGAGGATGGCAGCATTTCATACCTCGTATGGGGATCATTACATGTTATGGCATGGATCATCTTTCCTAGTCACAATCAGTCTCGCCAGAAATAGTAGCTAAGCATATCAGAATACCTCAGGTAAGCACTCTCTGTCACCTCCAAGGTTATTGGAAGAGGCTCGGGCTGCACTGGTAAACCTACCCTAAAATACTGAATTAAAGACAGACAAACAACAGAAGAGTTTTGTGTTCTTGTGTGTGTCGCTTTCCAACTTTCTGCCTCGGATATATGGATAGTCTGGTGTGTGTGTGTGTGTGTGTGTGTGTGTGTGTGTGTGTGTGTGTGTGTGTGTGTGTGTGTGTGTGTGTGTGTGTGTGTGTGTGTGTGGGTGGGTGGGTGGGTGTGTGGATGGGTGGACAATAACCACATAAATAAATTCCTTTATCTGCCTAGGAATTGGGAAGGGTCAAAGACCCAGAACAGTCTGGTTCTGATGAAAGTACAAAGACAATAGAAAATTGTAACAGCTTGAAAAAATGTTTCTTTGTTCTCAGTGAAAGTGTTGCATCAGATAACACTAATGAATTAAACAAGGGTTACATATGAGGGTGTCTCCCCACAGCTTATAATATTCCAAGGTTAGACAGCCCTAGTAGGTGTGAGGATATCTTTTCCCCCTTGACTCTACACCCATTTAATTAACTACAGGCTGGGGTGTCAATAATCACTTCACACACACGTGGGGGATGAGTGATCTCGAGGTATGGTGTCCGCCTCGAGTGCTGGAGGTCTCGGATTCAGGCCCCGGTTAGGACTGGGATTTATTTAAAAAATCCACCTGGACTTCCAGTAATAAAATATCCCCTGGTCTCTGGGTAGTGAGATCGGACGCCCGTGTGTATTGTTGCGCACGTAAAAAATCCCTTGGCAGTTGGAAATCGAAAAAGAGTAGCCTAACGGCGCTGCCCGGGCAAAATTTCGAGATAAAAATCTACCCAAGGTATTTCAGGATCCTCGCCGATGCAACGGAGTTCGTGCATTGGGCTGCGTTTCTCCAGACTCAGGTTTGAGTTAGGAGGAAAACGGAGCACTTATGGGTTAAACCGTGTGCAGTGATGTTGATCCAACGACTAAACGACTAATCACTTCACAACTTAACGCAATCCTATATATCTGGGTTTTCATTGTGATGAGAAACGCACGTTGTGGTTCTCTCGCGTCACATGAGGTTGACAGAAAAGTACTTGTTTCAATCCGCCAAATGATGATGATTGAAAAGTACTAATATCACACCCATCCATTAGGGTAATCAAATTATAGCTCTGTTCACGAGGAAATTCTCTATTAGAACAGTATTTCCCTAAGATTTACATCCTCATTGCGATCGGCATCAAATTCATTCGTAACCCGGAATCACCAAACTAACCACAGTGCTGGCTAGCGAGGTATAGTTTGTCTGGTTCACTGGACACAAGCCTCCACTTAATCTAGGTCAAAACACAGGCTTAAGGCACAACTGGCCTACCTGGTCGATAATTGACCCACAACTAAAAGCAAAACTTATTTAAGCGACACCAATTATAAATGTTACCTTTACACTTAGGAACTATTCGGAAACAAACATTGATAGGATAGCTTCATCAAGACCCCTGCTGTAGATCATTCTCTGGCTTCACAGAAGATGCATAGGAATACAGCTTGAAGAAGAAGCGGCCTCTCGCCTTAATGACAGACTATACCTCTGCTGTAGATCAATCTCTGGCTCCCCAGAAGATGCATAATAATATAGTGGGAAGAAGAAGCGGCCTCTCATCTCAATGACAGACTATTGAACAGCCTTTTTGGATCGGGTACGGAAGTATAATGCAATCACGGAACCTGCCGAAAATCGAGAATCGCCCCACGCAATGATGGCACCCCCGAGTTTTATCAAAATGTGTGACGGTCATCAGCAAGTATCTATGCACATTCAAAGAGTTGAGTTATGTTTCTAAGGACCAGTGAAGTTCACGACACCCCCGGTACATAACTGCTCGTGAACCAAGACAACGTTACTAGCTCAATTTAATCGGAGAACTCCACTCCCCCTCCTTAAAATGTGACATAGCTGCGTGAACGGGGTTGGATACAAGTGGGGAATTGGTTGTTCCATCTGAGGTCTACTTCCGTTTCGCGACATATACCGACTTTGAATCGTTTTGTTATTTCAATGTTCTGTGTTGTACACTAGACTACCAAGTCACTAGACGCACCCACTCCTACACCCTGAGGGGTCACTTAATTGCCACGCCAACCACGTACACTACCATGCCACTTTACCACGCCCATTTTAAAAAAAATCAATACGTCGTTGTCTTTCCCTTTGAGGATCAGGATCGATGTTTAGTAATAACATATAAGATCCTCAAAAAGAGGGTACATAATGTCATTCTATACTACTCATGTTGAAACGTGCTGACACCATGATTCACACAAATAGTCGAATCTCAGGTCAACAATTGTCTATGCAGCTGTCAATAAGCAAAGGTAGTGCGTTTGAAATCTTTATAATCCTGGTATATTCAAAAGTTTGTGCAAGATGGGAACCTCGAGCATTGTGACAGGAGACGAATCTATGGTTCATTAATTTGAGTCTTGAGACAAAGAGACCGTCAGCCGGTAAAGTCATGCTAATTGTTGTTTTGGACTTTGATGGGGTTATTCTCGTGGATATGCTGCTAAGAGGTAGAATCATAATTTCGTAAGAATACATTAAAACACTCACGCAACTCAAGCGTCGTTACTGCAAGGTTAGACCTTTAGGCCATACAAGAATCGAGAGCAACCGCTTCTACTTCACGACAACGCCCTTCCTAACACAAGTTTGCAAACTAGGGGGACAATCGACAAAATGTTGTGGAGTGTACTGCCCATCCACCTTACAGTCCAGACCTGACACCATCTAATTCTTCCTTTTCGGTTACCTAAAGAATGCTATTCGTGGGACAAAGTTTGAAGACAACGATTGAGTGATGCTTGCTTGCGTTCACTGGCTGTGAACTCCAGCGTAAAGTCCCGTATGTCGGATGAAGACATACTGTTGTCCAACATCAGTGTGATGTCATACGGTTTGCGTAAGTATCCATTGTCCCATATCTGGCTTATTGGTGTGCAGACTGGTGGTTCCTCGCTATGCAGGCAGATACTCTCCGTCTTCGGAAGAATCAGCGATCCTACGACTACGTTAGCCTGGACCTCGAATGAACCTGTTGCCCAGGACGCACGACTAGGACGTGTTAGTAGGTCTTGGCCAGTATAGAACCTGGCCCTGGTGCTATGGAAACACATCTGCGTCCCGATTGCATGATAAATACAGTGAAGAAATGACTACGAGAGCAGAAAAATAATGTGGTACAGATCTGGGATACATGCTCTTGTTTCAAGATGGCGTCAAGCTGTTACAGTTGATTGGGTTTATGTTATCAGTTAAAAGTAGGGGTATCTTCATTGCACTCCGGACATGTCCATAGGTGCTCAGATCCTCCCCCCAGCATATGCATCAGCGTCCGGTGGCTAATAGTGCCAGTTCTGTGTTGGTTGACGAGGCGCTTTGTTTTCCCGATGTACCTCTCGCGTCTGGCCGTGCCGATTCTTACTCCCAAGTCTTTCATCTTGGACAGCGATGTGAATTCACTGACGTCAAAGTCCTCTGTTCTCGCCATATCTTTGAGGACGTTAATAACATCGGCACGATCCATGGGCTGGCCATCTACAGGGGGTGCATCGCCAGCCAGTTTACCAGCTCGTTCATTTCCCTCGACTTCCGCATGTCCCGGGACGAAGATGAAGGTGACTTTACGGATAACAGACTTCCGCAGCGACTCAGTCTACTGTCTACGTATAGATCCAGCTTCGACCTTCTGAATCATGCTCATTGAATCACTTAGTACACACACTGTTGGTATAATGCTGTGATTCCAGCCATATGAAAGCCTGTGTAACTGCCATCACCTCTATCGTAATACTGCTCGTGGTCATAGAGTGAGCACCACTGGATTCTTGAACGGTTCGGCCCGCTGAACGGGCTGTAAATGCCCACGCACTTCTCTGCTGCTTTACAACAGATCCATCTGTATAGATGAGCACTTCAGGGCTATCTGAGTGTTCATAGATGAGCGCGTTAACCTCTGCATTGACAGCGGCAGGGTTCTGCTCTCTGCACCGTCTGTCGAGTGTGATAATGCAGGAGAAAGTGCACTTAATAGCTGGAGGCACCGGCACCCATTCCTTGCCGGGGTTGATACTGGTTAGACTGCAGACCTGCCTGACGACATCCTTCCGCCCGACCCATCCATGATTTGCCCTTCTTTAGCCTGTCACCCTTTTCTCTGATATAGCGTCATGCAGAGGGTGCTGCTCATCTGCACTTATTTTTAAGTATGCACGAGCTCTCCAGATCTTGATCCTGTGTTCCATTGTCGGGAAGTCAAGGAGGTATCTCTGTCGCGTGGTCCGCTACTGTTGAGAGAAGTCTCACGGGTACAGTAGAAGACAATGAGCCTAACCACTAGGAAAGACTCCCCACTGAAGAAATAGCAGACGAGTGGCTCGTGGAAAACATAGGGAGTATGACAAATTGTCCCAGAAAAAGAAGTCTACTATTACAGTGGCACAGGACTGCAGATAAAGTTGTACAGCTATACACACAAAGATGACAGCAAACTTAGTTAGCAGCGACACGATGATCCTGTGGAAAAGAATTTAGCCCCCAGACTTGACTTGAACTATACAGCACAAAGAAGTCGATAAAGATGAAAGATTCAACTTTCGTCCTACTCTCACACTTGTGTGATCTAATTAAATGTTGGATATGAGGATAACAACTAGGAATTCTTATTTAGCAATAAGCGACAACACTGCTTATCACGAGTTTAATAATGGACAAATAGAAATATAAGTTCCCACAAGGAACGTAAAAGGCAAATAATTGATGTGAAGTATAAAAAAAAACAATATGTAAATCAACAATGTTCTCGGAGCGAGATCTTAATCATAAGACGGTATGGTGGTAAGTCAAGCAAAGTATGGCCGTGACTCTAGGAAGGTGTTTAGGCACTCAGCTGCAAATGTTGTTTCCAACGGTGAAGATAGTAGTCTCTCCGGCGTTCCTCTTCGGGTCACCCTCTTCGCCAGTGGCCCACAGATCAGTTCTTTCAGAGTCGCGGATGCGCAAACTGAATCTTATGCTGCTGGTGAGTTATGCTAGTTGATGCTGCTGGTGAGTTGCTCTGGTATACCACAACACTTCTGAAAGTCAAACCAAAATAAACGACTGGTCAGTGGTGGCCTGGGTTGTGATCTCATATGTCTGTCCTAGCCTGTGACTACCCTCTGTCTTCATTCTGAATCTCGCTATAGAACCAATCCCTAACTGTGACTGTACTGGTGATGTGATAGGAAAGGAAATGGGTTCCAACCCTAACCACAGCTGACGCTCCTAAGTGTACAAGAGACGCAGATGTGTATTGGGGAAAGTAACTGGATCACTAACTTAACACCCAAACTGACTCTACAAAGTGTGCAAAGTGTAGTGAGGAAAGGAAATGGATCGCTAACCCAATAACCCAAACTGATACTCCAAAGTGTACAAGAGACGCAAAGAGGCATTGACATGTAATTGAAATACTCCTGATAAGAAGGCGAAGGAATATGCTTCTGAGCAGGTAACCAATACTAATATTCCAGAACACACCAGGATATACTGTAGAGCAGTGTAATGCTACTATTCAAGAAACAATGCCTGCGCGACTCTGTAGCGACATACCAATATGCAAAACATTTCTATGTTAAAATCCAGAATCTTTCTGAAAATAAAACTAAGTTGCTGAACAATGAGAATCAAGAATGCAGTTGCTTATACTGTAAGACAGTGAACTATCTATTATCAAGACCAGAGAACAGAACCACTAATATATTCACTAGGTCTGCCTTCGACCGTCAATGTGAATTAAAGGTCACGCGAAGCGCGTGGTGATTCTAGCCTGACGTCTTCTAACAACTCAAATCATGACTAAATCACTTCTAGGAAACAGGACATTAGCTGACAAAGAATCTTGAGCATTTCGATCTCTATCTGCTACTGGATTCGCTCAATCTAAAATAATAATTATCCTACGTGACTTAGAATGATAACCAATTAACCATGCTTGCTTGGCAAGTAGTTGACCGAACCCATCAATGTCGTAAAGTAGAAATGATCACGCCTGTCCAATATTTAGGCCAAATATATTAAATGAATTTCCGCCTGTTGGGAAATGAATTTATACAGAGCGCTATTCTTTACTAGTCCTCCTGACGGAGAATATTACGTGTTTGTTTTCTATCGATTTGCCGCAATGTGGCTTCGACAGACAACCACCAGGTTATGAACATAAAAATACAGATAAAAACAGAAATAATAATCGTTTTGCCGTACCTAGTTCCAGAATCAGATTCTCACTACGGATCGGGGCACTTGTTCAATATAAAATTTTGGTTAGGCTTATTACTTATTTCAGTAATTTAATATTGACTTATTACTTGTTTAAGTAATTTACTATTTAAAAAAACGTTGCTTTTTGAACACCAAAATTGGCCCCGACCGTTGCCTGCAATGTCTAGCAGAAGAGTGAGACCGGACATGGAACTAGCACCAGCAAGTGGCCGTTTCCGGGCCCCGTTGTCTGTTGGTTGTAGTTGGCCAGGATAAGTAAGCCAAATTAAATTATCCCATTACTATAAATACAAAATAACTGTAACCTTAATGTAAACATATGGTAAAGAATCTTTATAATATACTGAGTACTACGCAAGATAGGAGGGTGCAGCCAGGCTTTCGCCACAATCTCATTGCTACACAGCTGGTGTCTCTCGTGCCGCCCAAAATGATGCGAATGGCTTCGTTTTGTACCTTTTCAAGTCTTCCAATCTGTGTAGGGCTGACAGTGAGGATGGCCAGGGCATACTGGATGCGTGAAAGCACCAGTCCTTGGAACAGAAGTATAAGCAGTCTTTGCTCGATATTGGCAGTCGCCATGACTCTCATTGCTGACAAACATTTTCGAGCCTTCGTTATGACATAATCGACATGATCTCTGAAGGACAGGCTACGATCAAGCCTCACGCCAAGATATGTCATTGACTGGGTTCTACTCAAAATGCTCCCATCCATTCTTACTGCCGGCAGGTCTGTTTTCACAATATGGTTGTTTAGGGAGAACCACGTAACCGATACCTTTGCAGGGTTGACAAGGGCATCGGCATCAGCACACCATGAGGAAATTCGATCTAGTTCGCCCTGCATATCATTGGCAACCGCCTGTCTATCTCGACCCTGTCGATACACGAGATGTCATCAGCAAATGACAGAGTCCTACCCCTCCCGTCCAACTGTTGTTCAGTGATCGGCACCGGATACACGTTGAATAGTACTGGTGACAGTGGTGAACCCTGCGGCAATCGTTATCGGCTCAGAAGACCAACTCCCGCATCTTAGCACCACCTTCCTTTGGGGCAGAACTGCAGCTATCCATCGTACAAGGTGAGGGTGCACTTTTAGTCTGAGGAGGGTTTGCATCAAGTGCTCGAAAGATACTCTGTTATATGCGTCCTCTAAGTCTATGGCGGCCGCACATGTCTCTTCTCTGACCTGAAATCCTTCGTAAACATCTTGAGCAAAGACCGCCGCATTCGGCCATGACTCTTTGTTGCGCCTGTATCCTCCAAGTGTGGGCGGGAAGCAGTTGAGTTGTTCCAAGTCACAAGCAAGTCTATGTGCTACAATTTTCTCCAGTAACCTGCCAGCAGTGTTCTGCATCGTAATGATTCTGTAGCCGCTTATCTTGGAATGGTCTTTGTTCGGTCTTGGCAGCGGCAGCATGTAGCTGTGTAGCCATTCTTCTCTGATCTGACCCCTCTGGATACTGGTGTTGAATTCTCTGGCCAGTTCTTCCATGTCATCATCTGATATCACCAGTATGTCACCATATTGGATGCCGTCTGGGCCTGGGGCGGTGTTACGTGATTTCTTGAGAATTGCACGCATTATCTCAGCTGTGATTATCCATTCTTCGTCTGTCCTTACCCCCTCGCACAACTGAGAGAGTGTCGTTGTGGTCCTCTGTGTGGCGGGCTCGTCTTTCTGGTCAGCATGTTCTATGTAGCGTGCAAGAAGGGCCTTACCTTTATCCGCATCCGACTATTTCCATGTGAGGTCTGTGCCTTGAAAGTCTGGAATACCCCTACGTTGTGCAGCACCGTTCATGCTCTTATGCAGGCGCCAGAATGTCGTAAGAGATCGCTCGGAGCACACCTTCCTGCAGAACTCGTCTCATTTCTCGGCCTTGGCCTGTTTGGCGCAGGATTTGAATAAAGTCACCGTCCTATAGACCTCAGTCTTCAGGTTCGCCAACTCAACCTGTGGCATGTAGCCTTTCTGGCCTTTTGCCAGTCTTTGACAGCCTGCCTCTTTCCCAGCCATGCCTTCTCGACCTCTCCATTTCACCATGGTGGCTGCAACCATCTTTCTTGTCTCCTGCGGGAGGAAGTTTGTTTTCTTCTTCTGATCTTGCTTATGGCGTCTTGACCAGTGTTGTTGTACGGGAAGGCATTTGTCTTGTTTCTTTGACTCATGGCCCTGTCTTTCTTGATCAGGATGACACAAGGGTAGTGGTCACTATCGTGGTATCCCAGTGTGCTCCACCGGCACCTTGGTGCGATGGTGGGCGAAACCAGAGCCAAGTCAATGACGCTGTCAGAGTAACCTGGTCGAGTGGCTATTCTAGTGACCTTCCCATCATTCAGACAGACTAGGGCAGCAGATGCCAGGGCGTCCTCCATAATTCTCCCTGTCTATTGGTGATGCAATTCCCCCATTGACTGCCTCTGGCATTGAAGTCCCCACAGTAGATGATATGCCTTTCATCCATATCGAACAAACTCTGCCATTGTCGCACGTCGACCTTCCCATTTCGCGCATAAACGTTCACGATTACAAGCTGAACTGGCGTCATTATTCGTAATGCCTGCACTTGCAGGGCATCACTGTTCCAGGAAGATATATTGATTTCAGACACCGGTATGTTGTCGCGGACTAGAATTGCCTGTCCGAGGTGCCGCCTGTTAAAGAATCCATGAAATCCAGCGACATTGACTGTTCCGTCGCCGAGCTGTGTTTCTTGTAAGACTTCAATATCGTTTCCGTAGAGTAATTTTTCGAGAATGGGTCGGCGTTGACTAAATGATGCACAGTTCCAGTACAGTACTCGAACGTTTCCGATACCCAATCTGTCACATTTTAAACGCCTTCTGCGTGCGCCTGCCCTCTTCCCACGCTGTGTCCTTGCCGGTCGTCTGGTCGTCATGTTAGGCTTAACTATCGCCACCGGGCGCCGATGATACGCCGAATGAAGTCCGGGCGTGCGTGCACGAACTCCGTTGCACGGTCCGAACTCCATTTCACCACGAAAAACACACTTAATCCATAAACATTTCGGAAAAAAAACACGTTCCATTTTACGGGACGAAGAAATGTCCCGCCATCTTGCTTCAAGGGAACTCACTCCTGAGTTTATGTTGAGAAGTAGAAATGTTTTCTGCACAAGTGTATAACATTATGACTAAATTTCGTGTGCATGTTATTAAAGTAAGGTTAAAGAGATAATAATTGTGTTGCGTACCTTTCTGAGCTGCCCTCGTAGATAGAAATGAATAGGCTTACAACTTTTAAAGGAAGGTGGAAGACTACCTCAGCCTGATAGACATAACCTATGCTGAGGCCATGAGGTTTGTAAGCAGCATTTACAGAACTACGAATAGAAAGAACCAGTTACACACTGAACTTTGCAATGCATAAGTTATGAATTGTGATGCAATTTCTTCGGAATAGGAACGAAGAAGATGTTTAGCTGAATTAAGTCAAGGAAATCACAGCACTTGGGATATTTCCTACAAGCGTTCAGTTCTCATCTTCAACAACAAGAGAAGAAGTCCTATATTAGTGGTACAATTTGCAATTTAATTATGTGTCTGTCTGGTCTTGCCTCTGAGACCTGAATATATATATAAATCTTATCACGTCCTGCCGCACCATTCTCGTAATGCAGTGGTGATGTATCTGCTCTTTCACACTATATAAACGATTCCAAAGGGCCCTGTCATCCTCTGCTTTATCGTGCACAAATACTCCACCCAGAGGTGCAGTTTAAGCCAATTTGTCCGCTTGCTCATTTCCTAACCCACCAGCAAGCCTGGGTGGAAGAGTGATGCAACGGATACGACCTATCTTTGATTAATTAACTGACGCATTTCACTCTTAAGCACGAAGCATACCTGTCTTCACCATGCTCAGTGAGTCCGTTACATACACATGTATGTGCTGTTTATTTTTCAGCCAGCGGAGCACCGCAGTGATTGCTTCTATAGCCATTTTCACGCTAAAATCTCAAAACTGAGAGGGAAGACCATGAGAACATTTAATCAGATAGCGGTGGGAGCGATTAGTAGTATGACTCTTCGCTGGCTGTTGAACGAGGGGATTGAGCACGTCTGGGAATGTCCTGAGTGCAGTGATGTCGGCTCTTGACTCAACTCAACTCAACTCACGCTAGATACTGTGGTATCATATGCCAGGCTCTCCTGCACAAAACACATTCCATTAACATCGCTGTGAATATCCAGGCACTTCTTGTGCCACTTAACAAACACCCATCCGTGTAAACGAGCTAGGGATTGGAGAGACTGATGAGTGTAGCTGTGCAATTGGGAACATGACGGCTAAGTAAACATTTGCTGCAAGAGCTTCCAACATACGAAAAAAAAAAAGGAAAATTACTTTGGCCTACACAAGGTTCATTTAAGGACATACAGAGAGATTTGAATAACGAAGACACAAACAATAGATTGCACGATTTATTGCCTGGCATATTTCGCTGCATCTCGTCAGGTACATACTGCAGAAATCACACAACTTACGTGAAATTAACTAGATACATCCTTCAAGTTGAAATATACACAATTTCGCACAGTAATGTCGATTGTCTACCACGGTAATTTTAAGCTGTCTAACATGTCTTTCTGTTTACACAATTCTGGCTTGCGTTGATAGATCATAATTGCTTCTGCAAATTTTAACAAGCGAGTATTTTGTTTTCTAAACAACACGCGAAATGATTTCTGCAGTAGGCCTATGTACCTGACGAGATGCAGCGAAATATGCCAGGCAATACATCGTGCAATCTATTGTTTGTGTCTTCGTTATTCAAATTCACTACGGGAAAACATTGTTTTGAACACAGAGAGATATTAAAAAAAAAAAAAAAAACTCTGAAGAGTAATGCTGTTTTCTTTAAATAAATTCATGTTTGACATCCGAATGCATATGAAGGAGACGAAGATTTATCACATGAAAAATGTTGTAATGTTTTATTGTTTCGGTTTCAACCACTCTCAGCTTCCTTGATGACGACTACCCACAGGATCTCTGGATCCGAGTCTACACAGACGGGTCAGCACAAAATGCTGTTCGAGATGGAGGAGCGGGAGTGTACATAGAATACCCAAATAATACCAGGGACACAGCTAGAGTACCGGCAGGAAAGTACTGCCATAACTACGATGCTGAAATTGAGGCAATCAAGATAGCAACAGAGAAATTACTAAATACCAGCAATGGTACACAACCTGTGGTGCTATTGACAGATGCAAAATCAGTACTCGAGGCGCACCTGTCTGGGAAATTGCCAGTACTAAGGACACTACTTTCTGAACTTAGCAGTCAGCATAAGGTCACCATACAGTGGATACCATCCCACTGTGGAGTACCCGGGAACGACAGAGCTGATCGATTGGCTAAAGAAGGAGCCAAAGAAGAACAGCCTGATGCGCCTGTTACATACCACCAAAAGAAAAGAATGATCAAATCAGTCAGAAAGCCACCAAAACCTGCTCAAGATGACTACCACATTATGGACAGACCAGAACAAGTCATTATTCTTCGCCTCAGAACAGGGCACAATAGATTACGCAATCACATGCATTGCAGTTATAGACATATTTCAAAAGCGAACGAAAGAAGAAGTAGAATTGTTTCGGTAAAGCTGTTGACTATTTGAGAGAATCTCTGAGTTTTGTACTAACTTCACCAGTTGATGGAATATGGCGGTGTGTTTATGTTGAAAGTTGACTTTAACTAAGACACACGCTCAGTTTGGTAATGTGAATATTTTATTTCATCATTCATTTATCGATTAATGGTGTTGTAAATCATCATACTATCTCACTTGGGGGTGGGGGGGGGGGGGGGGGGAGATCACGTGTCCCGGCAATCGTATTATTACTCGCTCCCTAGAGTTGGTCAAATTTCTTCTAAATCACAATATTATTAGCAATTTTGGTCAATATTTAAAAATTGGGTTTTTACTTATGAAATCATACCAGTTAGATAGAGCTTGACAAGACGAATCCAACGGTATCTCAACGAAGAGTGTGTGTGATGTGTTAATTCCAAGCGGAGTTATGAATTTTCTGGTGACGTAATTTAATACCAGGAAGTGCAAAGATGAATTAACTGATAAGTCAGGATTTATCGCGGCCCTAAGATTGGAAGCTGAGAAATTCTGCCTTCTATTACCGTGGCTTGTTTATTTGTAAACGGACAACATTGTGCCATATATCATTGCGTCCGGGGCGGCGAGGCCTAACTTGACGTATTTTTAATTTTTTTTTATAGGATGCGCCGTGACCTAATTAACAATTTAAAATGGCCGCCAATTGTTTATTATTTGCATTCTATTACCGTGGCTTGTTTATTTGTAAACGGACAACATTGTGCCATATATCATTGCGTCCGGGGCGGCGTGGCCTAACTTGACGTATTTTAAATTTTTTTTTTATAGGATGCGCCATGACCTAATTAACAATTTAAAATGGCAGCAATCTTATTCTTACATGACGGCCATTGCGATGTCACTAATATTTTCCCCCTGAACTTCAGCTGACAGCAGCTGTGTTGAAACTCTTCATATTTATGTAAAATTGGACGAGGCATTCAAAAATACAATAAAAAGTTTAGGCTTCTTTAATCTACAAGAGTTATAAGACAGATTACCGTAATATTCGTGAATATAGTCAAATAAAATCTTGAGAAAATGGTTTTTTCGGCGCAATCACTTTCCCGCGAAGTAGACGATCCAATACTTAAAATATTAGAATAACTTCCCCTTTCATCGTACCACGTTTCTTTCATTTTTTTGGGACTTTTTAGAAGGACATGCTCAGACCGGAAGTGAAATCGTTGGTCGCGACTAAAAGTTCGCGAAATTACGAAAACGAAACAGGAAGTAAACGGGAAAACCCGGTGACTCTGACATTGCTAATATTATATCATATGTCAATGTGGTCATTATTTTTGTTTCAATTTCCGAAAACCGGACGATATTGCCTGGCAGACAAATAGACAAGTAATGTGAGCAATGTTTTCTAGTATCAAGCACATGTGTTTTAAAAGCTATCCAGTATCCGTCGTTGATTAGAACTATTGCATTTCTTCGTTTGTTTACACATTGACATTGAGGTAGTTAGATGAAACTCTCGATTATTTCAACTTGGTTGTGGAAGTTTGTAAAGATTTATTCACAGAACTGAATATAAATGTGCAATTCTTATGAGTCCTTAACAAAATATAATTAGTATTTATTAGTATAGATTGTTGTACTTTTAATCAGAGTTCCTGGAGGCGGAGGTTGTCCAGTGTGTTATATGATATGCCGCCAGCATCTTTTAATTTTGTTAGCAAATATAAACAATATTTAAAAATTGGGGGTTTTACTTATGAAATCATAACAGTTTGATACAGCTTGACAAAACGAATCCATTAGTATCTCATTGAAGACTACGTTAATTCTAAGCTTTTGTTGTGTGTGTGTGTGTTGTGATCTACAACCAGGAAGTGCAAAGGAATCTTGAGTAAAATGAGCACAGCTGATCACAGTCCAATAAATTGGAGCTGATAAATTCTGCCTTCTATTACTGTAGCTTGTTTATTTTTAAATGGACAACATAGTACCATATTTCATTGTGTCCGGGGTGGCGTGCCTAACTTGACATATTATATATTTTTCAATAGGATGTGCTGTGACCTAATTAATAATTAAAAATGTTGCTTATTATTCATTAACATTCTGTCACATTGCTAACAAACCTGGCAAGATGTATATTTTATTGTGCATTTTGGTAAAAGGAAAGTAAAGGCTACATCCCTCTTTCAATAGGATGTCAAGAGGATCGACTTCATTGCTACCGCATTTTACCTCATATGGCTCGGTCTCTTTCTGCAGGGCGGCCTGCCGAAAGCATCGCACAAAGCACAAGAGACTCCAAGAAAAATGCACTCAACTTTTAAGAATTTTCAATATGATGTGCTGTGACCTAATTAACAGTTAAAAATAGCTGCCCATTTATATTAATTGAATATTAATGTCATGTGAAATGTTTGTCTTTAATGAAACAACTGTTCATGAAAATGTACTCACATTGTCTTAATAAAACCACTGCATTGCGACATCTTCCATTTGTTGATTAAATATCATGCATTAGTGTAAGTAAATAAGTTTTTAACTGCTGCGTAAATTAAGCAGTCACTTTCGCTAATATTTCTACTTCTGCTCTATAGTTACACTGCTCTGTATCTAAAAGTGAGCAATTACTAATTAAATATTAACTTTAAAAAAACATAGCTCATTTCACAGTATTTTATTTAAATTTAAATAATTATGTATGGCTGCACTGCTATCAAAAATAGTACCCCCCTACACTACTTACAGGTTTACAGACAGGTCTGAAAACTAGCTTTCAAAATTATTTTCAGTCATGTAAAATGCTGAAAAATTATACAAGTATACAGATAAATTACTCCTACAAATGAAACTTGTATTCTGTTTAATTCTAGTAGTTAAATTGCCAGTTCTAAATATAAATAAATACTGGTCCACTACAGTAATTAGTATAGTCAGGGCGCAACCATTTTGAATTATGAGTTATGATTGCGCTATCTCTTTTTCATGGCTGTGCTGAATATTTTCTTCCGAACACAATTAAACTAGATTAATGTTGAAACTCTTCAAGTATATGTAAAATTGAACGCAGAATTCAAAAATGTGTTAGGCAGTAACCAGAGACCAAAAGAAACATGAGTTAAAAACAAAATTATTTTACTGAACATCATGAAAAGTTAATAACTTCGAGAGAGAAAAGTTCTAAGTGACAAACGCTTGCAGCCTAGCAGACAGAACACTTCTGAATTTAATAGAGTGGTTCCCCTTGATATATGCCACATTGTTTTTGAATACAAGCGGTCAGAAACAAGCATGGATACAAACAGGAAGTCACTGGATGGTCGATTAGAATTTTCTGCAAAAAAACGCTTACACCTACCCCCACCCCCTACTCACAAAGGCTGACAACTGACATTGCTACTTTTATTGCTTCTTGATACACATGTATCTGTTTGTTTAGTTCTCTCCAGGAGGTCTACATTGGTGATGGTTCTGTCATACTATTTTAGTACACCTATTTTTCCCAGTCAACAATTAATGACAATTTATAGAAAAATCAATCGAATTCAATGAAAAACGCTACTTAGTCTTTGTCAGCCAAGAAAAGGCATTCGATAGAGTAAATAGAAACAAGCTGTGGGAAATCCTTAATCAATATGGAGTGAGTACACATCTAACCAACCTATGTAGAAGTTTATACAACAACAGTGAATGCATAGTGAGAGCAACTGGAGGACACTCAGAACCCTTCACCATAAGATCTGGAGTACGACAAGGTTGTGTCCTGTCCCCTCTGTTGTTCATAACATATATAGACAACATATGTAAAGAAACCAGCCAAACAGAGACAGCAAGAATACCGCATGACGAGAACACAGAAGAAGAAGCATCTGCAAATCTAACCATTAGAGAACTCCTGTTTGGGGATGACCAAGCACTAATAGCAAAATCAGAAGCTGAATTACAAGACCACAGGAATAGTCTAAACGAAATGTGTAGGGAACATAACATGAAAATTAGCACAAGCAAAACAGAGGTAATGACTATAACTAAAGAAGAACAAACAACAACAATTCACTTAAACGAACATCCCTTGAAACAAGTAAAGAGTTTCAAGTACCTAGGAAGTATGATATCATCAAATGGCAGAGACGCAGAGGTGTTTCCAAGGCACCAGGGCCAGGTTCCAAACTGGCCAAGACCTACTAACACGTCCTAGGCAACAGGTCCCTCCGGGGTCCTGGCTAAGGTAGTAGGATCGCTGATTCTTCTGAAGTCGGAGAGTATCTGCCTGCATGGCGAGGAACCACCATTCTGCACACCAATAAGCTAGACATGGGACAACGGATACTCACACGCAAACCTCAGGTCCTGTATGACATCATACTGATGTTGCACAACAGGATGTCTTCATCCGACATACAGGACTTCGCCCTGGAGTTCACAGCCAGCAAATGCAAGCAAGCAAGCATCAAATGGCAGATCAGAAGACAAGATCGAAAATAGATGCAATAAGGCAAACCAACTCATTGGACAAATGACACCAATACTAAAGAACAAACATGTATCAATAACTACTAAGAAAGCACTTTACAACATAATCTTCCTACCAACTATTTGCTACCAATGCCAAACCTGGACAATGACAGAAAAAGAGAAAAGAAAAATCACAAGAACAGAAATGAGATTCCTGAGAAGAATACTCAGTGTATCAAGAAGAGATAAGATCAGAAATGAAGAAATCAGGACTAAAGTGGGGGTTAAAGCAGCACTAGATTTTATTAGAAAGCAGCAAGTCAAATGGTTTGGCCATGCAAGTAGGTTACCAGTCATCAGCATACCACAACAAGCAATGATGTACAGACCAGATGGAAACAGAGGAAGAGGCTGACCACGTAAACGTTTGATGACTTTTATTAATGTTTTACTTGAACAAACTGTTTTTTTAATTCATTTGAATTCAACAAATATCTAATTTGCTATGAAAGTCCTCTTGCCATTTGCATTCTTATTTTATTATCTTTAAATGTTGACCCATCTGTGTCTACAATGCTACATAAACAGGTGTATAATTCTTGAAGTGAAGTTTCACCAAGGGAGATTAGGTTATCATTTGCTTGATTAATTCTCATCTTTATCTTTCCATATGAATGTTTAGACTTAATTGTTGTGACCTCCTGTTTGATGTGTTTAGCTAAATTCTGCATCTCATTTCAATGTGTGGGACTAAGAAGGCATTGTCATCAATGAGGTCCAGATCATGAGCGTCAATGCACATCATCATCATCAAGTGCATGCCAACTGGCGTAGGTGTTCATGACGCTTCCACAGATCTCGGTCTTTGGTTTTCTGGATCAACTCAACCGCTGATATTCCTCCATGCCATCCAGCATCATTTCTCTTGGTCTGCCTCTCTTCCCATCGATCTTTCCAGTTGTCATGATGTTCTCCAATGCCTCTCTTCTCATCACATGACCAAAAACAAAAAGTTGTTTGTCTCTTTCTTATTGTTATATATATAGTGTTCTAGTTTCATTAGCCTCTTTCAGGCATTTGTTGTTAGTAGTTAGTTTTGCAGTCCAGGAACCACATCTCTGTTGCTTCCAATCTATTCCTAGTTTGCTCGTTTACATTCCAAGATTCACAGCCATGCAGCAAAACAGGTTCTATATAGCACATAGCACTCTCTTTCTTACATTCAATGATATTGACTTATTGCATAAGATATTCTTCATTTTCTTAAATGCAGCCTTTGCCTGCCCTATTCTTCTCTTAATCTCTGTTGTGCATCTTCCATCTGATGTTATAAATGCCCTTAGATATTTAAAATTATAACTTGGTGAAGAATTTTCCCTTCTATCTCTATTTCACATTTGGGTGTTACCTATTTCTTTGATATCACCATTGTTACTGTTTTCTTGATATTGAAGGAGAGTCCTTTCTTTGCACTTTCTGTTACTACAATGGCCAATAGTTATTGTAGATCTTTTGCATTATCCGCCATCAATCCATCAATACTGTGTCATCTGCATAGCGTATATTATTTATATTGTAACCTCCAAATATTATTCCTGGCTTTTCTTTGATCTCTCTCATTATTACTTCGCTATAGTTGGAGAAGAGATCTGGTGGCAAAATCAAAGCACAGCCAGAGAATATTGATACCAAATGTACCTAATTATCAAATGTAGGCACGTTCACAAATTTCATGTTAGAAGCTCACAAAGTAAAATTCTTGCTCCTAAGCAACCATTTAGAGGGAACATTGATGGCAAGATGCTCTTGCTTTTCTCTCCATGTGAAGGTTTATTATTGGATGTTTGGATTGGGGGAATGTATACAACAAAGAATGGCTGCCGCTATAAATATTACATCAACTTTTAATGTTTGTATAATGTGTGACACAAGTAATAATTATTTTCCATAAAGCTGTCATGTATTGTTATGTTATTTTTGTCATGATAAACTGATATTATTACACTGATAGGTTCCCAAACTCAAATTCTTAAACATGACTTGAGGAATAACATATCAGAAATCATGTCTTGAAGTATTCGTAAGCCATTTTGTATCATGAATGATCTTGAAAAACAAAATATCATTTTTTATGTAGTTTATTTTTGCATACAAATATAGCTTACAAATCCTTTCGGACTGACTGTAGACATAAGATGGAGAATAAACTACCAAGTGTCAAGATAGAACAACCTGAAGTTTGTGCAGCTCAAGGTAAGATTAAGTGCAATATATCATAACAGTAAGTTGAATATTCTTTACAGGATGTTGCAATCAACCCCAGCCTTTATTGGCTGTTTGTGATTTACTATATAATTCTACATTTAGAAGTTTTCCATTGCTTTCTGAATTGTCAAAGAATTATACCATCAACATCAACACAATAGCAGAATATAAATCTACTCAGACACTGGGACAAATAAGGTCATAGGTGTGACCAAGTATCCACCGGGATCAGTGCACAACTCTGCTGTTGAGGAGAGCAGGGCACTCTCTTGTCCTGATAATTGGAAAGTGCTGTCAAAAGCAGAGGTAAAAGACCCCCGTGTGAATATGGAAGACAAGAGAAAACCACCACATCATCTTCCCAAGACAAGTTTAAAATAGGAACGTGGAATACCAGGACATAGTTGAGATAGGAAAGTTACATAATGTAGTAACATAAATGAAAAATATCACCTCTGAAGTCGGAGTGGGTTCGCCTGAAGGCGAGGGACACCGGTAAAAGGGAAAGCAAACCCACTCACAAAATTCAGTCCCCTACTACTTTAAACAGTGTGTAAGGACTACGCTTGTGTTTAAGCTTGGGAACGGTAAAGAAGAACAAAAACTTAAAAATATGAATATTATCATCCTAGCCATGAGTAAGATGAGGTGGAGGAAATCTGGTTAAATAATAACAGACAAACGCACAATAATTTGTTCATAGGGTATTACATAAAGAACAATTGTAAGACTAATGTTTGATGAGCAAACAGCTAAATCAATTAATGGTTATTTGATTAAATCAGATATTTATTATTGTCAAAGGCAAAGTCACATGAAGAGATATAAATATTTTTCAGGTGTAGATACCAAAAAGAAGCAGTAGTGAAGTGGTGTTACGAACATTTTATGACAAAGTAGACATTGTGACGGGTGGAAAATTTAAACATGATTCAGAAGCCAGTCCTTTTTTCTCAAAAGTCAGCATATGCTTCTTTAACACAGCTAAAAAAAATTGAATCAATCTCATATATATTTTATATATTTTGAAATGAGCCTGTCACAATCCTTATTGTAATAGCTAGAATTGGCTGTGTCTAAGGTTTGTCTTTGATATCTTTGAGTGAGAAGTCCAGGGTGGATCAGTCACAGAAATCACGTACCACCAAATAGACCGGACTGCTGAACAACAACAACAACTTGTAGTCACTTGATAACACCGTTTTGCACACTAGTCTATTGATTAATTATAGATGAACACAATGACATGTATAACATGCTTCCAGGCATTTTCATTGAAACATATAAATCTTTCTTCCTATGTGAATCCTGAATATACCACTGCCTTCTCCAGGCCTGTGTACCACTGCTAGAAATAAACTGTTATGGCCAAACTCTCAGTTAGTTTGACAATAACCAAGTCTCCTGAGTCTATCATTTGGACCAAGTCTCCTCACTTGCCCATATCTAACTCCCCTGGCTAAGTTTCCCTAACTTGCTCCAAAACTCAGTTCCCTGGCCCATCACTTTCTTCTCCCTTTATTGAGCCTCCTCGTACCCCCCCCCCCCCCCCCCCCCCCCCCCCCCTACCCCAATGAGACTATTTCACCTTTGATCCCAATTATAGATTCCCATGAACATTACCTTTCTGGATTTTCCTTTGTTTATCTGTCTTCCAGCACATTTCTGCTTGCTTGCAAGTGATTTACCTTTGACATGTACCAACCCACTGTCTTGGGGCTCCCCCATTAGCTGTAGATTCTAATTAATCTCCGCTCCCCCATTAGCTGGAGATTCTAATTAATCTCCCTGGCCCCACATCTGCCTTACTCCGACCTCACACCTGCAACCTCACTTTGTTACTTTCATCATTCCTCACGCATGTTACAGTGTCATTAAATGTCCTTTATTGAAGGCCCAGTTAAAGATATCCTGTGATAACTCTTAAGTTATTCTCACGTTTCTAGAGCTTTAAAGTAGCTTGAACTTGTTGCATCTTTCAGTGGCACAATAAAAAGAAACGTCTCCATCTCTTTCCTTTCTCTGACAAAATGAATATATAGTATCAGCCCCTCATCATCAGATCTGTCTCCATCTCCATCATGTAAGATACTGACATGTGGTTTTCCTTTATTTCAGTTTCAAATCTTCATGAAGATACGAGGCAATGGAAAAAATAAATTCTCTACATTGTTGTGTTTTTTCTAAAAACTTCTTTGAACCAATCACATTAAGCTTGGTTAACAATGCAACCAAACCTTCAACATCAGTGTAGAGTCTGTAACTGTTGGCAATACAATACAATGCCATGCAATGTACATTCATATGTTGCAGCATATTAGCATCCATGCGCCTCCCCCCCCCTCTCACTTTGCTAAAGGAGCACATTCAGGATTCTTCTTTGTACTTCAGCCTTCTGACAATTGAAGTGAATATAGGATGCATGGTGCTTTGTAAGTTTCCAATTTAAATTGTCCCAAACACAACTTTCAAATTTTGGTCTGCAGCGTTGATGGGAAACTTACTGCCCAGTTGGTAATTCTTTCTTCATAGCGCAGCAGTGGTAGAATTTCTAGTCGTGATTGCAGAAATTTTCATATGTATGACTGAGGGAATTTAGAAACACTGTATTTAGTACAACAGCATAAGTTACCAGCACCGGTGCTACATAAAAGAAGATCTGATATGAGAGCAAGTGTACGCAGATAAGAAAATGGATTGATGACATCCAAGACTTTGTACAATCACATGGAATGACACAATCCTGTGCCACTCATCTGGTGCTGGAACATTAACTATTCCTTCTTACGATGCTTGATGACAAACATAGAAGATGATGATGATGATCTTCAGTGATAGGTTTTTCATTGTTGTCTCAAGTACAATAATTTACTTTATGCTGATCATTATCATCTTGAAAATTACTAACAGTGCTTGGATTGGCTGGCTTCTTGCCTTCATTCTCTCTCTATCACTATGTGGTACATTTTCAGGCAAAGTTGACCCACTTCATATCCTGGTGCGAGGAAATGCAACCTAAAGACTAAATGTTGCGGCAGGGTAGACCAGGCTCCAATCCTTGGTTGGCAACTGGTCTAGAATCGAAGCTCTGACAGGTGGACAGGTAGAGCATTGCTTTGCTGATCCTGCAGTGTCTTATTCCAGACGTATTGGTGGTACCTGCCCTCTGGAGTGAACTAGACAGGCAGAGAGAGGGATCATGCTGCATGGGCAACACATGGTCTCTACAATTCAGTCCAGGCTTTGTGCTGTGGAGAAGTATAACTCCATCTCTGGTCATAACCTGTCTCAGAATCAAAGTGAGAGGTAGCAGTTAGGGTTATAAGTCTTTGTCAGTTGGCATAGACAGGGGTGCCATGGTTGCCTCTGACGGTGGGAGACACCTACAGGTGTTACTGATCAGCTACCACCTGCAAGTCCCACAGGATTTCAAAGATTCAAGCATCATAACACTGTACAAGAACATGGGCAATTGGAACGACTCTACAACTATAGGGGTTTTTCACGTCTGTGTATTGTTGGGAAAGTATTTGCCAGAATTGTTCTGCGCAGACTTCAAGTCCTTCGAGATCAAGTCTACCCTGAATCACAGTGTGGCTTTCAACTGAACCGGTCTACCATTGATATGATATTCTCATTGTGACAAATGCAAGAAAAATGCTGTGAACAGAATCAACCACTGTTTATTGCCTTCATTGACCTCATAAAAGCATTTGATTTGGACAGTCATGAGGGTCTGTTCAAAGCACTAAAGAAGATTGGCTGCCCACCAACTCTTCTGTCCATTGTGGAATCGTCCACACAGGCATGAAGGGTATAATTAAGTTTGATGGTGCAACTTCTGAAGAATTTGAAATCAAGAGTGGAGTTAAGCAAGGTTGTGTACTAGCTCCCATCCTCTTTGGAATATACTGTTCACTTCTACTGAAATACGCCTTTCGTGATCTGGATGGTGGTATATACATTTACTCACGCTCAGATGGCGGACTCTACAATGCTCAGAGATTGAAGGCCAAGACCAAAATTAGGAGGGTACTGATCAGAGAGTTGCTTTTTGCAGATGAAGCTGCACTTACGACCCACTCTGAGGAAGAATTACAATGTCTACTATCTGCATTCTCTAATGCTTCTTCTGAATTTGGTTTAACAATTAGTAAAAAGAAGACACAGATTATGTCACAAGGTGCAAATGGGGTACCATCAATCTTTATTGACGATGCCGAACTGGAGATGGTAGACCATTTTATATATCTAGGATTAGTGGTAAATAGCAAATTATCCCTAGATCAGGAAATCAACATCCGGATTGGTAAGGCAGCAACAACAATGAACAGGTTAAGAAAAAGTCTGGGAAAACAGGAAGCTTACTGCCAAAACAAAAGTCCTTGTCTATCAATCCTGTGCCCTTAGTACTCTTCTTTATGGCAGTGAAACCTGGACAACTTACATCAAGAGAAACGTTTAAACAGCTTTCATATGCTGTGTCTGTGAAGAATACTTGGTATTAAGTGGCAAGACAAAATCACAAATACTGAAGTATTAGAAAGATCAGGTTGTGTGACGGTTTATTCTATGCTAAATCTTTGTAGACTTAGATGGATAGGACACGTTAGGAGGATGAATGATGGTAGAATACCAAAGGACATCTTTTTTGGTGAATTACAGATTGGTAAGAAATGTCAGGGTCAGCCTCTACTACAATACAAAGATATGTGTAAGCACAATATACCAAACTATCATCTGTCAAGACGGCACAGTGCCAGTAGAGAGCAGGAAGCACAAAGACAGCATGGAGCGGGCTTTGCAGTGAAGAATTCACTACTGGGAATGATTGAAATTCCAGCTAGTGGAAATGAAAGATTATTATGCATCACAAGATGCACATGGGGGGGGGGTGGGGTGGGGTGGGGGGGGGGGGGGGGGGGGGGGGGGGGGGGAACTGTCAGAAGTCTGGGTGCCCACCGCCTAGATGAAAGTATTATTCACTGCCGAGCAACCCCAAATAGTCAGAAACTGACTAGGGAAAAAATCTATATGGCTGAACTATAGATTACGCCCTGAATATCCAACATACAGCTCCAAGTGGCTCGTTACAAAATTGAAATGAACTGTGCTGAATATTCGCCAAGGAATAGGAAAGAGAAGGTTAGCTAGGATAGATTTTTAAGTCTAAATTGATGTGTAATTGACAACTATCCCAGTACAGGTTTTTCTCCCTGACTGCTCCCTTCCTTGGTGTTTAAGTGAACCCCCACCAATGTTCACAACAACACGTATGCACAATTGGAAAAAAATATAATGACAGAACTATGAGTTACAATACTACAGCATTTATTTAATAATCATAAAAATAGACATCTGATGGTTTTAAGATGATGATGATGAATTCATATAACATGATAGTGATGACAAACATTACATAACTTGTTACTTGAACTATCTGGGTCTGTGGTCCAGATCCCCTCTCTCCAGTAGAAACAAAAAAAACACAGCTTGCTTGGTATTCTGACCCTGTCAGTCCTGGCACTACCTAGTCGTCACTCGTTCTTGAGATCTATAACATAGGTGCTCCTTGTGAGAGCTTGAAAGAAAGTCAAGAATGTGTTATATCTAGTTCTACATCAGTACAATCCTAATTAATACATACACACATATACAGTGACCAGTCTGGCCAAGTTTATCTTCCAGTTCTACTGCGTTCACCATCCTCCTCCTTCCTCCATATCTCTCTCCTACTGTCTTAGTCGGGGATGGGCTTTTCAATTGTCTCACACGCCTGTAATTATTACATTTATGCCGTCCCATGTCCATGTCGCTAATACCGAAATTCTGAGACATACAGCCGCTCCGTCCAAAGTTGGTTTAGCAGCTCACAGGGTCGATAATGGTATCATAATAGTTCCTGATCATCCTGGCTTACAAACCGTGACCAGTACCTGTGCCAGGTTTTCGTGAATTACTGTGAACGCACGCCCACAATACACTGGAAAAGTTTAGCACCATATACCCTATACCAATTGTGGGTAATGTCTGTACCATTACACCTCTGCGTCCAACACAATCGATGGCCAATGTGCACACAATAACATAACACTTCATATTGGTAGGTTTGCATAGGACAAATCAATAAACCAAACATGAAATACCCATAAAATATATTAATTAAACTAGACATATTATGATACTTTAACATAGTAGCTTAATTCACTAGTTTGTATGTATACGAAATGAGACGTATATACACAAAAAGAATATTACGAAGCATAGTCCTAGCATCGTATATTCATATGAAGTTACAAATACATACATCCAACATATACTTAAACATTAGGCATATGAAAGTATTAAGAGCGCAATTGGGAGGGTACAAGCCTTACCCTGGTGCGAGGAAATGCAAGCTAAAGACAAAATGTCATGGCAGGGCAGACCAGGCCCTAAGCCTTGGTTGGCAGCTGGTCTAGGATCGAAGCTCCGACAGGCGGACAGTTAGAGCATTGCTTTGCTGATCCGGCAGCTACTGCAGCTTGTCTTGTTCCAGATGTAGAGGTGTTACCTTTCCTCTGGAGTGAACTAGGCAGGCCGAGAGAGGGATCATGCTGCATGGGCAACACATGATCTCTACAATTCAGCCCAGACTTTGTGCTGTGAAGAAGTATAACTCCATCCCTGGTATTAACTGGTCTAGGAATCAAAGCGAGAGGCAACTGTTACGGGTTATAAGTCCCTGTCAACTGGCGTAGACATGGGGCGCCACGCGTTGCCTCTGACAGTGGGAGAACCTACAGGTGTCACTGATCAGCTACCGCCCGCCTCAAGCTGGGCAGCCCCCGGCCAATAGGGTGCTGATCCGCCACAGCCTGCCTGCTTCAATGGGTGCTTGGGGCTAGGACAAAATCTGAATCGCAGGCTGTAAAACCAGTGCACTAGGTACAAATAAAAATAGAAACCTCAAGCTACGGCTTGCAACCTAGAACGTGAGAACCATGTGTCCAGGATTTTCCACTGACTTGACCAGTATTGACGATGTGAGAAAAACGGCTGTGATTGATGCCGAACTCAATCGTCTTAACATTGATATTGCTGGCCTGCAGGAGACTCGTCTCGCTGAGGAAGGGTCACTCAGGGAAAACAATTACACCTTTTTTTGGAAGGGTAGAGGGCAGGCAGAAAAAAAGGCAACACGGTGTGGGCTTTGCAGTGAAGAATTCGCTACCGGGAATGATTGAAATTCCAGCAGGAGGAAATGAAAGACTATTATCCCTGCATTTGGCAACCTCTTGTGGGTTTGCCACCATTATTACTGCATATGCACTGACACTCGATTCCTCTGATAATGTGAAGGATTCGTTCTATGAGGAATTAGACTCCGTGATCAAGGCAGTTCCAAAATCTGACTACATTTATATGCTCGGTGATTTCAATGCTCGTGTGGGCAAGGACTCGAGTTCATGGCCAGCGTGCCTTGGAAAATACAACCTCGGTCGCATGAATGAAAATGGGCAAAGGCTGCTGGAGCATTGCATCAGTAATGACCTATTTATTACAAACTCCTTTTTTAAAACAAAAGAGATGCATAAGGTCACATCGAAACATCCAAGATCCGGCCATTGGCACCAGCTGGACTTCATCATCACACGGAGACAACATCTGAACCATATATCATTGACTCGAAGTTACCACAGTGCTGACTGTGATACGGATCATTCTTTGGTTGTTGCAAGGGTTAGACTGAGACCAAGGAGAATCTACACAGCTAAACACAAATCTAGCCCCAGGATTAATATTATTAACACTCACAATCCTGAAAAGTGCTTTCAGTTTCAACAGCAACTTGAAGACGCTTTCACTGATACACCAGAAAATTGTACAGTAAATGAAAAGTGGGGTCAAATTAAGGAAACTCTTTATAAAACTGCAGTAGGGGTTTACGGCACTATGGATCATAAGAGGCAGGACTGGTTTGCGGCAAACAGCGAGACTCTGCAGCCCTTGATTGATAAGAAGAAGAAAGTTCTCTTAAGAAACAAGGAAAGACCAACGCGTAACACTCTGAGTGAACTGAAGAAAGCTAGGAAGGATGTGCAAAAGGCTGCTAGGCAGTGTGCAAATGATTATTGGATCAAGTTATGTGAGTCCATTCAAATCGCAAGTGATAAGGGAAACATAAGAAGCATATATGAAGGAATAAAGAAAGCCTTCAAGCCGTTTGGCTCGTGCTCCGAAGGTTGTGGGTTCGATTCCGGGCCGTGCCCTTCGGTTTACAAGTTAAATGTTTCGGAGACTCCTGTGGGTCGTCGCTAAAAGCTATGGAGTTCGTGCTTTGTGCGACGCTTTCCGTGCTGCGGAAAGAGACCGAGCCATATGGGATAAAACCCAGTGCAATGAAGTCGACCCTGTCGACTTTAAAGCGACTTTCTTTAAAGAAAGCCTGTGGTCCAGTGATCAAAAGAAGTGCACCATTGAAAACCTTGACTGGAGAAATCATCACTGACAAGAAACAGCAGATGGACAGATGGGTAGAGCACTATTTGGAGCTTTACTCAAGTGAGACCAAACTAGCGGATGATGCCCTCAACGCCATAGAGGCTTGTGACATAATGCCCCAGTTTACTCCAGCTTGCAGACGATTATAAATACCTTTTCTAGGAAATAGAAATATTACGTATAAGAGACTAGCAATTCCTTTTATGGTAACGAATGCCAGCGCTCAGATAGAGGCGAGGAATGTGCCAGTAGCTGGAAATAGAATAGAATAGTTTGGTAAAACTCCCGGGCTTCACTTGAGTCTTGGCCAGCCACCAAGTAAGATGTGAATTCGTTAGGGAGAGGGTATTGGCCCCAGTAGGCCATCATTTTTGCCTCTATGTTGCATTGGTGAGCATACATATGTTTTTTGAATGATAAGATTTGTGTTAGATAGTTAATACAATCTTTGTTTGATATGCGAAGTAATAATACATGTCATTTATGTATTTTGGGTGAAGTTTGCTACTGCACCATTGCTTCTGTAGAAGAGCCAGACTGAGATTCGAACTGGCCATTTCAAAGTCTATACCCCAGTATCTTAATCCTCTGCTTACCATCCTTATCATGCTATGATTACTGATTCATCTTCTTTTGAAGACTTTGATGTCTCTGTAAATGCTGTACCGTGTCTGCAGAGTTCAATCTATCTTCACTTTTGGTTCCATCTCATCTAGGGAAGAGCCTATCTTTACCGGACTCTTGGTAAAGTATTCAGGTGTTACATAATGCCTTTGTTAAAGATTCAGAACCTGTACATGTATATATATTGTGTGTGTGAATCTTTACTTTATCTGTGTGCAGAATATGCCGGGGACGGAACGTATATGTTGTGTGTATGACAGCCTGGGGACACAGTTAGATAAGACCCCCCATTGCTTTTGTCGGATTTTGGTGGACTCTGTATGTCATTGGCTCAATCATATTTATGAGAACGGTTCACATACCTAAACACTCATTTTTACCTGCCGTAACTCGTGCAGTGTGCTTGCCAAAATAACCAGACATTGGAGCCAATATTTACAAAACCCCGACCTTAGTCACACACCCCCCCCCCCCCCCGGTCATGTTCTGTAACAGCTTGTTGTCCTCCCATATAGAGGAGTGTTTGTATGTGTGAGAATATATCTCCATTTGGTGTCTGTGATGTCCTGTTCGTTGTATAGGTAGAAGAGTGAGGTTGGTAGAGTGTTCAGATTACCGGCCCACCTTCCCGCCAAATAGACCCATACGTTACAGGCCCACCGGGGATACCACCCATCATGATATGAGGTTTGTCCTCAGACTATATGTCTAATTGTTGTCTCTGTGAGTCTTATGAAAATGTATTATAAGCTGGAATGTTCACGGCTTGTCAATTTTTAATCTTACAGACATGTGAGGCATGAGGGCGTGGGACTTCATGGCTAAATCTAAATAAAGACATCTTGGCTGAGTCAAATTATGGACAAAATTTACAGTAAACGTTTGGCAGATACTGTTGGAATAGAAATCTTTTGGAAGAGCGAGCTGCTCAAACCAGGAGTCAAGCAGTACGTTTGCACCTTGGCATTCCTTTCTAGAACCAACTCAGGCAGTGACAAAGGGAACTCATCCATTGTTATTTTTCTGGTAGCTGTGAGAAAGTCAAGTCAGGGTTACCTCCCTTTGCTTTTGTCATCATGCTCTATACTGCCTGGGCCAAGTACTGTGGGTGTCATCATATACCCACTAAATAGGTCTGAGAGAGGTAGATAGCCTGCTGCCCGAACTATTAGAGGATCTGTAGAACGGGGTTATCAATTCCAAATGTAGTCGAAGAAAACAGACGTCTGTCTAGAACCAGTGATGGCCCACTACAGGCGATGTCGTGCAGAGACATCGGGATGTATCTTGATCTACGATGAAAGAATACTAACCCCTATCGGCTAGGTTGCCTACTGGAGGTTCTTCAACTGACACCTTTACAACCTCGTCAATAGTCAATGCTTCCACTTTTCCCGAATGAGGGAAAATGATCCCAATGGGTGAAATCCCTATTTTGTGCAGACTTATTTTACTCTCCAGACGTAAGCTGATCGAGTGGTCCATAATTCAAGCCCCACAACAACAACCTCACCATTTTTATCACAACCGTTTACATTGGTCGGTTATTTGGATCCCACCATCCTAGGGATTTGTTTATTACTATCATCGAGTCTTTATCCACCATCCAATTGAGGAGATCAACGTCATTTGTTTCATGTCGCAATCATAGTGTTCAGCACCAAGAGAGCCTTTGTACAGTAACATTGTGTGGAGCCTGGTCAATCGGGTTGTACCATCCAAAGGACTTTAACAACGTCAATGAGTTTATATCCACAATCACAGGTTTAGCATCCAGAGAACCTAGTGTTTTTATCAGTGGCACCTTGTGAGGGTTGGTCAGTGCATGGGGAGATGAGCCCATGTATTTCAGCGGTAGAGTACGTGCAGGAGTTAAAAGTTAGAACGGTAGAAGTGTCGTCATAGAACTGTTGTTGTGGTAGAATGAAGACAGTGGTAGAGAAGCCCAGTGTGGAGTGAATCTACATGTTCTTGATTTATAAGATTGGTGTCTTCAAGAACGTAGTTACAACAAGGACCCAATAAACAGTCAGATCCCTGATCTATGATTGGTTTTTAGGTGCAGGGAAGAGAAGAGGAGGAGGGAGTTGTTAACTTAGAATTGAATACATTAATTGATAATGTATTTGGTTTGTTTGATGTTTGTTAGATTGTAGTGGAGACAGAGTCTTGTACTTCCATATTACTAGATTCTGTCAATAAAATATATATGTTCGTCAGGAGAGTTTTTCATTGTCTCAGTGACCAGTGTAACATTGTTTGTTATTGTAGAGAACTGTGCTACTGTAGTTTTATCGGCAGAGAATCCAGTGGGAGGTCGACCAACACACAGTCTCAGATATTTTATCCAAGAATAACAACTTGATAGAGATATGTGGTTAAGTGACCTATTCTCTGTTTTATTCTTCAGGAAGGTAGTTTATCTTGTAAGTGGGTGGAGTCTATCCGACCATAACCCCATTCTTACTTCAATAGAGCCAATAACTACTCTATTCCTGGAGTCTTTTTAGGAAAGAAACTGTCTTGATCAAAAGCCTTATACATGTACCCGTGGCTTTTATTTCCCTAGACACTATTTCAGTCCATTTCATATGGTACTCACATTTACTACCCCACAAGGCTCTACCAACTCTTGACCACCTGGACACACTTCCCACCATAACAGAAGTTAAGTGTGCTATAAATGAACTTGCATCTGGCAAGGCTCCAGGTAAGGATGGGATTCCAATAGAGGTTATCAGGAGTGGGCAAGACACACTCACTATACAGATCCACCAGCTAATAGAGCTATGCTGGCGTGAAGGACATGACCCACAGGATTTCAAAGATTCAAGCATCATAACACTGTACAAGAACAAGGGAGATCGGAGCGACTGCAACAACTATAGGGGTATCTCACTTCTGTGTATTGTTGGAAAAGTATTTGCCAGAATTGTTCTGCGCAGACTTCAAGTCCTAGGAGATCAAGTCTACCCCGAATCACAGTGTGGCTTTCGACAGAACCGGTCTACCATTGATATGATATTCTCATTGCGACAAATGCAAGAAAAATGCTGTGAACAGAATCAACCACTGTTTATTGCCTTCATCGACCTCACAAAGGCATTTGATTTGGTCAGTCGTGAGGGTCTATTCAAGGCACTAAAGAAGATTGGCTGCCCACCAACTCTTCTGTCCATTGTGGAATCGTTCCCCACAGGCATGAAGGGTATAATCAAGTTTGATGGTGCAACTTCTGAAGAATTTGAAATCAAGAGTGGAGTTAAGCAAGGTTGTGTACTAGCTCCCACCCTCTTTGGAATATACTTTTCACTTCAACTGAAATATGCCTTTCGTGATCAGGATGGTGGCCTTTACAATGCTCAAAGATTGAAGGCCAAGACCAAAATTAGGAGGGTATTGATCAGAGAGTTGCTTTTTGCAGATGATGCTGCAGTTACAACCCACTCTGAGGAAGAATTGCAATGTCTACTATCTGCATTCTCCAATGCTTGTTCTGAATTTGGTTTAACAATTAGCAAAAAGAAGACACAGATTATGACACAAGGTGCACATGGGGTACCATCAATCTTTATTGACGACGCCGAACTAGAGATAGTAGACCATTTTACATATCTAGGATCAGAGGTAAAAAGCAAATTATTCCTAGATCAGGAAATCAACATCAGGATTGGTAACAACAAGGAACATATTAACAAAAACAGTGGGAGAAGCTTATTGTCAAAACAAAAGTCCTTGTCTATCAAGCCTGTGTCCTTAGTATTCTTCGTTGTGGATACGAAACCTGATCAACTTAGTCACATCAAGAGAAACGTTTAAACAGCTTTCATATGTGGTGTCTGTGAAGAATACTTTGTATCTAGTGGCAAGACAAAATAACACATACTGAAGTATTGGAAATATCAGGTTGTGTGACGGTTTGTTCCATGCTCAGTCTTTGTAGACTTAGATGGACAGGACACATTAGGAGGATGGATGATGGTAGAATATCAAAGGACATCTTTTTTAGTGAATTACAGATCAGTAAGAGATCTCAGGGTTGATCTCTACTATGATACAAAGATGTGTGTAAGCGGGACATGATTGATACAGGCATTGATATTGTACATTGGGATGCGGCAGGCAGACCGTAGTTTGGTGACCCCTGGCCTAGATCATGCATCAGCCTAGATCATACATCAGCCTAGATCATGCATCAGCTTAAATCATACATCAGCCTAGATCATGCATCAGCCTAGATCATGCATCAGCCTAGATCATACATCGGCCTAGATCATACTTGAACTTAGATTATACATCAGTTTATATCATCATGAACTTAGATCATGCATAAACCTAGATCATACCTGAACTTAGATCATACATAAGCCTAGATCATACATAAGCCTAGATCATACATCAGCCTAGATCATACATCAGCCTAGATCATACATCAGCTTATATAATCATGAACTTAAAGCATACATTAGCTGATATCATACATCAGCGTAGATTGTATATGAGCACATTATTCATTCTTTTTCTCCATTTTTGATTCACTTGAAATTTATTGTCTATAGCTGCAATGTGTGCCTGCTTGATTGCACATACACATTTGTTCATAATCAACACTTGGTATATTCATGAGGATATTAATTATTTACTTTTGTGTGTTTCAGAAATACACTCAAGGTCTTCAAAGAGTCATTACCTCTCCACGCAAGAGCATTCACAAAAGTGGACATATGACAGCATAGACATGAAGATTGTGAAAGAAGAGCTATCAGATGTTCTGTGTGAGGACAGAAGTCACAGCTTCAGTAAAATGGTAGACATAGCTGGGAGCAGCATCATTCAAGAAATAACACAACACAACAGCTCAGAATCCAGAATGGTTGAGAACAGTTGTAAGGCATCAGTAAAACATGAACATTGTTGTCAGATGTCAGAAAATGTGTCTTCTGTGATTGATACAGACAGTAAACTATCTCTGGCTATTGAGAATTGTCAGCAGCAAAATAAGGAAACACAAGAAAAACATACACAGAGCTTTGCACAGTCTCTTGATGGCATCTTTGATTATGTCAGTTATAGCTCTCAAGGAACTTACACAGGAGACTTATCTGATGTTTCTTGTCCAAATATTTGTGTATACAGATACAAGAGAACACATACTGAAGGTATGCCAAACAAATGTAATGAATGGGATAGTCTCTTGATTCAAGATGATCATCTAGAGTGCCAAAAGAACATGAATCATAAGAGAATACATACAGGAGAGAAACCTTACAAGTGTGATGATTGTGGTGCTTCATTTACTCAAGATGGAGATCTGAAACGACATAAGAGAACACATACAGGAGAGAAACCTTACAAGTGTGATGATTGTGGTGCTTCTTTTACTCAAGCTGGCAGTCTGTGGACTCACATGAGAACACATACAGGAGAGAAACCTTACAAGTGTGATGATTGTGGTACTTCTTTTTCTCATGCTAACAGCCTGAAGAAACATAAGAGAACACATACAGGAGAGAAACCTTACAAGTGTGATGATTGTGGTGCTTCTTTTACAGCAGCTGGCCACTTGAAGACTCACAAGAGAACACATACAGGAGAGAAACCTTACACATGTGTTGTTTGTGGTTCTTCTTTTACTCAAGCTGGTAGTCTGAAGACTCACAAGAGAACACATACAGGAGAGAAACCTTAAAAGTGTAATGATTGTGATGCTTCTTTTACTGAAGCTCGCAGTCTGAAGACTCACAAAAGAATACATACAGGAGAGAAACCTTACAAGTGTGATGATTGTGGTGCTTCTTTTACCAAAGCTGGCTGTCTGAGGGAACATAAGAGAACACATACAGGATAAAAACCATATAAGTGTGATTTTTGTGGTGCTTGTTTTAGTCAAGCTAAGAATCTGAAGAAACATATGAGAACACATACAGGAGAGAAACCTTACAAGTGTGATTGTGGTGCTTCTTTTACTGAAGCTGGCAGTCTGAAGACTCACAAGAGAACACATACAGGAGAGAAACCTTTCAAGTGTGATGTTTGTGGTGCCTCTTTTACTCTAGCTTGCAGTCTGAAGACTCACCAAAGAATACATACAGGAGAAAAACCTTACAAGTGTGATTGTGGTGCTTCTTTTACTCAAAATGGCAGCCTGAAGAGTCACAAAAGAACACATACAGGCGAGAAACCTTACAAGTGTGATGATTGTGGTGCTTCTTTTACTTACACTAACAATCTGAAGAAACATAAGAGAACAAACACATACAGGAGAGAAACCTTACAAATGTGATGATTGTGGTGCTTTTTTTTTTACCGAAACTGGCATTCTGATTAAAAGAGCACACACAGGAGAGAAACCTCATAAGTGTGATGTTTGTGGTGCTTCTTTTACTCACGCTGGTCACCTGCAGAGAATAAGAGAATACATACAGGAGAAAAACCTTACAAGTGTGATATTTGTGGTGCTTATTTTACATTAACTGGCAATCTGAAGAGACATAAGATAACACAGGAGAGAGTCTTTACAAGTGTGATGATTGTACTGCTTCTTTTACTCAGAAAATCTAAAAAAATATACAAAACTGTACCGTCGTCACATGCTCTGCCAACTACCATAGGTGTTATGTATCTCCTCAGATCTAGTTACCTGTTCAGGATCAACTCTGCTGATAATATTTCTCAATGTCACCATATAGTCCAACCAGCATCATCTCTCTCAGTCTGCCCATGCCTCTTTTCCCACTGATCTTTCCAGTCATCACAATGCTTTCCCATGCTTCTCTTCTCATCACAGTTCTAAAGAATCTGTTGTCTCTTTCTGATAGTTGCATATAATGTTCTACTTCATTAGCCTCTTCCAGGCAATAGTTGTTAAGTTTGATAATCCAAGCTATTCACAACAACCATCTGAGGAATCACATTTTTTATGCTTCCAACAAAATAGAAGACATTTTATTTTAAAGATTCTAAAGCCAACAACCCTGGGGAATTGGATGCAGAAATGAGGACAAAAATCTAGTCACTTTTAGATAGTAAATTCATCAGTGAGGCGACTGCACAGTTAGTCGTCATCCCACGGGGCTCAGAAACCCCCAACTTTATAGTCTACCTAAATTGAAAAAAACCTGGGGTACCACTGAGACCGATTTAATCTATGCACAATTCTGTTCAACACAGGATGGTGAAATTGCTTGCAGAAATAGCTTAACCCGTGCAACAATCATTCTACCCCTTAATATTAAAAGATTCATTTGAACTTGTCAAACTACCGGATACTATGGATTTTAAGCTAAAGCATCAACTGTGCCAATGGATATTTCATCCATTTTCACCGATGTTCCCATGGAAGAAATAGTGATCATCATCTGTGATTGTGTGCAGATCTGTAACGAGAACAAGTGACCCAACTGTTCAAACACCAGATACAGGGGAGAAGAATGGCACACACCAAGCCTAAAACTAGAAGACACCCGATGTTCAAGAAGAGAAGCGAAGAAGCCGCTACTGACATCAAAGCCGCCAAGAAGATGGGGGAAGAGAATCTGCGTACTAGATGTACCAAAGTGCCACCATCACAGTCGAAAGAAGGAAAGCTTCCTGAAGCGACCACTGGGAGAGGTTATAACTCGCCGCAAACATGGTCAAAGACTACCCAAAAGCAAACATATCGAAAAAACTGAAACTGACATGCGGCAGATGATTAATTGGGTGATCAAACATGTCCAAGTGGAGCTTACAGATGACCAGATATAGAAGCAGCTGCAGCAGGAGAATCTCCACATTCATGGAATAAAGGCAGAGTGGCTTATGACCTGTGCCAAGATACCAGCAATACTTGAGGTGGTGACAACGAGATGATGGACAGGAAACAACAATAGCCTGAATGCTTTATTCCTGGAATTACACAATTCTCTTGGTGCTAGAGGACTGATCACCAGAGTCGTAGAACATGTCGTGGCAAGACAAACATCTGCCTATACCTTGCCAAAGACAATAAATGTCTGCTGGCCAAACAGGATAAGGACTTTCGGAAGCCTAATGATAATAGAAAGTGTGCAAACTGCCTTGGAAAATATGAACCAAGATACGTGGGCTGCACAAACCTCCAAAGGCACAGAGATATAAAACTCGCCATAACAACAAACACACGATTCAAGGAAGCATGGCAGAGGTGCGAGACAGCCACAGACATTTCATAAGATGACAAAATGCAGCTTTAAGGCCAGATAGCTGATCTGAAGAAACAAATCAACAAACTCCTGAGACATTTCTGGAAGAAATGACAGAAATTCAGTGCAGCATTCAGCAAGAGAGAGAATGCTTGGCTCAGATAAAGAAAGAAAACAAAGACATATTACACGTGAATCAAACAGAAATAGAACAACTAAGAATCGACAGAGTTTATCCAAAACAAGCCAACAGCCTTTGCAAAGACAACTAAGAAACCTCAAGCTGAAGCCAGGCTAAAGACCACACAGAGAAACTTCAAGTTGAAACCAGCAACTCATTCTCATTCATAATGACACCTTATTTTTCTCAAAAATACTAATTCAACATTGGCAGGATGGCACCATCCAGAGATCTGTCTCTTGAAAGGGAACATGGACGGGCCAATACCTGAATTTAAATAGCTTTTCACATATTCAGTATAAGAGTTGCCTGGTACGGACCTAGATTAATCGAGATAGAATGATTTGCTTCTGTGACACACTAAAAGAAGACGAAACTCTTAACCATAATCTGCAATCTAATGTATATTCAATTGACTTTATCAAGCGTCATTACCAGCCACCAAACCTATTCCCACAGTTAGCAATTAACAAATCGATTAATCAAACATATACCAGTATGAGTGCAAAATAGATTTAATCAGTCTTCAGGAATACCTGTGCAGTCGACAGGTCATAAAATGCTTAGCTTGCTGATTTTGAGACAGTTTAATATTCATCATAAAGTTAAAAAAGGAGAAGACATCTTGTATACTGTATTTTTGTATGTTTTTTTTTTTTTTGTATATTTTTTTATGTACAGTTTTGTGTAAACAGAAAGTCTTCATTTTAGATTTGCAATTACCATGGAGAAAACTGGTGCTCCACATTCAAACACTATCAGTGACTATATGTTTTAAGTATTTCAGCCCTGGTATAATTCATTTATTCACTTCATGTGATATGTAACTCTGCAGTATGCACCTGATGATATGCCAGGCAATAAAACTGGACAATATATTGTTTGTGGCTTCTGTGTTTAAACTAGAAATATATTAATTTTGATTTCTGTTTAATTCATACTTAAGCTCTAAACCAGTGGTTCTCAACCTTTTTTGGTCCGTTCCCCCCTTCACCATATTTTTAGGACGCTATTCCCCCCCTCACCATATTTTTATGACATCATTTTCCCTCCCCCCCCCCCCCCCCCACCATATTTTTAGAACGTCATTCCCCCCTTTTGTATTTCCTCCCTAAAAATTTCCCCCTGCCGCTACACAGTATATTAATAATTGAAGCTAAATTTAATAGCACATACTAAAACAAGTCTAGACATGTACATAAAATGTGATTTGCGGATCTACTTACGTTATAAAATGAATTTCAGAAGGGTGATACGTACAGAAGCGTAAAGTATGAAAGGAAAAACAAGATCAAGTAATCGGTTCTTGTATTAACGCGATCTTGAAATAATCTTCATTCCCCCCCTGGAAACCCCAAAATTCCCCCCTGGGGGGGGGGGGGGGGGGGGGGGGGGGGGAAAGAAATTCCCCACCAGTTGAGAACCACTGCTCTAAATACTCCAAAATTATAACCGTGTGCTTTAACAAATCAATCATGTGCCTTGCCAGAAAGCTTGGGTGGCCATGACTCGCCATTCCACTCGATCACCAGTGTCATGGATCAGCTTAGTGTTCCTGTCTTGACCATGCCATGTGGCCAAGCCATCCAGGTATTTATTTCTTGGTCATCCACTTGGTCTGTTCCCTTCGATCTTGCCAGTTGTCACCAAGTTCTCCAATTCATTTCTTCTCATATGTCCAAACAATTGTGACTGTCTACGTCTAATTTCTCTAATCAATTTACAATTTTCATTTGTCTCCTGTAGTACTTTATCATTGGTTTTTCTGTCTGTCCATGGTATTCTTTGCATTCTCTTCAGAAACCACATTTCTGCAGCCATCAGATGTTTTTCAGCTTTACTGCTCATTGTCCAAGTTTCACATCCATACAAAAGAACAGGCTCTATGTATCCCCTCAACACTCTTTTTCTCGTTTCAATTGACATCTTTTTATTGGTCAGGATGTTTTTCATCTTGATGAAGGCTACTTTTGCCATGGCGATTCTTGTTCTAATCTCTTCAAGGCATCTCCCATCAGATGTTATGATTGTTCCGAGATAATTGTACCGATTCACTTGTTGAAGAATATATATACTTGTATATTACATTGTGGCATTTCATTCTTCCTAGTGACGCCATAATCTGTGTCTATTTACAGTTTAATTCTAACCCCAGTTGTTCACTGTGTGTAACAACCACATCTACAAATTGTTGCAGATCCTGATCATTGTCTGCAATCAATACTGTATCATCTGCATATCTAATGTTATTGATGTTTCGTCCTCCAATGCTGATTCCATTTATATCTTCTACATTTCTGAAAATATTTTCACTGTATAGGGAAAAAATGTGGTTTCTGAAGAAAATGCAAAGAATACCATGGACAGCCAGAAAGACCAATGAACAAGTCCTTCAAGAAACAAATGAAGATCGTAAACTGATCAGAGACATTAGATGTAGACAGTCACAATTTTTTGGGCATGTTATGAGAAGAAATGATTTGGAGAACTTGGTGACAACTGGTAAGATCGAGGGGAACAGACCAAGGGGAAGACCTAGAAGCAAGTATCTGGATGGCTTGGCCTTGTGGCATGGTCGAGACAGAAACACGGAACTAATCCACGACTCTGGTGATCGAGTGAGATGGCAGAACATGACCGCCCACGCTTACCGGCATGGCACATGATGGATGGATGGATAGGGAAAAAGATCTGGTGACATCACACATCCCTGCTGCACACCTCTGTTAATAGACTGATATTGTCCCACTTCATTATCGACAGCTTGTTTCCAATATATGTTTTTTTTTTATAAGTCTAATGTCTTTCCCCGAAGCCTTGTTACAAACCTTTGAGAACAAAGTCTTAAGACACATCTTTGGGCCCATTAGGGATACACAAAGCGGACAGTGGAAAAGAAGTCCCCGCTAATCACTGGTATCATGAAGGCTAATAGTAATAGACTACAATGGCTGGGGCATATAGAAACAATGGAAGATAATAGGGAAACAAAATTCGCTTACACTCAGGAAATAAATGACCGTAGACCCCGAGGTAGACCAAGAAGACGGTGGAGAGATAATATTTATACAGACCTACAAGCACTTTGAATCAATGACTGGCAAGAGAAGGTCAACCAGAGAGACGAATGGAGAAGGCTTGTATCTGCAGCAAAGAACCTCAATGGGTGAGAATGCTGTAGAAGAAGAAGAATGTCTTTCCCATCAATTTGTAGATCTGCCAGCATATCTATCATGTTGACATGTCTAACTCTATCGAAAGCCTTTGTGTAGTCAATAAAGCAAAGATGTGTATCTTTGTTTACTTCTATAGAACGTTCAATAACTGATCGCAGCATATACACAGCATTACTGTACCCTTTCCTTCTACAAACCCATATTGTTCTTCCCCTATTTCAGGTTGTATTTTCTTCCTCACTCTTTGCATGATAATTTGTAGCAAAATCTTCGTGATGTGACTCATTATACTAATTGTTCTATGTTGATCACATTCCAAGGATCCTGATTTATTTGGGATTGCAATAAATACAGAATTACATAATTCAGAAGGTATATCTCCGGTATCATATAATGTGCTCAGCAGTCTGGTGACTTGATCTATTCCATATTCTTCTAAAGCTTTAATCATTTCTGTTGTGATGTTATCTGAACCGGGGGCCTTGCCAGCTTTCATATGTTTAAGAACATTTTGAACCTCCATCTTCAAAATTGGCGGCCCTTCATTATTAAATCTAATATCATACTGTTCCTCTCTGTTATCATTATAAAGGATTTTCACATAGTCTGACCATACATGTAGAATCTGATCTTTTTCTATTATGGTTTTGCCATCTTTAACTTTTAGACAGCCTGCTGATGTACTTGTTCTTTTATTAGTAAGTTCCTGAATTCTTTTGTATACTAATTTAGTATTTAGACTGCTGTGTTTTTAAATTTCTAAGCAATTTTTTTCAAGCCATGCTTCTTTTGCCTCCTTACATAATATTCTGACTTGTCTGTGAAGTTCTTCATATTGGCAGGATTATTTTTGTTGAGTCTTCTTGTTTCCATTAGTTGTAAAATTTCTTCAGTCATCCATTTCTTACGACCCACCTTTAATTTTGGAATAGTTATTTCTGCAGCCAAACTGATTGAATTCTTCAACATTTCCCATTGATCATCTACACCTTGGACTAGGATCTCTAGATCAGACAGTATATCAAATCTGTTCTGTACTTTTATGTTGAATTTGTTTTGTATTTCCTTGTCATTACTCAATGTACACAAATCATATTTAGTGTTAAAACAAACATATCATTCCAAAAAATGTCAATTGGTCTAAAAATACAGGGCTAGCACCATATACCCAGTACAGCTCATGGTGTGAGAGCTGGTCCTTGACTTGACTTTCACGGATGTGATGTTTATGGTTGTCATGTTCCTCTTTACTTGACTTTCACAGATGTGATGTTTATGGTTGTTATGTTCCTCTTTACTTGACTTTCACGGATGTGATGTTTATGGTTGTTGTGTTCCTCTTTACTTTCACGGATGTGATGTTTATGGTTGTTATGTTCCTCTTTACTTGACTTTCACAGATGTGATGTTTATGGTTGTTATGCTCCTCTTTACTTGACTTTCACGGATGTGATGTTTATGGTTGTTGTGTTCCTCTTGACTTTCACGGATGTGATGTTTATGGTTGTTATGTTCCTCTTTACTTGACTTTCACAGATGTGATGTTTATGGTTGTTATGTTCCTCTTTACTTGACTTTCACGGATGTGATGTTTATGGTTGTTGTGTTCCTCTTGACTTTCACGGATGTGATGTTTATGGTTGTTATGTTCCTCTTTACTTGACTTTCACAGGATGTGATGTTTATGGTTGTTGTGTTCCTCTTGACTTACTTTCACGGATGTGATGTTTATGGTTGTTGTGTTCCTCTTTACTTACTTTCACGGATGTGATGTTTATGGTTGTTGTGTTCCTCTTGACTTTACTTTCAGGGATGTGATGTTTATGGTTGTTGTGTTCCTCTTACTTACTTTCACGGATGTGATGTTTATGGTTGTTGTGTTCCTCTTTACCTTCACAGATGTGATGTTTATGGTTGTTGTGTTCCTCTTGACTTTACTTTCACGGATGTGATGTTTATGGTTGTTGTGTTCCTCTTGACTTTACTTTCACGGATGTGATGTTTATGGTTGTTGTGTTCCTCTTTACTTTACTTTCACGGATGTGATGTTTATGGTTGTTGTGTTCCTCTTTACTTTACTTTCACGGATGTGATGTTTATGGTTGTTGTGTTCCTCTTGACTTTACTTTCAGGGATGTGATGTTTATGGTTGTTGTGTTCCTCTTTACTTTACTTTCACGGATGTGATGTTTATGGTTGTTGTGTTCCTCTTTACTTTACTTTCACGGATGTGATGTTTATGGTTGTTGTGTTCCTCTTTACTTTACTTTCACGGATGTGATGTTTATGGTTGTTGTGTTCCTCTTTACTTTACTTTCACGGATGTGATGTTTATGGTTGTTGTGTTCCTCTTACTTTACTTTCACGGATGTGATGTTTATGGTTGTTGTGTTCCTCTTTACTTTACTTTCACGGATGTGATGTTTATGGTTGTTGTGTTCCTCTTACTTTACTTTCACGGATGTGATGTTTATGGTTGTTGTGTTCCTCTTTACTTTACTTTCACGGATGTGATGTTTATGGTTGTTGTGTTCCTCTTTACTTTACTTTCACGGATGTGATGTTTATGGTTGTTGTGTTCCTCTTTACTTTACTTTCACGGATGTGATGTTTATGGTTGTTGTGTTCCTCTTTACTTTACTTTCAGGGATGTGATGTTTATGGTTGTTGTGTTCCTCTTTACTTTACTTTCACGGATGTGATGTTTATGGTTGTTGTGTTCCTCTTGACTTTCACGGATGTGATGTTTATGGTTGTTGTGTTCCTCTTTACTCAACACTCGTTAGTCTCTAATGATGGGGTATCACAGTGAACAGGCTATCACAGTGATCTTGACAGGAACAGCCACAAAGCATGTGCCAAAATATCTCTGGTAGATAACTCAATGAAGGTGATGGTGGCCAACTATGTTTGCTTGGCCGGTCTTCCCTGCCCTAACAGCCAGTGTAAACCATTTCTGTATAGTGTATATACTACATACTATGTATATACAATTGTGTAGGTGTGCCCATAATTTCAGCCTGTACATTTACAAATAATGATGACTATCACAACTGATTAGAAGCCCACACAAAATAATATTGCCACACTAGTCTATCACATGCACTTTGGCAACTGTTACAGCCACAGTCTGACAGGGAAACAGTGATGCTGACTGAGCTGTCCGGGGGTTTCATGAATAAGTGTAACATTTGTTTGCTTTCTGTTTGTGTTCTTGTCTGGTGTAGAATCATAGTTTAGTTTATCTTATTTTACAATTCACTGGGTTAACTTGTTTAGCTAACTTTGTTAACTGTGATGGAACATCCCGAGTTGTGTGCTCTTGTGTAATAAACTAGAAATTGTTATTCTTTGTAACAGACATTAATGTAATACACCATTATGAATAATAGTACAACTGTTGACAATTCCACAGTAAATAAACAGTATTTGGTGATATTATGTCCTCTTTTGTTTGCTGTTGATTTTGATAAAGCTAAGTCTCTCTGTGACCAATGGCTGATTAAAAATATCTTTGGTTCACTTATTGGTAGGGAGATAATAGTAAAGGACTTTCTTATTTGAAGTGGTGAAGTGGTAATGACAGACAAACATAACTTGCAGTGTTATTGATTTGTTGCAGATTATATTGAATAGTTAAGTTTCATCTGTTAGGGGTTTTCAAACACTGTTCTCTTGGAGTTACTGGCGAAGCTGTTGTAACAGATATCTCTTGGCAAACTTGTATTTGATCAGCTTTCTATTGCAGCTGTTCTCTTACAATAAAATAAGGTGTTTGTAGTGATGGTTGGTAGCCATGGCAGTGAAGTGACTAGCATGCTTGCCTGCTGGCAGTGATCATGTATTTGAATACACATAAGTGCATTTGTTTTAATTGACCTGGGCTCCAAAGTCAACCATCCTAAAACAGGCAGCAGGAAATGTCTTGGGAAGTAAAGGCAGCCCACTTGATATTGACCACATCACCCATCGAGTGCTGATTGGTCTATAAATTGTGGGGCTAGCACCATAAACCCATTACACATCTCAGCATCTTAAAAGCTCCTTAACTTTAGTGATTTGTAGTGGCTTTTCTCGTTGTACTTTGTAAGGATTTTGATACAACTCTGCTTTCTGGAAGCTCACAAACTTTTTCAAGCTGTTATATATCTTGGAAAATTACAGCTATTGACCTAGTCTCTGATCTGATGGAATGATAAGTATAAAAGTGATATTTAAAAGTGTTGACAAACATATTTTTTAAATAATTTTCTGAAGCACAATATCAGAATAGTGGATACATTTTTTCTTAGAACTTCTTTTCACAGAATCTGATGGTATGTCATGACAGATGAGAACAGCCATAAATGCATATAAAATTACATGCATGTTGTAAATTTTCAGTATTGGGTAATGCTTGTCCGGGTGATGTGATTATCTACACGGATGGTTCGGTGTTGATTGGTAGGAGAAGTGCCTGGGGATTCTTAGCAACAGTTAATGGTCGACGTTTGGTGCAGGAGAGCCTGGCGTATGATGCCACAACATCTAGCTTAAGAATGGAGGTGGAGGCGGTCAGTGCGGCTTTCCGCTGGAGGGAAAACATGATACATACACACATTGTGATTGTAACTGACTCAGAAAGCATGCTGAGGAGGGTGAGGACAGGCAGGCTTCGTACCGAGTGGCTTGCTTTGCTTCGGAGGTCATGGGTAGCAAGCATCACCTGGATCTTTTCTCCAGGGCATGCCGGTGTGCTGGGGAATGAACAGGTGGACAGATTGGCTGGCTCGGCAAAACTTGGTGCAGTATTGATGCATGACAAGGCAGACATGGTTGCGGCCTTGTGGGAGCACGTGTACACCTCGGAGGAGCAAATGGATCACCATGGTCTGGTAAGAATGCGACAGCAAGGAGTGATGAGGGGATCTGGCAGATGCTCGACGCTCAGAGGAAAGGCGAGACGGACATATAATAAGATTGCTACTGGAACTATTGGTGCTGCAAATCTTCGCTGGTTGCTGAGGATGGGGATGGCATGCATATGGGAATGCCCCGAATGCTGTGATGTCGGTTCCTAAATCAATCAATCTATCAGTATTGGGTAATCTTCATGTGTGTTTTTGGGTGTTTATGGGTGGGGGATATGTGTAGGCAGGTGGGGAGATGTGTTTGTGGGTGGGGATGTGTGTATAGGTGGGGGATGTGTAGTTGAGAGGTGGCGGATATTGGGTGGGTGAGTGGGTGAGGAAAATTATGAGGGTGCGGGATGTATGTGTGGATAGGTGCAGGATGTGTGGGTTGATGGGGGTATATGTGTGTGGTTTTGTGATGTGTGTTTTGCTGGGTGGTTGCAGGGTGTGGGTGGGTGGTGGAGAATATGTGGGTGGGTGTGTGCATGTTGATTATGGGATGGGTGGGGGATGTATGTGTGGGTGGTGAAATGTGTATGGGTGGGGGATCAGTGGGTGGGTGGCGGCATGTATGTTTGCCTGAGTCTGTGTGAGTGCATGGAGGTATGTGTGGGGGTGTGGTGGGTGGCTGCAGGATGTAGTGGGTGGATGGGGGATGTGTCTCATAACATTGCAATATGAACTGTTTATGTTTACAACTTTCATTTGACAATGTTTTTTTTTCCCATGTGAATGTACCATGCGTAATATGCATTGTTTATGCTTACAAAATCCATTTGACAATGTTTTTTTTCCCTAGTGTAAATGTAACATGCACAATTGATGAATGAAAGATGAGTGATTGAAAGGGCCGAATGTAAGACGGGCCTGCGTGCCCAATTTGTTACACTTTTAAAATAAAGTTCGTTCGTTCATTTGTTCAGCATGTATGCATCTGTCATACTGAATAAAATAGTTGTACATAATAGTGTACACATTTGAGTTGATTTATTAATAATTACATGAAGGATGATGAACGATAGTGAGATTGTTTATTATAAATTCACCAGAAAACTGAGTTTTAATTCTTAAGGCTGATGCACATGTGTTTATCTCATCTATGCATCTCTCAAGGCATGCATCTAATTGTTATGTTGGAGTTATTTTATTCAACTTAAACTGGTTATTAGAAAAACCACAAGAAAACACATAACGGAAAATGTTACAAATGATGATAATATTAATGCTGCTTTTATTCGCGATGGAGATCTGAAATACCCTAACTTAATCAATGTGGACTAGAAACTATTGAAATATGTTATATTTGGTGTATGTATTAATTAAATGCTGCTCTCCATGGCCTAGGAGTTAACGTCTTTCTCCGTAATCCCGTATATCCATGCAAGGAACAAAACCTGTGTGAGAATCAGTAGTGGTTCTCGCCGCATTGGTAACTTATGGGATACGTGAGCCAGATGCTCAGAAAGCAATAGCAAACTACTGAGTGTAGTCTTGCCAAGAAATCAACAATAAATCAGCTGAAACATGCTGATGTTGACAGCAATGTCCTGTAAAGGCGTACAAAAAACGAAACACAAATGAATTAAATTGGCAGTAAATAACATATATAAATCAGGTGTAGCATTTGAAGTTGTGGTCCACAGGTAACAAACTCATCATCATCAAGTGCCCTTCCAGCTGGCGTAAGCATTCATGGCTCTCCACAGATCTTGGTCTTTGGTGTTCTGGATCAACTCTGCTGATGATATTCCTCCATGCCACCGTCTCAATCCATCCAGCATAATTTCTCTTGGTCTGCCTCTGCCTCTCTTTCCCTTGATCTTTCCAGTTGTCACGATGTTCTATAATTTTCATCAAACATAATCATTTAAACATTGAACATAACCCACTTCTGGCAACGCTGATCATATTCAGGTATGAACCTAAAGCCTTGTCCACATCAATATGGAAGCACCAGACTCGAGTTTCGCTCTCGTTTGAGCTCGTCAGTAGTGCATATCCTTGACTGGATCTGGGATAAAATCTAGATCACTGGCGTGTGATGCGGGTGTGTAACCACTAAAATAACAAAACAAATAAAACATAATCATGTCTCTAAACAAAATACTTTCCTGTCAGCTATAAACTCCCAGTCTCTGCCTAACATACTTGTATCAACATGTGACCTGTGTCAGTACTTGACTGATGCATTCATTTACTGGTGCTGAAGTTTGAGAGTGAAGGGGAATTAGGTGTGAGGGGCAGCTAGCTCTGTAAACCACCTTCAAACTCTGTAATATGACAATTGACATGTAATATTGCATGGTTCATAACTTTAGACAAAGTCTAGTGAGTATATACCATATACAAACCCACTGAAGACAAAGGGAAATACCGTTGTGCATTACCAGTACATCATGATTCTGTGACTTTGAGATAAACGCCGTGTGACATCTGCAGTAAGTACCTGACGAGATGCAGCGAAATGTGCCAGGCAATAAATCGTACTATATATGGTTTGTGTCTTCGTTATTCAAATTCACTACGGGAAACCATTGTTTTGATAAATGGTGTAAATGTGTGATCTATAGGAACTGCCTTACATGGAAAGTCATGTACATCTGGCAACTCCACTGCAATGAAAATGTGTGTTCTATAGGATCAGCCTCACACGGTGAGGGAGGTCAAATACATCTAGCAACTCCACTGTTCTATAATATCAACCTCACACGGTAAGGGAAGTCAAATACATCTAGCAACTCCACTGTTCTATAATATCAACCTCACACGGTAAGGGAAGTCAAATACCTCTAGCAACTTCACTGTTCTATAATATCAACCTCACACGGTAAGGGAAGTCAAATACATCTAGCAACTCCACTGTTCTATAATATCAACCTCACACGGTAAGGGAAGTCAAATACATCTAGCAACTCCACTGTTCTATAATATCAACCTCACACGGTAAGGGAAGTCAAATACCTCTAGCAACTTCACTGTTCTATAATATCAACCTCACACGGTAAGGGAAGTCAAATACATCTAGCAACTCCACTGTTCTATAATATCAACCTCACACGGTAAGGGAAGTCAAATACATCTAGCAACTCCACTGTTCTATAATATCAACCTCACACGGTAAGGGAAGTCAAATACCTCTAGCAACTTCACTGTTCTATAATATCAACCTCACACGGTAAGGGAAGTCAAATACATCTAGCAACTCCACTGTTCTATAATATCAACCTCACACGGTAAGGGAAGTCAAATACATCTAGCAACTCCACTGTTCTATAATATCAACCTCACACGGTAAGGGAAGTCAAATACATCTAGCAACTCCACTGTTCTATAATATCAACCTCACACTGTAAGGGAAGTCAAATACCTCTAGCAACTTCACTGTTCTATAATATCAACCTCACACGGTAAGGGAAGTCAAATACATCTAGCAACTCCACTGTTCTATAATATCAACCTCACACGGTAAGGGAAGTCAAATACATCTAGCAACTCCACTGTTCTATAATATCAACCTCACACGGTAAGGGAAGTCAAATACATCTAGCAACTCCACTGTTCTATAATATCAACCTCACACGGTAAGGGAGGTCAAATACATCTAGCAACTCCACTGTTCTATAATATCAACCTCACACGGTAAGGGAAGTCAAATACATCTAGCAACTCCACTGTTCTATAATATCAACCTCACACGGTAAGGGAAGTCAAATACATCTAGCAACTCCACTGTTCTATAATATCAACCTCACACGGTAAAGGAAGTCAAATACATCTAGCAACTCCACTGTTCTATAATATCAACCTCACACGGTAAGGGAAGTCAAATACATCTAGCAACTCCACTGTTCTATAATATCAACCTCACACGGTAAGGGAAGTCAAATACATCTAGCAACTCCACTGCAATGGCATAGTCATCATCATCAGCCTTGACAGAGATTAGAATGGCTGAATGGATAAGACCGTTCATTCTTAACAACCCAGTGTGCTTATGCCGAGGTAGTGGGTTCAACCCCTACACCAGTTGGAGTGGGATCCGCACATGATGGTGAGGGACACTGGTAATAAGGAATTTTCTGTGGGTGACCAATGTTCCCACATCTGACCTAAGAAAGGGAACTATATCTGGTGATGTAGGGCCATACAGAACGCTTTTAGTGAGTAATGGAAGTTTTTCATATCATGTCTGTCAGCAAAGCCTTGAATCTCACCAGCTTTATTGCTCAGCTGGGAGTTCGTATGTGCCGAAGTTTCTGCTGCATGACTCTCCAGATTCTGACGAAGGCTTTTTTTTTAAAAATGTTTATTTTTGGTCGTTTAAATATGCCTTGTGGAGAAGGTGTTTCTCGGCTAACAATTGGTTGATGTCTTCGGAATTGTCATCGAACCTGTCTGTATGCTTTCGGGTGCCTGGACCCAGCATTCCCACAGTAATGTTGTAGATTGTGTCCTTTAGGGCAATGCACTCTGTTACCGAGTCTTGTTTAGCTGCGGCACTGGGCTTGAGGCTGTCCTCCAGCATATTCACAAACGACAGCTGCACTTTCTTGCTATTTAAGCCGGTCACTTTATTTATTTATTTATTTATCTATTTATTTATTTATTTGCACTTTTCCTATTTGAGGTGGTGTGATGCACATGTTTATTTTTGAGACAATCAGATGAAGCATGCCAGTCTTCACCTTTGACAGCATGCTTTGGGAATCTGACAAGAATCTCTGATAACGAAACGACTAGTTAACTACAGATACTAGCCATGTTGAAGTAACCCTCCGTGGCGCAGTGGCTAGAACATCTGCCTGCGAGCTAGGTTGTTCTTCACTAGCTAAAGTCGATCCGGCCTTACATGGGTTCAAATTTAGTTGCATGTCCTTTGCAAGATGTTGCAGTCAACTCCAGCATGTTTTTGTTTGGTTCTTAATCTCTGCGCAGATTTACGTTCAGTAGTTTGCCATTGCTTTCTGAAGGACTGGCATTATTATTATTATTATTATTATTATTATTATTATTTATGAATAACAACGTAAGGCAGTCTTAAGCCCAATCGCTAACAGCTGTGTTTCGAAAGAGGTATGTGGGATTGCGAACTGCATCTGTAACGTCTTCGCCACAGAGAGGGTCTTAATTGGGCACCGCGGAAATGATTGTGAAGCAATGACGGCCGGTGTGATTTTAGCACCACTCATATTTTGTTGATGGTCAAATAATATTCAGATGGCACCATTTAGCCAGAACTCTTCGTTGCATACAGAGGAGCTTGTTTACTTATTTTATTAGCATTTCTCACAGCCTACCGTACTCCGTACCTCGGGGACAGAGACGGGTTACTGAAATTCATTATTATCAAATCACGTGACAGATAAAGTCACACCAGAGGTGTAACAATCCAATATCTGAAGGCAGGCAGACAGACTCGAAGAAAGAAAGAGAGAGAGAGAGAAAGAGAGAGAAACACACACACACACACACACACACACACACACACACATATACATATATATTATGGGCTTCTCATAAGTCTTTAGCCTGACCATGAAGGAGTAGGTGGAGAAAATTGAAATTTGGCACAGTGCTTATTCCTTCTCAATGTAGCCATCACCTGATTTTATTCATTTTTGCCATCTCTGCGAACCTTGAAAAGACCAGAATAAAACAACCTATTTTTCGAACTAAACCAGTTACCACAAGCCAGTATGACATCTTCGTCACTGTCAAGACGATTTCCTTTCAGCTGTTTTTTACGATTTGGTGAATCCAAGTCTCATCTACCGTACCCATGGTCTTTTACATGTTTTTCGACCGCCACATGTTGAGCAACTGGCCACAGCAATCAACCCGTGTTTGTTTCTGTTCACATGTCAGCAGGCGCGGGGCACACACTTTTCTCATGTTCAGTCTGTTGTGTAAAATTATAAAAACTGTACTCTTACTCAGTTTTGCTGAACCCGATATCTCTGCAATTGTCATTTTCCTATCCTGGTCTATGATTTTCTTCACTTTTGCAGCATTTGCATCATTGCACTCTGAGGACGGTCGTCCTGGTCTTGGCAGATCTGCAACTTGGGAACGGCCACACTTAAACTGCAAACACCAATTTTTTACAGAAGCATACGAAGGACAGATTTCCTCAAACACTGGCCCCACCTCATTGTGTATTTCTGTAGGTGTTTTACCCTGTAACATCAAGAATTTTATCACATTCCTGGCGTCTGATTTCTCCATTGTTCTGACAAACCGTTGGATGTGCAGATCTGGTCAATAGGGTGTGTTGTTCAATGCACCATATCGGAAAAACCAGTCGAGGTAGGAAATTCATAATTCATATGTCCATTACAAATTGAATGAGCTATACATATGCCAAATTTCAATTTCCTCCGCCTACTCCTTCATGGTCAGGCTAAAGACTTATGAGAAGCCCCTTGTATATATTTTATGTATGTATAGTTTTATTAGAAAGCAGCAAGTCAAATGGTTCGGCCATGCAAGTAGGTTACCAGTCAACAGCATACTCACCAAGCAATGATGTACAGACCAGATGGAAACAGAGGAAGAGGCCGACTACGTAAACGTAGGACGGAGAGAATAGCAGATTCCATGGGAATATCGATACATGAAGCCCATAATCGGGCACTCTCACGATGTTTATACTTCACCTCGACACCGCAAGTTACAAGAGAAACATGATGAGATGATATATATATATATATATATATATATATAATATATATATATATATATATATATATATATATATATATATATATATATATATATATATATATGAAGTATAAACAGCGGGAGAGTGCCCGCGTATGCTTATGTGCATCATATATATAGCAGTCAGGTTGTAGTCAGATATGACTGAGCTACCGTATGACAGTAGACGGTAGTACCTGCTTTCTACCAGCGCCGAATGTTGGGCGGCGCTGACCAAATCCGACACCCCACATTGTGCCAACGGCTTCGGGCGGAAGAGCGCAATTGGGAGGGTACTAGCCTTATCCTGGTGCGAGGAAATGCAACCCAAAGACAAAATAAGTCATGGCAGGGCAGACCAGGCCCTAAGCCTTGGTTGGCAGCTGGTCTAGGATCGAAGCTCCGACAGGCGGACAGTTAGAGCATTGCTTTGCTGATCTGGCAGCTTCTGCAGCTTGTCTTGTTCCAGATTATAGGTGTCAACTTTCCTCTGGAGTGAACTAGGCAGGCCGAGAGAGGGATCATGCTGCATGGGCAACACATGGTTTCTTTATTTTAGCCCAGGCTTTGTGCTATGGAGAGGCAATAACTCCATCCCTGGTCTTAACCGGTCTCGGAATCAAAGCGAGAGGTAACATGTACGGGTTGTAAGTCCTTGTCATGGGGTTCATAGCAAAAGCTAATGGCAGACGTTTGCTGCATGAGAGCCTGGCATATGATACCACAACATCTAACTTAAGAATGGAGGTGGGGGCGGTCACTGCAGCTTTCCGCTGGATCGAGAATATGATACACACACACACATCATTATTGTAACTAACTCAGAAAGCATGCTGAGGAAGGTGAGGACAGGCATGCTTCGTGCTTGCTTCGCTTCGTAGGTCACGGGTGGCAAGCATCGCCTGGATCTTTTCTCCCGGGCATGCCGGTGTGCTGGGGAATGAACAGGCGGACAGATTGGCTGGCTCTGCAAAACTTGGTGGAGTATTGATGCATGATAAGGCAGACGTGGTTGAGGCCTTGTGGGAGCACGTTTACATCTCAGAGGAGCAAATCGATCATCATGGTCTGGCAAGAATGAGGCAGCAAGAAGTGACCAGGGGATCTGGCCGACGCTCGACGCTCAGAGGAGAGGTGAGACGGACATATAATCAGATTGCCTCTGGTACTATTGATGTTGGAACTCTTCGCTGGCTGCTGAGGATGGGGACGGAGCGCCTATGGAAATGCCCCGAATGCTGTAATGTCCTATCCTAGATCAATCAATCAATCAATCCCTGTAAATTGCGTAGACATGGGGCGCCACATGACAGTGGGGGACACCTACAGGTGTCATTGATCAGCTACCGCCCGCCTCAAGCTGGGCAGCTCCCGGCCAGTTGGGTGCTGATCTGCCACAGCCTGCCTGCTTCAATGGGTGCTTGGGGCTAGGACACAATCTGGATCGCAGGCTGTAAAACCAATGCTCCAGGTACTAATAAAAAGAAAACTATAAACCTCAAGCTACAGTTTGCAACCTGGAACGTAAGAGCCATGTGTCCAGGATTCTCCACAGACTTGACGATTATTGACGATGTGAGAAAAAACGGCTGTGATTGATGCCAAACTCAATCGTCTTAACATTGATATTGCTGGCCTGAGGAAGGCCCATTCAAGGAAAACAATTACACCCTTTTATGGAAGGGTAGAGGGCAGGCAGAAAAAAATGCAACATGGTGTGGGTTTTGCAGTGAAGAATTAGCTACTGTGAATGATTGAAATTCCACCTGGAGGTAATGAAAGACTATTATCCCTGAGCTTGGCAACCTCTTGTGGTTTTGCCACCATTATTACTGCATTTGCACCGACACTCGCTTCCCCTGATGATGTAAAGCATTCGTTCTATGAGGAGTTAGACTCTGTGATCAAGGCAGTTCTAAAATCCGACTACGTTTATATGCTTGGTGATTTCAATGCTCGTGTGGGCAAGGACTCGAGTTTATGGCCAGCATGCCTTGGAAAATACAACATCGGTCGCATGAATGAAAATCAGCAAAGGCTGCTGGAGCAATGCACCATAAATTGCCGATGTATTACAAACTCCTTTTTTAAAACAAAAGAGATGCATAAGGTCATATGGAAACATCCAAGATCCGGTCATTGGCATCAGCTGGACTTCATCATCAAACGGAGACAACATCTGAACCATACATCATTAACTCGAAGTTACCTCTGAGCTGACTGTGATACGGATCATTCTTTGGTTATTGCACGGGCTATACTGAGACCAAAGAGAATCTACACAGCTAAACATAAATCTAGCCCCAGGATTAATCTTAGTAACACCCACGATCCTAATAAGTGCTTTGAGTTTCAACAGCAACTTGAAGACGCTTTCACTGATACATCAGAAAATTGTATAGTAAATGATAAATGGAGTAAACTTAAGGAAACTCTTTATAAAACTGCGGTAGGGGTTTACGGCACCGTGGATTACAAGAGGCAGGACTGGTTTGCAGCAAACAGCCAGAAACTATAGCCCTTGATTGATAAAAAGAAGATAGCTCTCTTAAGAAACAAGGAAAGAACAACGCGTAACACTCAATTAGCTGAAGCAAGCTACGAAGGATGTGCAAAAGGCTGCCAGGCAGTGTGCAAATGACAATTGGATCAAGTTATGTGAGTCCATTCAAAGCGCATGTGATAAGGGAAACATCAGAAGCATGTATGAAGGAATAAAGAAAGCCCGTGGTCACATGATCAAAAGAAGTGCCCCATTGAAAACCGTGACTGGAGAAATCATCACTGATAAGAAACAGCAGATGGAAGATAGGTAGAGCACTATTTACAACTTTACTCAAGTGAGACCAAACTAGCGGATGATGCCCTCAACGCCATAGAGGCTCTACCAACTCTTGACCACCTGGACACACTTCCTACCATAACAGAAGTTAAGTGTGCTATAAATGAACTTGCATCTGGCAAGGCTCCATGTAAGAATAGGATTCCAATAGAGGTTATCAGGAGTGGGCAAGACACACTCACTCTACAGATCCACCAGCTAATAGTTCCACAGGATTTCAAAGATTCAAGCATTATAACGCTGCACGAGAACAAGGGCGATCGAAGCGACTGTAACAATTATAGGGGTATTTCACTTCTGTGTACTGTTGGGAAAGTATTTGCCAGAATTGTTCTGCACAGACTTCAAGTCCTAGGAGATCAAGTTTACCCCGAATCACAGTGTGGCTTTCGACAGAACCGGTCTACCATTTGATATGATATTCTCATTGCGACAAATGCAAGAAAAAATGCCGGAAACAAATTCAACCACTGTTTATTGCCTTCATCGACCTCACAAAAACATTTGATTTGGTCAGTCGTGAGGGTCTGTTCAAGGCACTAAAGAAGATTGGCTGCCCACCAACTCTTCTGTCCATTGTGGAATCGTTCCACACAAGCATGAAGGGTATAATCAAGTTTGATGGTGCAACTTCAGAAGAGTTTGAAATCAAGAGTGGAGTTAAGCAAGGTTGTGTACAATCCCCACCCTCTTTGGAATATACTTTTCACTTCTACTGAAATATGCCTTTCGTGATCAGGATGCCGGTATATACATTCACTCACGCTCAGATGGCGGCCTCTACAATGCTCAGAGATTGAAGGCCAAGACCAAAATTAGGAGGGTACTAATCAGAGAGTTGCTTTTTGTGGATGATGCTTCAATTACGACCCACTCTGAGGAAGAATTACAACGTCTACTATTTGCATTCTCCAATGCTTGTTCTGAATTTGGCTTAACAATTAGCAAAAAGAAGACACAGATTATGTCACAAGGTGCACATGGGGTACCATCAATCTTTATTGACGACGCCGAACTGGAGATAGTAGACCATTTTACATATCTAGGATCAGAGGTAAATAGCAAATTATCCCTAGATCAGGAAATCAACATCAGGATTGGTAAGGCAGCAACAACAATGAACAGGTTAAGAAAAAGAGTCTGGGAGAACAGGAAGCTTACTGCCGAAACAAAAGTCCTTGTCAACCAAGCCTGTGTCCTTAGTACTCTTTTTTATATCAGTGAAACCTGGTAAACTTACTCAAACCAAGAGAAACGTTTAAACAGCTTTCATATGTGGTGTCTGTGAAGAATACTTGGTATTAAGTGGCAAGACAAAATCACAAATACTGAAGTATTGGAAAGATCAGGTTGTGTGACGGTGTGTTCCATGCTCAGTCTTCGTAGACTTTGATGGATAGGACACGTTAGGAGGATGGATGATGGTAGAATACCAAAGGACATCTTTTTTAGTGAATTACAGATGGGTAAGAGATCCGTAAGATGGGTCCGCCTCTACTAGAATACAAAGATGTGTGTAAGCGGGGCATAATTGATATAGGCATTGATAATGCACATTGGGAGCAAGAACGATTGCAGATAAATTCCACGCAGAGCGTGAGAGACGTAAGATGGTGCGTGATGGTGGAAATGACCATGCTTTCACATGCATCCACTGTGGTCGAACATTTACAGCACGAATTGGCCTTATCAGCCACACTCACCACCGCCATGGTGTTTAGTTATTAAGCCTTTTTGAAAGACAATGTAACAAACTATCGTCTGTCAAGACGGAGAGGTGCCAATGAATCAATGAACACACACACAGACAGACTGACAGACAGACAGACAGACAGATAGATAGATAGATAGATAGATAGATAGATAGATAGACATATATATGGTTAGACATATGGATAGATAAATAGACAGACATATTGACTGACTGACTGACAAACAGGCAAACAAACAGTAAGACATACAGACTAGAAGATAGACAAACTGGCAGGCATTGAGGCAGATTGAGATCGATACAAAACACACAGAATCTAGTTAAACTATAAAACCTAGGTATGAATATTTTATTGCAATTTCTAGAACCTCTAATTTTTGTTTTCAACTACTTCACTGTTGTCAAGTTCAATACACTTTTCGGCTCTGTGTTGAACTTAATCAACTTCTGAACTGTAAGATCTCATACACGTAACCCAGTGTTTATATGTTGTCTTAAACGACACGCATAATTTTTGGGCAAGTTATGAGAAGAAATAAAGCAGAGAACTTGGCATGATTGAGGGGAAAAGAACAAGGGAAATTCATAGAAGTAAATATATATATATATATGGCTTGACCAGGTGGCATGGTCAAGACAAGAACACAGTGAACTCTGGTGATCTTGTGAGATGGCGAAACATAACCGCCAACGGACATGGCACATGATGATGATCCAGGTCTCCGCCCATATATTGGCTGATGTTGGTTTCTGAGAGGAGCAGTTCTGTTTTATTTTCTAGGAACACAAGCCGCTTTCCCACGAAATTGTATTCATGGAATCGAGCTCTCGTCTCACCATGTAGTAGGCGAACAAAGTGATCTGTAGACCTCCCGTGCCTCTCATCTAACATTTTATCACATAGCAGGTCATTATAGCACATGGCTCTCTTCTCGGCGCTGCCAAAACTATCTCCACCCTAGGTCATTATAGCACATGGCTCTCTTCTCGCCGCTGCCAAAACTATCTCCAACCTAGGTCATTATAGCACATGGCTCTCTTCTCGCCGCTGCCAAAACTATCTCCACCCTAGGTCATTATAGCACATGGCTCTCTTCTCGGTGCTGCCAAAACTATCTCCACCCTAGGTCATTATAGCACATGGCTCTCTTCTCGGCGCTGCCAAAACTATCTCCACCCTAGGTAATTATAGCACATGGCTCTCTTCTCGCCGCTGCCAAAACTATCTCCACCCTAGGTCATTATAGCACATGGCTCTCTTCTCGCCGCTGCCAAAACTATCTCCACCCTAGGTCATTATAGCACATGGCTCTCTTCTCGCCGCTGCCAAAACTATCTCCACCCTTGGTCATTATAGCACATGGCTCTCTTCTCGAAGCTGCCAAAACGATCTTCACCCTTGGTCATTATAGCACATGGGTCTCTTCTCCATCCATCCATCATGTGCCATGCCGGTAAGCGTGGGCGGTCATGTTCTGCCATCTCACTCGATCAACAGAGTCGTGGATCAGCTCCGTGTTTCTGTCTCGACCATGCCACAAGGCCAAGCCATCCAGATACTTGTTTCTAGGTCTTCCCCTTGGTCTGTTCCCATCGATCTTACCAGTAGTCACCAAGTTCTCCAAATCATTTCTTCTCATAACATGCTCTCTTCTCGCCGCTGCCAAAACTATCTCCACCCTAGGTCATTATAGCACATGGCTCTCTTCTCGCCGCTGCCAAAACTATCTCCACCCTAGGTCATTATAGCACATGGCTCTCTTCTCGGCGCTGCCAAAACTATCTCCACCCTAGGTCATTATAGCACATGGCTCTCTTCTCGCCGCTGCCAAAACTATCTCCACCCTAGGTCATTATAGCACATGGCTCTCTTCTCGCCGCTGCCAAAACTATCTCCACCCTAGGTCATTATAGCACATGACTCTCTTCTCGCCGCTGCCAAAACTATCTCCACCCTAGGTCATTATAGCACATGGCTCTCTTCTCGGCGCTGCCAAAACTATCTCCACCCTAGGTCATTATAGCACATGGCTCTCTCCTCGCAGCCGCCAAAACTATCTCCACCCTAGGTCATTATAGCACATGGCTCTCTTCTCGCCGCCGCCAAAACTATCTCCACCCTAGGTCATTATAGCACATGGCTCTCTTCTCGGCGCTGCCAAAACTATCTCCACCCTAGGTCATTATAGCACATGGCTCTCTTCTCGGCGCTGCCAAAACTATCTCCACCCTAGGACATTATAGCACATGGCTCTCTTCTCGCCGCTGCCAAAACTATCTCCACCCTAGGTCATTATAGCACATGGCTCTCTTCTCGCCGCTGCCAAAACGATCTCCACACTAGGTCATTATAGCACATGGCTCTCTTCTCACCGCTGCCAAAACTATCTCCACCCTAGGTCATTATAGCACATGGCTCTCTTCTCGGCGCTGCCAAAACTATCTCCACCATAGGTCATTATAGCACATGGCTCTCTTCTCGCCGCTGCCAAAACTATCTCCACCCTAGGTCATTATAGCACATGGCTCTCTTTTCGGCGCTGCCAAAACTATCTCCACCCTAGGTCATTATAGCACATGGCTCTCTTCTCGCCGCTGCCAAAACGATCTCCACCCTAGGTCATTATAGCACATGGCTCTCTTCTCACCGCTGCCAAAACGATCTCCACCCTAGGTCATTATAGCACATGGCTCTCTTCTCGCCGCTGCCAAAACTATCTCCACCCTAGGTAATTATAGCACATGGCTCTCTTCTCGGCGCTGCCAAAACTATCTCCACCCTAGGTCATTATAGCACATGGCTCTCTTCTCGCCGCTGCCAAAACGATCTCCACACTAGGTCATTATAGCACATGGCTCTCTTCTCACCACTGCCAAAACTATCTCCACCCTAGGTCATTATAGCACATGGCTCTCTTCTCGGCGCTGCCAAAACTATCTCCACCCTAGGTCATTATAGCACATGGCTCTCTTCTCGCCGCTGCCAAAACTATCTCCACCCTAGGTCATTATAGCACATGGCCCTCTTCTCGGCGCTGCCAAAACTATCTCCACCCTAGGTCATTATAGCACATGGCTCTCTTCTCGCCGCTGCCAAAACGATCTCCACCCTAGGTCATTATAGCACATGGCTCTCTTCTCACCGCTGCCAAAACGATCTCCACCCTAGGTCATTATAGCACATGGCTCTCTTCTCGCCGCTGCCAAAACTATCTCCACCCTAGGTAATTATAGCACATGGCTCTCTTCTCGGCGCTGCCAAAACTATCTCCACCCTAGGTCATTATAGCACATGGCTCTCTTCTCGCCGCCGCCAAAACTATCTCAACCCTCGGTCATTATAGCACATGGCTCTCTTCTCGCCGCCAAAACTATCTCCACCCTAGGTCATTATAGCACATGGCTCTCTTCTCGCCGCTGCCAAAACTATCTCCACCCTAGGTCATTATAGCACATGGCTCTCTTCTCGCCGCTGCCAAAACTATCTCCACCCTAGGTCATTACAGCACATGGCTCTCTTCTCGCTGCTGCCAAAACTATCTCCACCCTAGGTCATTACAGCACATGGCTCTCTTCTCGGCGCTGCCAAAACTATCTCCACCCTAGGTCATTACAGCACATGGCTCTCTTCTCGGCGCTGCCAAAACTATCTCCACCCTAGGTCATTATAGCACATGGCTCTCTTCTCGTCGCTGCCAAAACTATCTCCACTCTAGGTCATTATAGCACATGGCTCTCTTCTCGGCGCTGCCAAAACTATCTCCACCCTGGTCATTATAGCACATGGCTCTCTTCTCGACGCTGCCAAAACTATCTCCACCCTAGGTCATTATAGCACATGGCTCTCTTCTCGCCGCTGCCAAAACTATCTCCACCCTAGGTCATTATAGCACATGGCTCTCTTCTCGCCACTGCCAAAACTATCTCCACCCTAGGTCATTATAGCACATGGCTCTCTTCTCGGCGCTGCCAAAACTATCTCCACCCTTGGTCATTATAGCACATGGCTCTCTTCTCGCCGCTGCCAAAACTATCTCCACCCTTGGTCATTATAGCACATGGCTCTCTTCTCGCCGCTGCCAAAACTATCTCCACCCTTGGTCATTATAGCACATGGCTCTCTTCTCGCCGCTGCCAAAACTATCTCCACCCTTGGTCATTATAGCACATGGCTCTCTTCTCGCCGCTGCCAAAACTATCTCCACCCTTGGGTATTATAGCACATGGCTCTCTTCTCGCCACTGCCAAAACTATCTCCACCCTAGGTCATTATAGCACATGGCTCTCTTCTCGCCGCTGCCAAAACTATCTCCACCCTAAACTAAACTAGTTCTCCTGCCCGGAATAGTTTCACGCTCAACGTGTCTAGAACATCCCGTGTGTAGAACATCCCGTGTGTAGAACATCCCTGTGTGTAGAACATCCCGCCTGTAGAACATCCCGTGCCTAGAACACCTTGTGTGTACAACATCCCTTGTCTAGAACATCCCGTGTCTAGAGCATTCTATACAAATCCTTTCCTAACCACGTGACATGTTATATGGTTAAATATTTCAGTTGCCTGGATCAGTTTGTTTGTGTTGTTTCTATTGATCTGTTGTTTATGAGCCAGATTTCTTCGAAATTCAGATCTTCATGTAGAACGTAACACTCAGCTTTTTTTTTTTTTTTTTCGCCACTACTAAAGGGGTCTCAGACTTCAAGGCGGCGTGACGGTGTTTCATGTAGATAGACTGCCGAGCTTTCGTTCGGGAGACCATACTCCGAAATAAAACCCGAACCTGCACAGTTCGCGGCGACTGCAATAGCCAGGTGGCCGTAATTCCTCAGACTTAAGACCCCCACCCCGTTCTACACTGCGAGGTACTATTGGCAGTAGTATGATGACAGTCCGTATTGGTACACAGCATGTTCATAGAGTTGATAATCAATGACATTAAAACTACTGAACTCTAATCTTGATGATTAAATAGCTGTTGTGTACAGATATAATGTGATTAACGTCTGTTTAAATATGTAGCGCTCTAAACTCGTTAACCCGTGAGTTTATGCTAACAAGATGTGGAATGTTGAACCTGCAGTTGAAACAAGAATACCAGGTTATATGTAGTCAAGGTACGGAATACTGAATTTGTGGTTGAAATAAGAATACCAGGTTATATGTAGTCAAGGTATGGAATACTGAATTTGTGGTTGAAATAAGAATACCAGGTTATATGTAGTCAAGGTATGGAATACTGAATTTGTGGTTGAAACAAGAATACCAGGTTATATGTAGTCAAGGTATGGAATACTGAATTTGTAGTTGAAACAGAATACCAGGTTATATGTAGTCAAGGTATGGAATACTGAATTTGTAGTTGAAACAGAATACCAGGTTATATGTAGTCAAGGTATGGAATACTGAATTTGTGGTTGAAACAAGAATACCAGGTTATATGTAGTCAAGGTATGGAATACTGAATTTGTGGTTGAAACAAGAATACCAGGTTATATGTAGTCAAGGTATGGAATACTGAATTTGTGGTTGAAACAAGAATACCAGGTTATATGTAGTCAAGGTATGGAATACTGAACTTGTGGTTGAAACAAGAATACCAGGTTATATGTAGTCAAGGTATGGAATACTGAACTTTGTGGTTGAAACAAGAATACCAGGTTATATGTAGTCAAGGTATGGAATACTGAATTGTGGTTGAAACAAGAATACCAGGTTATATGTAGTCAAGATATGGAATACTGAACTTGTGGTTGAAACAAGAATACCAGGTTATATGTAGTCAAGGTATGGAATACTGAACTTGTGGTTGAAACAAGAATACCAGGTTATATGTAGTCAAGATATGGAATACTGAACTTGTGGTTGAAACAAGAATACCAGTTATATGTAGTCGAAGGTACGGAATACTGAACTTGTGGTTGAAACAAGAATACCAGGTTATATCGTAGTCAAGGTACGATACAGGATACGTGAAACTCTTGTGGTTGAAACAAGAATACCAGGTTATATGTAGTCAATGTACGGAAAACTGAACTTGTGGTTGCAACACGAATACCAGGTTACATGTAGTCAAGATACGGAATACTGAACTTGTGGTTGAAACACGAATACCAGGTTAGATGTAGTCGCTAAAATTCTGCAAGTGTTCTCAATAACTTAAAACTAACTTCTTAATGTATCGGAGGTCCTCTTAAAGGCATGATTGACATCTAGAGGTTGGAGTTGTGGCTGCTGGTTCAAATCACTGTGTTAATCGCATCACTAAAACTGGTACACCGGGAGTCTGTGTCGCTACCTGAAATTGCCCATAGAGGCAATCTGTATCACCCATGGCAAGTTTTGACACCAGGTTAGATGTAACTGCTGAAATTCATTTGATGTTCTCAATAAATGTGAATCAAATTCTCGTCATAACGGAGGTTCGGCTAAAGACATCAATAAGGTGGCGATGTGGCTGCTTCTTCGTGTCATTGACATTTGCATGTTGGAGTTGTGGCTGATTCTTCATGTGACTGACATTTACAGGTTGGATTCGTGGCTGATTCTTAAAGTCACTGACATTTACAGGTTGGATTTGTGGGTGATTCTTCATGTCACTGTCATTTATAAAATGAAGTTGTGGCTGATTCTTTAGATCGCTGGCATCTACAAGTTGAAGTTGTTGCTGATTCTTCAAATCATTAGCATCTACAGATGGAAGATGTGGTTGATACTTCAATTCATTGACAATTACAGACTGGAGCTGTGGTTAATTCTTCAAATCATTGCCATCTACAGGTGGGAATTATGGGTGATTCTTTACATTATTGGCACCTACAGTTTGGAGTTGTGACTTATTCTTCAAATCATTGGTTTAAACACATCACTACCACTGGTACACGCGAAGTCGGTGTCTCTTCTTGACATTGCCCATTGAGAAGTCCTGAATCACCCGCAGCAGGTACTTGGCGAACTCTGTGGTCTTGGGAAGCTTGTCTGCGATGGAAGGCAGCCCAGTGTAGGGCAGGACCGCAGCCAACAGGCAGGCGACTAGCAGAAGGACCAGAAGCGACGCTGCAACTTTTGCAACGGTCAGGAGGATGTGCGTACACACTTGGAGAAGCCAGGCGCTGAACGGGACGGCGTACTGCCTCATGAAGACATCTGGAGTGAGGAGATAAAGTGCTGATTAGTACGAAGACTGCTTGCGCATTGCATACAGTGAGAGTCGCGGTAGCATAATGACTATACCCGGTGGCCATGAATTTGAATCCCATCGGGGTGGATGTTACAATTGGACCTGAGTTCCCAGGTAGATCCAGCCTTAAGGGGCATCACGGAATGTCGTGGGAAGTACAGGCAGCTGGAGTGCTACTGACCACATTACCCAAAAAATGAGTGTAACACCATATACCCGGCTCCGTAGTAAAGGAGTTAAGGACGCGGTTCGTAATCCCGCACACCAGCGTTCGAAATACAACTGTGGTCGATTTTGCAACAGGCCGACTTACGTTGGTTTTTATGAAATGGTATGGGTGTCGGTCGTTCAGAAAGCAATGGCAAACTACTAAACGTAAACTTGCCCAGGATTCACGAACAGCCAAAACAATGCTGGGGTTGACTGCTACGTCATGTAAGGGATGTGCAATTAACGTTTTATTAACCATATACCCAGTGTGCCTGACGGCATGTAAAAAGGTTAGTTAACAACTTGGTTTACTTGGTTAGTCTAAGGTCGTCGCCATAATTGTAGTAGTAGTAATGACTGTAGTAGTAGTAGTAGTAGTAGTAGTAGTAGTAGTAATGACTGTAGTAGTAGTAGTAGTAGTAGTAGTAATAATAATAGTAGTAGTAGTAGTAATGACTGTAGTAGTAGTAGTAGTAGTAGTAGTAGTAGTAGTAGTAGTAGTAGTAGTAGTAGTAGTAATGACTGTAGTAGTAGTAGTAGTAGTAGTAGTAGTAGTAGTAGTAGTAATAATAGTAGTAGTAGTAATTACTGTAGTAGTAGTAGTAATGACTGTAGTAGTAGTAGTAGTAGTAGTAGTAGTAGTAGTAGTAGTAGTAGTAGTAATGACTGTAGTAGTAGTAGTAGTAGTAGTAGTAGTAAGTAATAGTAGTAGTAGCAGTAGCAGTAGTAGTAGTAGGCCGGTTTCCGTGGCCAAAAGGCATGCGAACGCGGTTCGTGAGCCACTTACCAGGCGTTCGAATCTCAGCTGTGACCGATTTGTGCAGCAGACCGTGTCGCGTTGTGTTATAATGTGTTGGTATGGGAGCCGGTCGTTCAGAAAGCAATGGCAAACTACTGAACGTAAACTTGCCTAGTATATCAACATCAGCTTAAAGTGCTGGTGCTGACTGCAACGTCCTGTAAGGAATATGCAACATTAAAAACAAAGTAGTAGTAGTAGTAGTAGTAGTAGTAGTAGTAGTAGTAGTAGTAGTAGTAGTAGTAGTAGTAGTAGTAGTAGTGGCTGTAGTATTATAGTGTCAGGTCTTAGTCAGAGGGTGTCAGGTTTTAGTCAGATATGACTGAGCTACCGTATGACAGTAGACGGTACTACCTGCTTTCTGTTAGCGCCGAACGTTGGGCGGCGCTTACCAAACCCGACACCCCACATTGTGCCAACGGCTTCAGGCGGAAGAGCGCAATTCGGAGGGTACAAGCCTTACCCTGGTGCGAGGAAATGCGACCTAAAGACAGAATGTCATGGCAGGGCAGACAAGGCCCTAAGCCTCGGTTGGCGGCTGGTCTAGGATCGAAGCTCCGACAGGCGGAAAGTTAGAGCATTGCTTTGCTGATCCGGCAGCTTCTGCAGCTTGTCTTGTTCCAGATGTAGAGGTGTTACTTTTCCTCTAGAGTGAACTAGGCAGCCGAGAGAGGGATCATGCTGCATGGGTAACACATGATCTCTATATTTTAGCCCAGGCTTTGTGCTATGGAGAAGCAATAACTCCATCCCTGGTCTTAACTGGTCTCGGAATCAAAGCGAGAGGCAACTGTTACGGGTTATAAGTCCCTGTCAATTACGTAGACATGAGGCGCCACGCGTTGCCTCTGACGGTGGGAGACACCTACAGGTGTCACTGATCAGCTACCACCCGCCTCAAGCTGGGCATCCCCCAGCCAATTGGGAGATGATCCGCCACAGCCTGCCTGCTTCAATGGGTGCTTGGGCTAGGACAAAATCTGAATCGCAAGCTGTAAAACCAATGTACTAATAAAAAGAAAAATAGAAACCTCAAGCTACCTCTTGCAACCTGGAACGTGAGAACCATGTGTCCAGGATTTTCCACTGACTTGAACAATATTGACGATGTGAGAAAAACGGCTGTGATTGATTCCATTCCATTCCATTATTCGGTACAAATACCCCCCTTTTAGCCTTCGTTTTTCGACATGGCTATGTAGGGTGTCTATGGTGTAGCTTGGAGTTTCTACTTCGTATTTTGGGCTGCTTGTTATCAGCTTCCCGGCTTCTGATGTGTTGATTGTGTTCGTTCCTGTCTTGATGAGGTTTTACATGTCTGGTCAGAGTCGCGCACTTGTTGAGGCCTGGAGTCATTGTGTACCCACCCCGTCATATGGTGCTGTTTCATTCAGGGAGCTCTACCATTCTTGGTTCCACCTGTTGTTTCTCCTCCTTCCACGTCTTGGGATGTTGTCGAATCTTCTGGTTTGTCTTTGGTGTCGTCTCGGTAGCTCGATCTTGGTGGGGAGCCATTTTCAATCGCCCGGACAGAATTGCTCTTGATCTGGATAGCCGTTTTCATCCAGTTCAATTGATAGTTTCTTCGTCTGATGATTACTTCTTCTATTTGGGTCTTTGCATTTTGATGGTTCTTTCTCTGTTTTCAGCAGTCTCCATCTGTTCTCTTTCTTCTTGGATCAGCTTTTAGCGTTTCTTCTGTCTTTGCTCTCTCCTCTTGTATCTTCATCAGATTTTTGTCAGTGTCAGCTTTTATGGCAGCCATTCGAGCAACATCCTGTTCTATCTTCTGCTGGACTTGCTTCAGGTCTTGCCAGGATGCGCTGAACGGCCGTTATCTGGGTTTCTTGCGTGTTTGTCACTTTTTTCTCTAGGTCTTTTGAACTGAGTTCTCAGGTCCTTCAGTTGGCCTTCCAATTGTGTTTATCATTCTTGGTAAGTCGGTTGGTGGCCTCGTACTGCCTCCTGGCCTCCCTGTATGGCAGGTTGGACTTTATGGCAATCTTCATCGCTTCTTTGCTATCCTGGTGGCAGGGGCAGCCGAGGTACCTGGCGCCATGGTTGCCAAGGCAGTTGGCAGCACTTTCTATTGCTATTAGGCCTCCTGAAGTCCGAGTCTTTTTTCGCTTGTTGGCACTGACTGTAGGTGTGGGGGCCAGAGCAGTACCTGCACACTTCCACATCGCTCTTGCAGGTGGCCGGGGTGTGCCAGAACTTCTGGCACTTGGAGCACTGCAGCACTCTTGGTATGTAGTGCTCTGGTCTCTGTTCTTTTCCGCCCCATACGATGTACGGAGGGATCACTCGGTCCTCTGATGTAACAATGACGACTGTAGAGGGGATGTTGTTCTTCCCGATGATCCGCTCCGCACTGGTTATCTTGAGTTTCCTGTTTTCATTCACGAGCATCTCCCTGATCCTGTCATTTGAGTGATGGGTCTGGACTCGTCTGATGACCCATCGTGTCTTCGTGATTGATGCCGAACTCAGTCGTCTTAACATTGATATTGCTGGCCTACAGGAGACTCGCCTCGCTGAGGAAGGTTCACTCAGGGAAAACAATTACACCTTTATTTGGAAGGGTAGAGGGCAGGCAGAAAAAAGGCAACATGGTGTGGGCTTTGCAGTCAAGAATTCGCTACTGGGAATGATTGAAATTCCAGCAGGAGGAAATGAAAGACTATTATCCCTGCGCTTGGCAACCTCTTGTGGTTTTGCCACCATTATTACTGCATATGCACCGACACTCGATTCCTCTGATGAACTGAAGGATTCGTTCTATGAGGAGTTAGACTTCGTGATCAAGGCAGTTCCAAAATATGACTACATTTATATGCTCGGTTATTTCAATGCTCGTGTGGGCAAGGACTGGAGTTCATGGCCAGTGTGCCTGGGAAAAATAACATCTGTCGCATGAATGAAAATGGGCAAAGGCTGCTGGAGCATTGCATCAGAAATGATCTATGTATTACAAACTCCTTTTTAAAACAAAAGAGCTGCATAAGGTCACATGGAAACATCCAAGATCGGGCCATTGGCACCAGCTGGACTTCATTATCACGAGGAGACAACATCTGAACCATATATCATTGACTCGAAGTTACCACAGTGATGACTGTGATACGGATCATTCTTAGGTTGTTGCAAGGGTTAGACTGAGACCAAAGAGAATCTACACAGCTAAATACAAATCAAGCCCCAGGGTTAATATTATTAACACTCACGATCCTGAAAAGTGCTTTTAGTTTCAACAGCAACTTGAAGACGCTTTTACTGATACACCAGAAAATTGTACAGTAAATGAAAAGTGGGGTCAAATTAAGGAAACTCTTTATAAAACTGCCGTAGGGGTTTACGGCACTGTGGAATGTGGATCATAAGAGGCAGGACTGGTTTGCGGCAAAAAGCGAGACTCTGCAGCCCTTGATTGATAAGAAAAAGATAGCTCTCTTAAGAAACAAGGAAAGACCAACGCGTAACACTCTGAGTGAGCTAAAGCAAGCTAGGAAGGATGTGCAAAAGGCTGCCAGGCAGTGTGCAAATGATTATTGGATCAAGTTATGTGAGTCCATTCAAATCGCAAGTGATAAGGGAAACATCAGAAGCATGTATGAAGGAATAAAGAAAGCCTGTGGTCCAATGATCAAAAGAAGTTCACCATTAAAAACCTTGAATGGAGAAATCATAACTGATAAGAAACAGCAGATGGACAGATGGGTAGAGCACTATTTAGAGCTTTACTCAAGTGACACCAAACTAGCGGATGATGCCCCCAACGCCATAGAGGCTCTACAAACTCTTGCCCACCTGGACACACTTCCCACCATAACAGAAGTTAAGTGTGCTATAAATGAACTTGCATCTGGCACGGCTCCAGGTAATGATGGGATTCCAATAGAGGTTATCAGGAGTGAGCAAGACACACTCACTCTACAGATCCACCAGCTAATAGAGCTATGCTGGCGTTAAGGACAAGTCCCACAGGAGTTCAAAGATTCAAGCATCATAATGCTGTACAAGAACAAGGGTGATCGGAGCGACTGCAACAACTATAGGGGTATCTCACTTCTGTGTATTGTTGGAAAAGTATGTGCCAGAATTGTTCTGCGCAGACTTCAAGTCCTAGGAGATCAAGTCTACCCCGAATCGCAGTGCGGCTTCCGTCAGAACCGGTCTACCATTCATATGATATTCTCATTGCGACAAATGCAAGAAAAATGCCATGAACAGAATCAACCACTGTTTATTGCCTTCATCGACCTCACAAAGGCATTTGATTTGGTCAGTCGTGAGGGTCTGTTCAAGGCACTAAAGAAGATTGGCTGCCCACCAACTCTTCTGTCCATTGTGGAATCGTTCCACACAGGCATGAAGGGTATAATCAAGTTTGATGGTGCAACTTCTGAAGAAGTTTGAAATCAAGAGTGGAGTTAAGCAAGGTTGTGTACTAGCTCCCACCCTCTTTGGAATATACTTTTCAAATTTACTGAAATATGCCTTTCGTGATCAGGATGGTATTATATACATTCACTCACGCTCAGATGGCGGCCTCTACAATGCTCAAAGATTGAGGGTCATGACCAAAATTAGGAGGCTACTGGTCAGAGAGTTGCTTTTTGCAGATGATGCTGCAGTTACAACCCACTCTGAGGAAGAATTGCAATGTCTACTATCTGTATTCTCCAATGCTTGTTCTGAATTTGGTTTAACAATTAGCAAAAAGAAGACACAGATTATGTCACAAGGTGTACATGGGGTACCATCAAGTGAAACCTGGACAACTTACTCACACCAAGAGAAACGTTTAAACAGCTTTCATATGCGGTGTCTGCGAAGAATTCTTGGTGTTAAGTGGCAAGACAAAATCACAAATACTATTGGGGTTGGAACTCTTCGCTGGCTTCTGAGGATTGGGACGGAGCACTTATGGGAATGCCCCGAATGCTGTGATGCCGGTTCTTAAATCAATCAATCAATCACAAATACTGAAGTATTGGAAAGATCAGGTTGTGTGACGGTTTGTTCCATGCTCAGTTTTTGTAGACTTAGATGGATAGGACATCTTAGGAGGATGGACGATGGTAGAATACCAAAGGACATCTTTTTTGGTGAATTACAGATGGGTAAGAGATCTCAGGGTCGGCCTCTACTACGATACAAAGATGTGTGTAAGCGGGACATGATTGATACAGGCATTGATAACGCACATTGGGAGCAAGTCGCCGCTGAACGTGTCGCATGGATGGCAAACATCAAAAATGGAATAAAGACAAAAGAGAAAATTATTGCAGATAAGTCACACACCGAGCGTGTGAGACGTAAGATGGTGCATGATGGTGGAAATGACCACGTGTTCACATGCACCCACTGTGAACGAACATTTACAGCTCAGATTGGCCTTATCAGTCACATTCGCTACCGCCATAGGTAAAAGTTATTATGCCTTTTTAAAGCACAAACTATCGTCTGCCAAGACAGCAAGGTGCCAATGCAAGTAATATAGTAATAGTAGTAGTAGAGGCTGTAGTAATAGTAGTAGTAGTAGTAATGGCTGTAGTAATAATAGTAGTAGTAGTAGTAGTGGCTGTAGTAGTAGTAGTAGTAGTAGTAGTAGTAGTAGTAGTAGTAGTAGTAGTAGTAGTAGTAGTAGTAGTAGTAGTAGTAGTAGTAGTAGTAGTAGTAGTAGCCGTTGTGTTCTTGAATAGCCTCTCAATTACTTATGCAAGCAGTCGAGTATTATTGTTTGCATTATAATTGATATTTACTCTTAACCTTAAGTTATAACTATAGATGAGCATGCCTTTCAGGGAATTACTTTGTGGCAAAACGTCTGTAGGACACCGCCCCAAAATATTGTCTATATCTATATCATGATAAATCCAGCAGCGTAGCAGCGGGGTCAAAGATTGACCAATGAGAACGCCGCCCGGCTACGAGATGATAGCTCCGGCGCGGGCCTAAGAGATCCGGTTCTGTTTACTTCATGCCTGTAGGAAAGATGGGGTCGGCTCCATTTTGGCCACAACTGATAAAGGTTGAAACAGACCAAATTGGTCAAGAAATCAAAGCCCATACCTTGTAGCTAGAAAAGTGGTTGGTAGTGTGAGTGCGAAATATATGTATTAGGGACGTTCATTTGAAACCCTTTCTATTGGCTTTATTACAAAAGCATGAAAGAAACATTAACAGGTGTGGTAGAATTAAACAAAGCATTCATTTTGAATGAATTATGCACCATGGGTTGGTCAGAAGAAGTCGCCGTAGGCATTCAGGCAAGTATCCCATTGTTTAGGTAGGCGGCGAATGCCGTCAGCAAAAAAAAAAAAATTGTGGTTGCTCACTGAACCAAGTGTTTACCGCGTTCATTAGTCTGCATCTGTGTGAAATCGTTGCCCATTGAGAGCTATTTTAGAGGTCCGAACAAATGAAAATCACATGGTGACAAATCAATACTATGGGCTGGATGTTGCAGAATTTCCCACGTCTTCCTTGCTAATGCTTCCTGCACAATCTTTGCGACATGCGGACAAGCATTATCGTGCAACAAAATCACACGCGAGTGTCAAAGACTAGAATACATAGGAGGGAAGACCACCCTGAATGAGTTGTCTACCTCAAGTAGATTAGAGGTAACCCAGTGCCCCAACAAGAGGGCAGGGTAGGTGTAGGGAGTAGATAGGGAGGAGAACTATCAACAGTTCTCTCATGAGACACGTAAGTGTCAACCAGAGGGTAAGCACTCTGGTCACGGTGTAATCACCTCAACGTGATAGACACCAAGAACTTAGAATAGAACTCAAGAGTAGGCTTACTACTCTAAGCGTGTGGAATGATGTAGCACGCAAAAGCCGAAGTGCGCATGAAGACCCTCCGCGTGCTGTGTAATCAGGACGCGGAGGATTGGTAGACAGGGGACGGACTTCGTAGCGGACACATCGCTTAGAGTCGATGCGTCTTTCTTTAAGTGAATAGATAGATTTAGCAGTAGGGCTAGGGACGACTAGAGATAGGAAGTTCTGTGTATTCATGTGTGATTCATTAGAGACAGTTTTGTGCATTTATGTATTGTAAGAGCCAGTGGCAATAAAATGTGTAATCAATTCCTCTCGTACGACTGACAAATCTTTTTGTGTGGTGCGAGAGAAGTTTATCCCTGAATGCCTGTAGCATCGCTTGATGACAGGCTAGGATAAAAGTGGTGTCAGAAGTGTAGCTTGGACATTTATTCAAGCTAAAACACTCACCCACGGCTCTAAAATAGCTTTACTGTCAGTTAATCACAGGGTTTAATTTGTGTTAGTGTAAAATGGCGTGTGCAGACTAGAACAAGATGCGAGCTGTGCCCATCGTGACCGATTACCATTTATTTATACTTATTGAAATGTTTTGTGCTTTATGAACATGTTTTCTTCTGATTTGTAAGTATTATTAGTATAGTTTTGCATCATTTATTTCTGCAATTATTTGTTTATTTATGAGTAATTATGCAACATGATTCACGGCGGAGCAATACACTAAGAAATGAGCCGGCGACAATATCGATTTTTCAATCTAAGAATAGCGCTGCGCCTGTGACGTATCACGGTTGACCCACAGCTGTCCTACGCCATTGGCAATCAGCGACAGATTGTTTACAAATCGCCAAGCCGCTGCTCGCCTGAATCTTTGAATTATATTGAGTATTATTTGTTTATACAAGCTATTTATTGAATATATTTATTAATGTGAACATTATTATTTTCTTTATATTTATTTTAAAGCATTTATTTATTTATTTGTGGACATATTCTATTTTCTACCGTCACGATGGCACTACTTTCTTTATGCAAATACGATTCGGTCTGCACAGTACTATCATAGATTAAACAGCAGTTAGTTAAAGAAAGCAGAAGATATTAGAACGAAGAAAGGACAGTGACAGTCTCTATCAACCATACCACATTGTGTTGTCCGGGGGCATGTAATTGTAAATTTCAAACAAATGTCTAAATGTATATGTCGTTTGCAATTAGTTAATTATTGATGCTCTAATAAACCAGATATAACAAGAGCTGTTAAGAAGAGTAACACAAGGTGTGTGTCGAGGTTGCCAAAGGATTGTGCCTGAGTGTCCCGGATTGTTAAGATGAGTATACCCAAATTATTTTTGAATGCAATATGATTAATAATGCATCTCTTTTTCAGGATGTAATCTAATAGTATTTTTTGTACACAGGCATTTAAAATCTTAACATATCGAATATACCTGAGTAAATATTTGAGTACCTATCAACTCTAGCTAATTATCCAACAACATGTCAACTTTAGCTGATTGCATACAAGCAGGCAAGGAATTAGGATACACCGGAAAGGAATTAGAGCAATATGCTGATCAAAAATTTAGGGAAGCAAAAGATGCTGATAGAGATGAACGTGCACGAGAGAGACAACACCAAAAAGAGATGGCACAATTAGAAATAGAATTAAAGCAAAAACAATTAGATCAGGAGAGAGAGTTGAAGCAAAGAGAGATAGATGAAATGGCAAGAGTGAAAGAAAAACAAATACAGATTGAATCAGAGGACACAGTTAAAGATGAAAGGTATGGAAGTAGATTCACACTTAGAGATCTCCGCTACAAAACTAAAGAGTCAGCAAGAAGAGAATAAACTTAATAAATACAAACATATTATTAAGCCATTCTGTAAAGAAGATTCCATATCAGCCTGGACAGAAAATGTCGAATACCAGCTTAAATACCATCAAGTACCAATCGATATGTGGGCCATGATCTACATGAAAATCCTCAGTGGGGAGCCCCTTAAAGTTATTGAATCAATACCAACTGATCTTAGATCTAACTATCAGTACATTCACGATAGGGTAATGCAACATTTTTTACTTGATGCCCCTGGGTATCAAGTTCAATTGTCTAACTTAAAACCAAAACCAAGTGAGACCTTCATCGATTATGTCTCTAATGTCCAAAGTGTGCCGAATAGATGGCTTAATGCAGCAAAAATAGGAAAGGACTTTGAAAAACTTAAAAATCTAATAGCCATGGATAAAGTTATATCCACAGTCCCAACTCGTTTCGCTAAGTTCCTTCAGCAGTCAGACATCGAAACAATACAACAATTCGAGAAGAAAGGCTCCGCATATTTTTCCTCGAATAGGGAAGTTTTTAAAACATCAAACATCGACTCTGAAATAGTCTCTTTTGTTAAGGACCAACCAAAAAATTATCGTAGCAATAAAAAACCATTTCAGAGAGTCGACAAGAAAGATCAAAAATTGCCTAAATGTATGTATTGCCAACTTTTTCATGATACTTACGCTATGTGTGATAAATCACCAAACTATCCGACACATCTTGAGATGGTCATTAAGAAACAACAAAACAAGAGAAATGTATACAGGCGTGCGGTTAAATGTTTTTTCTGTGCTAGCTACGGGCATTATTCCAGTAAATGCCTAGGCCGTCAAAGAATGAAGGCCAACAGTGCAATGTTAATTGATACATCTTCTGATAGTGGGAGTGAGACTGAGTGCGAGGTCGAGAATGAATTACCTTTTAACCAATCTGAAGATGTTTGTTGTGTAAACGATATTTTAAGCTTTGACAGTTGTGAGCGATGTCACCAATTTCATGCAGACGGAAAATTAGAATGTGGACACACAGTGCCATTCTCCACTGAGAGTGCAAATGCAGCATTAGCCTCCAGAGGCAATTTGGTGTTCCATAATGCACTGGTAAATGAAATACCATGCCAATGTTTGCTTGACAGTGGAAGCACTCTTATCGGTCTTAGAAAGGAATTTGTGAATCCAAATGATTATACAGGAGACTCAGTTAAATGCCGAACCTTTTCGGGTAATATCGAAATTTACCCGTTGGCAAGAGCCCATATAAACACTCCTTTCCTTTCTGGTACCTTTATATGTGCTATTTTAGATAACCCTTGTACTGATTTAATTTTGGGATGCTTACCCCAATTGAAGCATTGCACTAACAAAGAAATAGCTGCATGGGAAAAATTAAATGCAGCAAATGCAACAACCAGAGCAGATACTATTAAACACCAAGACACACTACAGGAGGAAAGACTACTGTTGCTATCACCAACTAGGACGGATGATACCACCAGACAGAAGTTTATAGACCAGCAAAAAGCTGATCCGAGTGTGTCTCCGTATCTAAAACTGTTAAAAGAAAAAGCTAAAGTAACAAAAAACGCATCATGGTTCTTTAGGCTTAATAATGGGATTCTTACTCGTTATTATACAACCAACAACCATGAGATTCAGCAAACGGTGTTACCTGTACAACACCGCCAAACTGTACTAAATATTGCACACGAGTCACCGTTTGCTGGTCACCTTGCATACGACAAAACCAGGGCCAGAATTCAGGCTCATTTTTACTGGCCGGGTTTTTGTAATGACATAAAATTATTCTGTCGTTCATGTAATGTCTGTCAACAACTAGTACGTAAGGGTAAACATCCTACAGCTGAAGTACAACCTTCAACACTGGCCTCTAGACCATTCGAGAGTGTGGCGGTGGATATTGTTGGACCCCTGAACCAGGAGTCCAGCAAAGGAAATCGCTTCATCTTAACGCTAGTAGACCGATGTTCAAAGTGGTACGAAAAATTTCAGATGTCGATTATGAAATATCGATAAACGGACACTTAAAGATATTTCATATCAACATGTTGAAACCCTACTTTTCACGACAAGAGACAGAACTGGAGACAGACGAACATAATGCACCCACACCTATTGATGAGACGACAGACATACATGACGCAACTACACTAGTTAGCGAGACTGGCAAGGACGACGATATGCATACAATTAATGAGCATACAGAAAACGCACTTAGCACCACCACCGTACTGAATCAGGTAGACGACGACGGGATGGAACTACCTGTTCCAATTGTAGACAAGACTGCGACATTAGATTGTATACGGTTAGAACCGGGACTAACAGAAGAGCAACGACGACAGACATTAGAATTAGTGACGGAGTATAAGGACATATTTTCCGACATTCCAGGCAGGACGGACAGGATCGAGCACTCCATCCTTCTTTCGGACTCAAAGCCTATCAAATGCAGGCCGTACTCTATCCCACTTAGCTACAGAGAAAGTCTAAATAAGGAAATTCTTAATTTAGAAGCTAGTGGAATCATCCAGAAATCTACATCTGAGTACTCCTTTCCAATCGTCTTGGTGAAGAAAAAGGACTCCACAATTCGTCTCTGTGTGGACTATAGAAAACTCAACAATGTTACTAAGATCGACGCAGAACCAATTCCTTCCTGCGAAGATCTTATTCTTGATATGTCCACCTCAAAAATCTTCTCTAAATTAGACCTTACTAAGGGATATTGGCAGGTCCCTATGCAGACTCAATCCATCCATCTTACTGCATTCTCAACACCTTTAGGTCTTTACGAGTGGCGGTTACTTCCTTTCGGACTTCGAAATGCTCCTGCCACTTTCGTACGCCTAACTAGAGATTTACTACATGGAGTGACGAATATGGTGACGTATATAGATGATATTTGTGTCCATACAGATGACTGGACAACACACTTACTGAAACTCCGACATGTCTTCGATAGGTTGCGACTCTTCGGTCTCACTGTCAAACCTAGCAAAGTTGAACTGGGCCTACAAGAAATTGATTTTTTGGGCCATGTCATTTCACAAGGACAACTAAAACTGACAATAGAATTGTTACTAAAATTATGAACCTGACCATGCCTACAACAAAGAAGCAGGTCAGGAGCCTTTTAGGTTTAGTAAATTATTATAAGTTCATACCGAACTTAGCCGAAATCACGAGTGTATTTTCTAATGTCTTGAAAGCATCGGTAAAATTAGATGTCAAAGATGCATTATTAATTTCTGCATTGTCAAAATTGAAACTCCTATTTAGTAATGTACCAATTCTGCGTTTGCCTAATCCTAGGCTCGTTTATTATCTTAGGACAGATGCCAGCACGATCTCCATCGCTGGGGTACTAGGCCAGTTTTACGATGGCATCTTCCATCCAATTTGCTACGTGAGCCGCAAGATCACACCTGCTGAGTCCAGATATTCCATATCAGAGTTGGAAGCCCTAAGTGTCATCTATTCAGTAAGGAAGTTACATCGATTTCTAGTGGGTAATCACTTCGTAGTACAGACCGACAACTCCCCAATCCCGGTCATACAAAGTGGGGTGCATCGCAATGACCGCATCTACAGGTCGTCGTTAATCTTACAAAATTATACTTTTAGTATAGAGCATATTAAGGGTAGGGACAACATTCTTGCTGATACCCTTAGTCGACCATCTGAGGTAGAAATACCTGATACTCCACATGAAATGTAGTCTAAGATAATGTAATTTAGTACACTTAAAATATCCTGTGTAAAATATCCTATGTAGTATATAGACATCATATCAGGACTGTGTGCTAATAACAGTGAATCACCATGTGTCCATAGACAGCAGAATAAGAACGGTGCTCCAAGAACAAGTGAATCACCGTGTGTACATAGACAGCTCGTTACTTACTATGCTCCATTTGTGTTCCGGTGAATCACCTGTGTTAATCATGGAAGAACAGTGTCAGAACAATGCGTAAATAACAGACACGAATATACATGTCTACGACACCAGTGGACTCTACGCGTGGAAGAATACCCATAATACACTAGTATGACTGTGTAGTCTATTTAATATACCCAGGACAAGTGTGTAACTATGAACTGTGCCAACGAAAGCAATTTCTGAACTTTATGGCAACCACTAACCTGAGGTAGTTAAATACCATGTATATATATTTATTTATTGTGATATGTATTATAACATGTTTTTAATACAGTGATAAATTATAGTTAGATTAGTTACTTTAATATAGATTTAGAATAGAATTAGGGAATATGATAGATTTTGTTTTGTGGTTTAGATAAATCACTAATTGACCCATTTACTTAGGCTAGTAACTTTAAATTTAATAATAGCCAATTAAAGACGAGGATAAAAAGTTAAGATAGAAACAGTACCAGTTAGTTCATTTCATTTCACTTTATTTCATTCCATCTTGATGAACACTTTAACAACCTCATCATTCAGGATTAAAAGTAGTTTATACCTTATAGGATTACATTTGAACATACATCATTTACACCATGTATAGTAAAATTATCAATCATATCTTTTCATTTAGACATTAAAACATTTTTTGTTTTAAATAACCCATTATTTATAATTTTGTTTACCATTTAAAATTCACATTACTCAGTTTAGAAGCAGACAAAAAGGTACATAACTCATCTCACATCATTGTCATATTTTTAGTTAGTTAGATTACTTCCCTTAAATTAGGTTAATTTTGTGCAACAAATTAGAATATATATATTTATAGAATTAGTATTAGTATTTCAGTAGAATGTAGTGTTTAGTATTATCAGGGTACAAACTATCAACCCTATTTCATCCATGTAAATATTTTGTAAATACATGACTCGTGCAGTAAGTTACGCACAGTCATTAAGCTCAACTCTTTTCAAACTGAGCCAAACTTGTACAGTGTCACTTCAAGGTTTAAATAGTTTTCTTAAAATAATTGGGAGAATAAAAGATGTGTGACAGAAGTGTGAAAGTGAGAGAAAAGGGAAAATATAGAAGGGAGAGTGAAGACAACCAGCGGATTTTTTCTGCCGCTCAACGCGACTTTTATTATTTGTCTGCGTCAAGCGTTTGCTTTCAGTGTTGAAATATGCTGTCTCGAATGTGTTGTGTGTAGTTTTCTGTTAGCCATAATTACATTAGACCTTAGGGAAAATATTTTAAGTCTCATAAGACGGAAACGTTGTCACGAATTAGTGTTATACACTTATTTGTGGCCACATTTAACCGGATTATGGCACTTGAAAACTAACTTGCATAGAAAGTATAAACAGACACACATGTTAGAAGGTAAATTATATTGGTACTTACATCCAAACACGCAAACAACCAGGAAAACAAACATGTAAAGTGCATACATTTTTTAGAACAAGGGGAGATAACTCCGAGTCAGGGGACACAATAGACTGCGAAACACTAACTTAACAATGAAAGATAACTTTACACGCGGAAGCGAGATAGGTAAAGCCTGTCGCACACAGCTTGTGCAAGGGTTGTTTAATATTATATGGGGGACATGAAGCAATTCGTGTGTTGATCCTAAGAAAGTCAACTTTGTATGGGTAGTGAGTTAATTTGCTATTTGAGGGCAGGTCTTATAAGACAATGGTCCGGTTCAGACAAACCTCTAATAAATATAATATTGCGATTGAGAAGAGGGCTCACGCCAACCAGACAAGTTTGTGGCGATCACCAGTAGCCAAGTAAAGTAATACTACATTGTGACATTAGTCAGTAGAGGTCTATTGAGTTACCCAGAACCAAGTTATCAGTAGTCTTTGACAAAAATTAGACACACTAATTTTTAGAAACCTCTTGCGTCACAACCATGAGTCAAAGTTTGTAACGCAACACAGGAGGGGAGGGTGTGTGTCAAAGACTAGAATACATAGGAGGGAAGACCACCCTGAATGAGTGGTCTACCTCAAGTAGATTAGAGGTAACCCAGTGCCCCAACAAGAGGGCAGGGTAGGTGTAGGGAGTAGATAGGGAGGAGAACTATCAACAGTTCTCTCATGAGACACGTAAGTGTCAACCAGAGGGTAAGCACTCTGGTCACGGTGTAATCACCTCAACGTGATAGACACCAAGAACTTGGAATAGAACTCAAGAGTAGGCTTACTACTCTAAGCGTGTGGAATGATGTAGCACGCAAAAGCCGAAGTGCGCATGAAGACCCTCCGCGTGCTGTGTAATCAGGACACAGAGGATTGGCAGACAGGGGACGGACTTCGTAGCGGACACATCGCTTAGAGTCGATGCGTCTTTCTTTAAGTGAATAGATAGATTTAGCAGTAGGGCTAGGGACGACTAGAGATAGGAAGTTCTGTGTATTCATGTGTGATTCATTAGAGACAGTTTTGTGCATTTATGTATTGTAAGAGCCAGTGGCAATAAAATGTGTAATCAATTCCTCTCGTACGACTGACACATCTTTTTGTGTGGTGCGAGAGAAGTTTATCCCTGAATGCCTGTAGCATCGCTTGATGACAGGCGAGGAAGCATGCCGGATCGTTTATTCTTGATGGCGTTTTGCAGCTTGTCTAGTTTTTGCAAGTAGTGGGTAGAGTTGATGTTGTCACCAGGTTCTTTAAAATCTGCAAACTATAGCCCTTCGTGATCAAAAAATGGGCTCAGCATAACCTTACCAGCGGAAACCTGTAACTTGAATTTTTTTTGGGTGATCTAGCATTCTTCCATTGCATGCTCTCTCGTTTGCTGCTCAATTCAAAGTGGTAACACCATGATTCATCGCCTGCCACTATGCGGAAGAGAAATGCATCACCCTCCACTTTGTAACGTAGCAAGTGGTTCAAACACCATCCCATGCGTCCTCTTTTTGGTGGTCAGTCAACTTCAATGGTACCCACTGTCAACACACCTTGCGATATTGCAGTTTCTTACGAACTGTCATTTATTGCCAATATGGTACCTTGCGGTGTATGGCAGAGGGATCTTTGAGCTTTGAGGAATTAAGGCCGTTTGGCTAGTGCAGTCGCCGTGAACTGTGCAGGTTAGAATTCTCTTTTTGCACTCGACAGAAAAAAATCCCACACCTTACCGAGGGATCGAACACGAGTCTCCCGAATGAGAGTCCGGCATTCTAGCCACTCCTCATGAACGACCTTTTGAACTGTCCCAATTGACACATCAAATTCTTTTGCTAGCAAACGTATGCTTAGACAACGGTTCATCTGTACTGCTGCATCGATTTTGGCGATGTTTTTTTCTTCTGTTGCAACAATATGCGCTCGACCCGGCCGTCGAAGATCTGTCGTGAACTGTCGTCCTTTCTGAAAAATTCGTGCCCAGTCTGTCACTGTTGTCTTCGACACACATTTGTTACCGTACGCTGCCTGCAATCTTCGATAATGTCCACTGGTCGACATTCTTCAAATGAAAGAAACTTAATCATCGCTCTTTGAGCTTCTTTGGACGGATTTTGGATCAACCCGGCCATTTTCTCAACGGTCAGAAACAGAATCTATGCATCATGGGACGATAAGCACGTGTTCTTTTATTCATTGGTCAGTACTTATCACATGACTATGACATAATCATGTTCAACATACGCAATTACGCGCGCTGAAGCACGAACGGATTTCAAATGAACGTCCTTTATATATAAATATTTATACGCTTGCACTAATGCTAGATACAGTTTCTTTTACAGCATTAAAAACCCACATGGCTAGATATATTTCGATAGTCTATTGTATGAAATTACCAGTTATTTACGAGCTGGTATTATCTGGTGTCTCTAGATTAACGTTCAATCTGAAGGGTATGTTTCATAGCGTACAGGACTGGTATACTGTCGGAGAAGATTCCCTTTTTCCAGAGGCTTACATAAATAACCTAACAATGGATGAAGCAAGCCGGACTTGCTAACGTTGTCAGAAACGCGTTATTACTAGATACTATGCAGATATCATTCCAGCAATGATGGTACATTGATTGTCAATAAAATCACCAGGCAGGAGTACATAAGCTTGTGGTCTATGATGGTGATTAGTCATGAATGTTAGCGAAGGCTTGAAGTGTAATATATGTTAGGATTGATTACCCACGCTGTAGAACTGCTGAAATCATAAGAATATAAATATAGCTAACCACATGGATGACAAGAGTCATCAAGATAGATTGCCACACGAGTTATAATCCAGAAATTGCACACGCCATGAGTGTACGGTGACAGCAGTGAAAACCACTGGACAGGAGTACAGACGCTTCTATCCTATAAGTCTTGGTTATATTAAAATTCGTGGTCTTGTTGGAAATCTCAGTGATTAGAATTCTTGTTGAGTCGATTAGAATCCTGGTTATTCAGAATCCTTGGTTCACGGCAAATCTATGATTGTTTAAAATTCAAAGTCTAGATTGATTGTTTGGATTTCGTAGGGTGAATCTAACTCTCGGCTGATTTGAGTCTTGATTGATTGTTCAGAATTCTAGGTGGTTCAATGCAATTCCCGGATGCTTAGATTTGTAGTTGGAATCGAATTCTAGTTGGTTGTTAGACTTCCTGGTTCATAGTAAAGTCATGATTGCTAGAGGTGTCAGGAGTAGAGTGTCGTGAGCGCAGTGATCAACATAACTTAATCATAGTATACTTCCTTTGTTCAGCAGGGAGATAGGATGCGATATGCGTGTTTCAGATACACGTTGATTTTCAAACAACAATGTTTTTTTTTTCCCAGTCTAATTCTCACTAACGTTTAATGTGTCATTTCTATGAAGCTTCAATGGTTGTGTAGGGATAGGATCTGTCGCTATTCCTTTGTCTAGTATTATACGTCAGCTATTCATCTCACAGAGTGAAGGAATCGCTATAGAACAGATTTCTGTATCCTCAGACATGTGTTCGCCTGATGATAGGTCTTCATAGAATGTTAGACCGAAAGCCATGTGGGGAAGGTATGGACGTTTTCCAGAAACATTCGAGTGTGCCTATGTGTCATTTTCAGCTTGAGAGGCTAACATAATTTGCAGACTGCCCCACCACAGTTCCAATACCGAACTAACGACGAGAATAGCAAGTGAGTGTCTGACCCACCCGGCAGACGCAGTGCAGCGTCTTGTACCAGTCAGCACCGTAGTGAGACAGGACTGTGGGGTGGACCCTAGAAGCGCAGTCGAGGAAGGCATCACTCGCAGATAAGTGGGAAGTACCATCCTTGCCATATCCACATACCGCTCTAACATAACTATGGGATCTAGTATTCAGGTCTAACACCCATGCTGAACATTCAGGTCTAACACCCATGCTGAACACAGAAATAGCTCTAGGTCACTCCGACCACTCACATAGCACTTCTATTTTTCTTTCAGCAGTTGAGAAACAAATGCACTTTTTTTATTTTTGAATTTGACACTTTGATTTTAGACTTTTCTATTATTACACTACATCAGATGAGGGTGTGTGTAATATTGGTGTTAATTTAGCCACGGGAATTCATTACTTGAATTGATGATAATTATCTGGGGGATGTAATTCTATCACAAGCAAAAGTAGCCCAGATAATTAAACCTGCTGTCTTTTCCAAATTTTTCAGCTTCAAGTTTTACCTTCTGGTGCCTGTGTCATTGTTAGGAAAGACGACATCTTCTTAGGCCAAAAACCATACCCCCAATCTACGATATTCGTTTCCTACTGGGGAAAGACTTTCTTAAGGGTTAGTCTTTGTGTCTTCCGCATTAATTTGAGGATGTTTCCCCTTAATTTAAAGAGACAGCTACAATAGTTGTAGACGCAACATGAGCAGCAGCAGCAGGCGTACGAGAGTAGCAATAGTAGTAGTAGTAGTAGTAGTAGTAGTAGTAGTAGTGTAGTAGTAGTAGTAGTAGTAGTAGTAGTAGTAGTAGTAGTAGTAGTTGCAGCTAGTAGTAGTAGTAGTAGTAGTAGTAGTAGTATAGTAGCAGTAGTAGTAGTAGTGTAGGTAGTAGTAGTAGTAGTAGTAGTAGTAGTGCAGTAGTAGTAGTAGTAGTAGTAGTAGTAGTAGTAGTAGTAGTAGTAGTAGTAGTAGTAGTAGTAGTAGTAGTAGTAGTAGTAGATGTAGTAGTAGTAGTAGTAGTAGTAGTAGTAGTTGCAGTAGTAGTAGTAGTAGTAGTAGTAGTAGTAGTAGTAGTAGTAGTAGTAGTAGTAGTATGTGCTCACTATAGCGACGTGTGATGTCGAATTACAAAATTACTCTTTTTCTGCCAGTGCGCAGAGCATTGCCAAACACTAGTTCACAACTGCCACTCTCCATACGAGAGTAGCAATAGCAATAGTAGTAGTAGTAGTAGTAGTAGTAGTAGTAGTAGTAGTAGTAGTAGATGTAGTAGTAGTAGTAGTAGTAGTAGTAGTAGTAGTAGTAGTAGTTGCAGTAGTAGTAGTAGTAGTAGTAGTAGTAGTAGTAGTAGTAGTAGTAGTAGTAGTAAGAAGAGGAGGAGAGGGAGCAGCAGCAGCAGCAGCAGCAGTAGTAGTAGTAGTAGTAGTAGTAGTAGTAGTAAGAAGAGGAGGAGAGGGAGCAGCAGCAGTCAGTAGTAGTAGTAGTAGTAGTAGTAGTAGTAGTAGTAGTAGTAGTAGTAGTAGTAGTAGTAGTAGTAGTAGTAGTATTATTATTAGTAGTAGTAATAGTAGTAGTAGTAGTAGTAGTAGTAATAGTAGTAGTAGTAGTAGTAGTAGTAATAGTAGTAGTAGTAGTAGTAGTAGTAGTAGTAGTAGTAGTAGTAGTAGTAGTAGTAGTAGTAGTAGTAGTAGTAGTAGTAGTAGTAGTAGTAGTAGTAGTAGTAGTAGTAGTAGTAGTAGTAGTATTATTAGTAGTAGTAATAGTAGTAGTGGTAGTAGTAGTAGTAGTGGTAGTAGTAGTAGTAGTAGTAGTAATAGTAGTAGTAGTAGTAGTATTAGTAGTAGTAGTAAGAAGAGGAGGAGAGGGAGCAGCAGCAGCAGCAGTAGTAGTAGTAGTAGTAGTAGTAGTAGTAGTAGTAGTAGTAGTAGTAGTAGTAATAGTAGTAGTAGTAGTAGTAGTAGTAGTAGCAGTAGCAGTAGTGTAGTAGTAGTAGTAGTAGTAGTAGTAGTAGTAGTAGTAGTAGTAGTAGTAGTAGTAGTAGTAGTAGTAGGAGCAGGAAGAATACTATGATTAATACTGCTCCTAATACTGCTAATACCATTGTACGCCTGCTGCTCCTGCTGATATTAGTGAGTATCGGAGTTAATTGAATTAAGTGCAAATTCTTCTATTACTGTGCAACCTAAGATACAGTAAAAGAGATTGTTGCAGTCAGTAGCTCATATGTTTGACTGCTCGCATCAGAGACACCACAAGAAAGCTGAGAAAGAGCTTGATCCACAACGTGTAAGGCTGCTACCCGTCCCTACTTTCCCTGATATGTCCTCATTAGTTTCACACAACGAACTTTCTGAGAGGATCTTTACATGATTTTCAAAATATCCATGAGCTCCTGGGCACAAATCACGGACGATCAGCTATGTCTGCCATGTCACTTGTTGAGAATTGATGATACTGGTGTATAGAGGTGAAACTATGGCAGGTGTAGTGACTGTGAATACTCTCTCACTCTCGTGGCTCGCTCACAACGCCGTCTGACAGATGCTCTTGATGAATTCGACTTAACACACGCCGGCAGCCAGACGTGGATTTTATTTCACAATAGTACACAACTAACACGAACCTCCACAGTCAGCCCAGTCACTCTCACACTTATGTTCTGTACGCTCGCTCACTGGCCACAGTGGACAGTCAGCCTGGTGGACATCTTTCTTATGTGCAGTCACTATAGCGAGTGTGATGTCGATATTACAAAATTACTCTTTTTCTGCCAGTGCGCAGAGCATTGCCAAACACTAGTTCACAACTGCCACTCTCCATATGTCTCAGTGGACAATCACTGTAGCATACATATAACAATGTTCTGTAGTTCTGGTGCTGGAAACTGTCGCATTATGTTCTAATAAAAGAACTGTGTTATGTAAGATATAAACAAACGGTGTGGTCACTAAGCTTCCCGTGCCTGAATGACTCAAGTCTAGCTAACTCCCCTTCAAATAGTCATCTTTGACTCCTGCGTTTCCCGTGAAACGTTGTACTCACTGACAACCGTTAACCGTGTCTCTATTCTGTTGTCCTACTGACATTCGTAACTCTTTCTAAACACTGTATTTTATGTGGGCTTCCATGACTGCCTTTTTCTGTGCTATGACACTAACCCGTAACAGGTTCAGTTTCAAACAAAAGTAGATTTGAACCAATCAAAAAGTAGATTTGAATCAAACAAAAGTAGGTTAGAACTAAACAAAATTCTTTTTTTTTTTGTTTTAAATTTGTTGCGCTCACTCGCTTTGAACTCAAACGTAGTTCATACACACTAGTTATAGCAGTGATGGACTGAATTTTGCGTGTACATTAGCTTTCCCTTTTAACAGTGTTCTCGCCATTAGGCGAACCCACTCCGACTTTTGAGGTACTTGTAATTTACGTCCAAAAGTCAAGGACGACAGGTCAACATTTTAGTCCAACTGTCCGGTGTAGGGGTTGAACACCTTACCTCGGCATCAGCACAACAGATGTTTAAAAACACGCATTCTTACCCATTCGGCCATGCTGACATGCAAAATAGGTTTGAACTAAAGAAAAATTAGGATTTAACTAAACAAAAAGTAGGGTTGGACCTTACAAACATGGACAGTGCAAAATTAGGAAGTAGTGTCACAGTTATGACTTAAGAGTTGTTAACATGGTAGCAGGCATGTTATATTACTTCTGAAATTAAAGAGCGTTGCATAGAGAAACTAACTGTTTATAAGCTCAGGGCAGAAATGTGTAGTTGCTTTAGTCGATTAATTATCCCATGGCACTTGATCAGTTAAAGTATTAACGTCTTCTGATCGCTGAATGTCGCATGTTCTTTGCGGGATGTTGTAATCAACCCCACGTTAATGTTCTCGGCGACTGTAGTTTGCCATGACTTTCTGACCGATGAAGTCAGCGTTCAAGTCCAACCTAATGCCGGTGTAGAGCTCGAACCGCCTACCTCGCCATCTGCGAACTAGAAGTTTAAGAGCGAGCGCTCTAATCATTTCGACCACGCCCATGTTATTATCATCTGTAAAATTGTCAAAGCGACCTACAAGCAGCTTCTGCCGAAGTTATACGCACCCCCTCTCAACAAGCATCTTCTGCGGAAGTTGTACGCATCCCCCGCCCACCCCCAACCTCCCTCCCCTTACCCCAAGACTTTTCATGACGGTTGCAAACAACGCAGATGTCACGGCATTTTGATGAGCAATTTGAAGATTGTTTTTGGGTGAGCAGGCCAAAAGAAATAAATGACGTGTCTTTCCTAATTTATTTGAAAAAACAAAAATTATTTTATCCACTGTAATTAAACTACAAGGTGTTGACTTTACCTGACCTGGCTGACAGCAGGGTTCGGATCGGCTAGCCTCTCCCAGGAGTGATACAAAATGAAAATTAATAGCTCGACGATGACCCACAGACTCACAGACTACACAAGTCAACCCCACCTCCTTGTGGCGTTGACCGGGAAACCATGACCGCGAGGTCATGGGCCAACGGAGTTCTGGCTCGCCAGGGTAACTCTCGTTGGTCATATTTATTTTTCATTCTAAACCCGTGACTGGCCTAACAAGCAGGGAATATTTCCTGCTCGAAGAAATAATAAGAAGCATATTGGGATGAGAAGAGATGAGATGACATGACATGAGATAAGTTGAGACGATCTGAGATGAGATGGGATGAGATGACATGACATAAGATGGGTTGAGATTACATGAGATGAGATGAGTAATTAAATTACCGGCGATGTGGCTGAGGGGCAGTGACCGCGTTTCGCAAGCCCCGACACACCCATCAAGGTTTCGACATCAGTCGCCGACGATGTTAAAGCAGACCGTCTTAACCGATGAAGTCCCATGGGATGATTTATTGTCTCAAGTGATTACCCGTGTCTGTCATGACCTTATATAGAGTAGTTGTCCTCATGCAACCGCCTCTAATGTGATATACAATACAACATGTGTGCTACCATATTAACTTATTAAGTCTCATATGATGATTAATAGGCTCAAGTGAGTCTCCTTATTTACCATGGGGTCAGACACAGTAGTTTTCCCTAAGCAACCTTCTTTAATGTGATATATAAGCAACATGTGTGCTACCATACTAGCAACTTTTACGTCTTAACTGTGGCTCACCCCTGCATCCCATTTCCCGCCATCCATTTTTGTTTGGTCAAAAAGTACTTTCTGTTTGGTACTGACTCATTTGAATTGATTTCGATGGTGTGAACGTTGATCGTTCAGAAAGCAGAACGTAAATATACGTTCTTAAATCACAAATACGCATATATGCTGGAGTTGATTGTAACACCCTGTAAAAGGAATGCTAACTAAATTTAACTTAATGTGGTTTGGTAATTAAAATATACCTTTTCGGGTATGCTTTCCTTAGCATTTGACTGTCCCCAGTCTACCTGCCAGGCAGCAGGATTGTGTCTCTCTTCGTCTGGTTCCTACCCCTTGAAGTGTCCAAAATGGAAGACCCTACCAGGAGCTGCGCTACCGTCGGCATAGCCCTGAGGTAATTGGGGCACGGAAGCCCCTAAACCACTTCTAGGCGGATACACCACAGGTGGCGGTGGGGGTATTCCCAAACTGGGTCGATCCACTTGAGAGAACGAGCACTGATACTAGTTAAAAAGTTAGTTGCACATCCTTTACATGACGAAGCAATCAACCCCAGTATTTTATGGCTGTTCGTGATTCCTGAGCAAGTTTACGTTCAGTAGTTTGCCATTGCTTTCTGAACGACCAGCATCGATTCCATTTAATAAAAAAAACTAACAGAAGGCGGTCTGCTGCCAAATCGCCTGCAGCTGTGTTTCGAATGCCGTATCCAGGATTACGAACTGTAACGCCTTCGCCACGGAGCCGGCACTAATACTAGTAAGTGCTTGCAAAGGTCTCATTTTTCCAGCCAAACATCATTACTTTCTGGGATATGGAGTTGGCAAGCAAAGGTCTCATTTTTCCAGCCAAACATCATCACTTTCTGGGATAGGGAGTTGGCAAGCAAAGGTCTCATTTTTCCACCCAAACATCGTCACTTTCTGGGATAGGGAGTTGGCAAGCAAAGGTCTCATTTTTCCACCCACACATCGTCACTTTCTGGGATAGGGAGTTGGCAAGCAAAGGTCTCATTTTTCCACCCACACATCGTCACTTTCTGGGATAGGGAGTTGGCAAGCAAAGGTCTCATTTGTCCACCCAAACATCATCACTTTCTGGGATAGGGAGTTGGCAAGCAAAGGTCTCATTTTTCCAGCCAAACATCATCACTTTCTGGGATAGGGAGTTGGCAAGCAAAGGTCTCATTTTTCCACCCACACATCATCACTTTCTGGGATAGGGAGTTGGCAAGCAAAGGTCTCATTTGTCCACCCAAACATCATCACTTTCTGGGATAGGGAGTTGGCAAGCAAAGGTCTCATTTTTCCAGCCAAACATCATCACTTTCTGGGATAGGGAGTTGGCAAGCAAAGGTCTCATTTTTCCACCCACACATCGTCACTTTCTGGGATAGGGAGTTGGCAAGCAAAGGTCTCATTTGTCCACCCACACATCGTCACTTTTTGGGATAGGGAGTTGGCAAGCAAAGGTCTCATTTGTCCACCCAAACATCATCACTTTCTGGGATAGGGAGTTGGCAAGCAAAGGTCTCATTTGTCCACCCAAACATCATCACTTTCTGGGATAGGAAGTTGGCAAGCAAAGGTCTCATTTGTCCATCCACACATCGTCACTTTTTGGGATAGGGAGTTGGCAAGCAAAGGTCTCATTTGTCCACCCAAACATCGTCACTTTCTGGGATAGGGAGTTGGCAAGCAAAGGTCCACTAAATACAACGCAATCAAGACTCGAAACTGCGGGTGGAGGAATTTGCTACATTACCTTCCGTCTTTCTTATTTGTGATGTTGCCTTGTCAGATTTTGACAGCGAGGGTTCAGATCTCGACCACCGGATATGTGCACCGCTACCACTGGGTTCGAGGTACCGACGCCTAACTGACTCGGATTCCGACATGTCTGTTACCACTGGTCGGGCAGATTCTGGGAGATGGAAACACATATGTGGGCATTGTTAGAGTTGAGTCCAGAAAGGATATTATTGTACTCGGGACATTCCCACAAGCACTGGGTCATCAACAGCCAGTGCACAGTCCCAATAATAAAGGGACCCGTTACAATCTGATTTTGTGTCCGTCTTGCTATACCTCATAGTTACGACTGTCTACCAGATCCTTTGACCTCCCCCAGCAGCCGTATTCTCTCTAGACCACGATTGCCTATCTTTTCTTCTGCATTGTTCACGCGCTCCCAGTGGGCCTTCACCACATCTGCCTACCCCTCAATGATGCAGCACCATCCAGTCTCTATGCTTGTACATTGCCAAAAACACCAGAGTGTCCTGGAGAAAAGATCCAGCGGCACCTGCATTGATGCATACCATTCAGCAATAAACATACCTGTCTTCACGCTTGTCAGCATACTTTGTGAATCAGTCACAATCAAGACATGAGTATACAGTTTGTTCTCCAACCAATGGACAGCTGTAGTAACCGCTTCCACTTCCATTCTCAGACCAGAAATTGTGGTGTTAGATGCCCGGTTCTTCTTTACCAAACGTTGGCCATTGGATTTTGCCATGAATCGCCAGCCCCCCCCCCCTTTTTTTTAACACAGAGATATAGGTATAGATAGTAACATCGCCAGGTCGAGAGAAACCCTGAATTAATTGCCGAATTTATATTTCCATAGCGTTGGCTGGCCACTTCCTACATTCACGCCCCAATGTGATTTTAACCCCACACAAGTTTGAATTTCTAATCAGTGCTCTGACCATATCCTTGTCTCTGTCAATCTTCTCAAGTGGGCACACTTCCGTGATAGTAGATTCTGCCTGACCCATCCATAATCTTCCTCTTAACAACCTATAGCCCTTGGCAGCATCCAGGGAATCATGCCGGAGGTGTTCATTGTAGCGCAGCCACCCCGAGTTATGACTTGCTTGCAACACCTCGAGTCTGTCTGTAGTGGTCGGTAGTGGCAGGATGCATCGCATACACACTTTTGGGGTGTCCCTTGTACACCCAAAAATCATCCTCCATGCTTTATACGCTCTAGTTTCAGTAGCTGTTTCTTTGAGACAGTGAACATTTCTAGTCAATACGAGTTTCTTGTAATCGTGTTTCAGTAAAGCTCATAATCTACATCTCGTTTTTTGGTGATTCATTCTAGTCCATACAATACCACTGAAATGATCAAGGGCTGAAAAAGTGTGAATAGCATTTTCTGCTTCATGTCCCTAGCTGCCATACACGTCAGTGCAATGAGTCCCTTCTAACACATTGTAACCACCACTTTAAAATGATCCTTAAAGGACAGGCTTCTATAAAAAGTGATTCCCAGGTGTTTCAGTCTGCTTTCTGTATTCACATTTCTACCATTTATTGTAAGGCTTGTGAGTGCTGCCACCTCCGTATCTTGTCTGCTCTTGGAACCCTTCATGAATATCATACAGAAAGGTGGCTGCATTCGACCAGTTATCCTTCCCTGCCCGATAACTTCCCAAACCTTTCGTGAGGAGTTTTCCCTTTCTAAATGTCCTGAACTTAACAGCATCGACCAGTCTGCTTCTCCAGCACGTTTCCAAAAGTGCTCCATAGGATGATAATCCTGAACCAATTTAGATTTGAATTATTTTTGCCTTGTTTATGAAGTGATGTTAAATAACTTTGCACCCAACCCTAGGTTACTGATGACAGCCTGATGCTCAGGTTATAGCAAGCAGCCTTCTCCATAAGTTCTCCATCACTCATATCCCTCAAGTGGACATACTTAACCCCACCGGGACCGGGTGCGTAGTCATATGCTTTCTTCAATACATTATTGTTATATCTTCCAGCTGTATGATATCTTCACAGTAAGTATCTTTATGTCAGGTCTTAGTCAGATATGACTGAGCTACCGTATAACAGTAGACGGTACTACCTGCTTTCTGTTAGCGCCGAACGTTGGGCGGCGCTTACCAAACCCGACACCCCACAGTGTGCCAGTGCCAACGGCTTCGGGTGGAAGAGCGTAATTGGGAGGGTACAAACCTTACCCTGGTGCGAGGAAATGCAACCTAAAGACAAATGTCATGGCAGGGCAGACCAGGCCCTAAGTCTTGGTTGGCGGCTGGTCTAGGATCGAAGCTCCGACAGGCGGACAGTTAGAGCATTGTTTTGCTGATCCGGCAGCTTCTGCAGCTTGTCTTGTTCCAGATGTAGAGGTGTTACCTTTCCTCTGGAGTGAACTAGGCAGGCCGAGAGAGGGATCATGCTGCATGGGCAACACATGATCTCTATATTTTAGCCCAGGCTTTGTGCTATGGAGAGTGCACAGTGGGAGCAAGTCGCCGCTGAACGTGTTGCATGGAGGGCAAAGATCAGAAATGGAATAAAGACAAAGGAGAAAATTACTGCAGATAAGTCACACACCGAGCGTGTGAGACGTAAGATGGTGCATGATGGTGGAAATGACCACGTGTTCACATGCACCCACTGTGAATGGACATTTACAGTGCGAATTGGTCTCATCAGTCACATTCGCTACCGCCATAGGTAAAAGTTATTATGCCTTTTTAAAGCACAAACTATCGTCTGTCAAGACGGCAAGGTGCCAATGATGATGGAGGTATCTTTAATAATACTTGATAGATCCTCTCTAACTGAGTCTTTAATGTCCCCATCATTCTTATCTGTCCGTGCTATCTCTGCTGGAAAGCTTCCTCGTTCTCTTTGTCTGTTGTCTAAGGCGAACTATTATCTCTGTACATTGTACCCATTGTGACATGACGATCTTTCCTTTGCACATGTCTGTGCAATTCCCAGAATATTGACAGTGTCCTTATCTCCTCCAATCTCATTCTTAAAGTGTTCCCATTTCGCCCTTTTGGCCTCTGCTACACAGTGCTTGAATTCCTCCGCCTTATCTTTCTTCTCTTTGAAAGCTTTCTCCATTTCCTCATGGGAGCTTTGGAGTCTTCGCTGCAGTTTCTGTAGCTGTTTAACCACCGCTCTCTTTGATCCCCAATGCCCGTTCCACCTCGGAGGTCCACCATGGAGGCTACACATACATAGGTTTACCAATGACACTGCATGCCCTCTGTCTGAGCCGTCCCAGAAGGGTTTTTTCCCAGCTCATATTTAAATCGCTTACGTGCTCTCACAGCCTTGGTATTGCTGGACTTAGCAATCAATATTGAACAGGGTAGATGGTCACTCCCAAGATCACACAGGACAGTCCACGTTACATCCACAAATGCCGAGTCGGTAACAAATGCCTGGTCAATAGCCGTGTCTGCGTCGCCAGGCCTCCCATCGATTTTGCAGACTACTTAAGAATCCATGATGGCTTCCGCAAGGCATTTCACTGTCGGTTTTCCCCAGTATTGTCCCACTACTGTCTCGTGAATTAAAGTCCCCACAAGTTAGAAGCCTACTGCGCAGGATCTCATCCAGCTCATTAAGCCAGTCCCATCGTCCCTTTGTGACAAAAGAATAGACCGTAGCGCAGACATGTATTAAGTTCCAGCTTAGACCCCCAGTCTATATCTTTATTCACTGCACCTCTCTGGCATTGTTAGTCCACTGACTAAGGTATATAACTCATGTTTGAATCCCTTGTTCAGTAGCAGCCCCTGCCCACGTCTCCCTTATCCAGTCGGATTAATATGACTGACATATTTATGCCACTAGTAGTCATCTCCATTTAATTATTGCAGAATGATGACATCAAAGTTATATATAAGCTTTTCCAGTACAGGACCTCTCTGCCTGGCACTGCGACAAGCCCAATAGACCACTCATATATATTTGAATCCTAAGCGTTGTGTTTTTGTTCCTTACTCTCCCATCCCCAACCCTTCTATGTCTATGCCTTCCTCTCTCTCTCCATTCCTTCGCCTTCTTCTTTTCACTCCATGTAAACTGACTGCCGAAGATGACATCAAGCGTATAGCACGTACCCCGTAGCTCCGGCCATGATTCTGAGAAATACAATTAAATACCATATATAACGTGTTGTATATGTGAGGGTTCATACACGGTCACCCCAGTAGTGTCTTCATGCTGGGCAAGGGGCCCCGGACAAGATGTCCATCAGACAGCGCCATTCCTTCAACAGCTTGACTCCCTCCGTTATCGACTGTGCTCCCCACAGCCATGCAGTTCCTCGGGACGAGGATACACCTTGAACTTGGGACGTAACCCTGATAGGAGGCTAAAAGGGTACTCCGCCTTGCCCAAGGGTGTCGCGTTGTTGAAAGTTAAGATCCCTCTAACAATTAGCGTATAAGCTTATTAGATTTGGGTTGATCGTAATACCGATACATACAGCCAATGGCTGAGGTTATTGGAGGCACCCAGGGATAGGTAATGCAGGGGGTGTAGCGGAATCCTAGGACCCACATAAACTGGACTGTCAAAGAGATAGATAGCCAGGGTCAGCTGGTTGAACGGCTATAGGCTGGCAACCATATGGCGAGACAACATGAACAGGACTGGAAGTATTAGGATGTAGATGAGAGCCACAAAGTCCACACGGACACTGACAACGATGGCTGTTATGGTGCAGCAGCACTCGAGGCAAAACTGATATAAACACACATAAATGTGCAAACAATTTGATAAAGGACTTGACACTTTTGTCCATCGTAAAACGTATGATTGTGGGAAAGAGTATTCCCTTACGAGACCTGCGGACGAATAAGTTAGCGTATTATTGGTTTTGATGTTACCTGATGATAAACTTAAAGACTATTATGCTGGGATCACAATGCATATATATATATATATATATATATATATATATATATATATATATATATATATATATATATATATATATATATATATATATATATATATATATAATGTGCAACGGACATTGTGTCCGCGTCGTAAAAACTGACTCTGCTGAGCTCATAACACTTTGTCTTGGTAATTCCTTTCAGACTCAAGACGTTTCGCAGGCAGACTGACTGGAGAAACGGCCCCCCGAAAGAACTGTAGCTAGTAAAGATGAAGCAGGGAATCTGACTGGGGGAACGGCCGCCTGAAAGAACTGCAGCTGGTAAAGATGAAGCAGTAGAATGGGTGATCCCATAAACAGAAGCAGCAAGATTTGCAGCAATAAATAACAAAATGCCACCAGATTTGAAGCACACCCACCTGGTCAGGCAGTATAGGACCACTGCAAGAGAGACCGCATGCATCAATGAATGATACAAATAATTATTGCTGCCAACAATGTCAAGTTCTGGAAATACTCAAATTATACCTGCATAAAGGCATTCAATCTGACTACACAATACGTATGCGGGTGTGTGGTGTAGATACAACTGTCCGCATTATCCAGTCTCCGCCAGAATTATGAAGTACATAAATAGAAAAAGACAAGCTCAATACCCTTCAACGGAAAACGCAACATTCCCCACCTTGGAGGGGAGATAACTCTGGTCATTGTTGTTGCTACATTACGGACATTCTCGTGCCTGCTCAGTCTTCCGTAACACTTGATTATGTGTGCAATGAGTGCGCTCCTACAAATAAGACTGGTTCTGTTTATAATATTGCAACTATTTGCCGCTATAATATTTCTTCTTCTATTCATGTTAGAATTATTCGTATTCTGCTGCCCATCTCCTGAAGCAGCGGTAACAGTAGTAGTAGTAGTCCTCTTTCAGCCCTGAAGGACTATAGAGTTGTGCCGCTTGGGAGGTGCCTGGCAGCACCGCTGGTGACTGTATAGTCCAATCTGAGAGTGACAATCTCTGTCATAGTTTCCGCATCTGTAAGACGAGGCAAGTCCCGCAGTAAGTGACTGCGCTTTGAGCCTGTGCCGCCTATCCTCAGTTTGTTGGATCTGATTGCGCTCAAAGAGCACCAGTCCGTTTCGTACAGCTCTTCTCCAGGAGCATATGTCTGTTGCAACTCTCTCCCACGTGTCTGGATCTATTCCGATGGTTTTCATATCTTGTTTACACACATCCCTATATCGCATTTGAGGGTCTTCCGGTTGGCCTCTTTCCTGTGGCTAGCTCTCCGTAAAGGAGATCTTTGGGAATACGTTCATCCTCCATTCGAGATACGTGGCCCAGCCACCGGAGGCGTCTCTGCTTGAGGAGGGTGTGCACTGTGGTAATATCTGCTCTTTCAAGCACCTGTTTGTTTGTTATGTGGTCTTTCCATGTTATACCCAGGATACGTCTCAGATATCTCATGTGGAAGGAATTCAACTTCCTTTCCTGTCTTGAGTACAGGGTCCAGGATTCAGACCCATAGAGTAGTGTGCTAACAACACAAGCTTTATATACTTGAGCTTTTGTACGCTCTGTTAGTCTATTATTCTCCCAAACTCTTTTAGCTAGCCTGGAAAATGTCGTGGCTGCCTTTCCAATGTGTCTGTCGATTTCTGTCTCTAATGAAATATTATCTGATATTGTCGACCCCAAATACACAAACTCGTGGACGACCTTCAATTCGTAATTAGAAATTTTGATTGACGGAGGCGCACCAGCATCTTGTTCCATCACCTGTGTTTTATTTAGGCTAATGGTGAGCCCAAGGTCTTTGCAGGCGGCTGCAAAACGATCTATGAGCCTTTGGAGATCTTCTGCTGTATGAGTAGTCAGTGCTGCGTCATCTGCAAAAAGTAGTTCTCTTACACATCTTGATCTTATTTTGGTCTTTGCCTTGAGTCTTGATGGGTTAAAATGTTTGCCATCAGATCTTGTGTGGAGGTATATGCCTTCAGTGGCAGTCCCAAATGCCTGCCTTAAGAGAACAGCGAAGAAGATACCAAAGAGTGTAGGAGCAAGCACGCAGCCCTGCTTTACTCCGCTGCTGATGCTGAATGACTGGGATGTTGAGCCGTCAAATAAAATGGTCCCCTGCATGTTTTCGTGGAATGATTTCACGAGACTAAGAAGGGTGGGTGGACATCCAACCTTTTCAAGGACCTTAAAAAGACCGCTTCTGCTCACGAGGTCAAATGCCTTTGTGAGGTCGATGAAGGCAATATATAATGGCTTCCTCTGTTCTCTGCACTTCTCTTGGAGCTGCCGGAGTGAGAAAATCATATCGATGGTGGACCTGTTGGGTCTAAATCCGCTCTGCGATTCTGGGTAGATTCTTTCAGCAAGAATGTGTAATCTTTTAAGGATTACTCTGACAAAGATCTTGCCTGTAATGCTGAGTAGGGAAATGCCGCGATAGTTGTTGTAGTCGCTTCTGTCGCCTTTGTTTTTATAAAGGGTATCGATGTTTGCGTCTTTCATATCTTGTGGTATTGATTTTTCTCTCCAACAGAGCTGAAATATTGCATACAGTTCTGGGATGATTGCTTCTTCGCTACATTTTAAAATTTCAGGTGGAATACTATCTTTTCCAGGTGCCTTGCCGGATTTGAGAAAGTCTAGTGCTTCGCTGATTTCTGTGAGGCAAGGTTCGTTATCCAGGGCATGCATGGCGGACTGTTGATCGATGGCTTCCAGAGCTTCTTCGCTGACAGTGTTATCCACTGAGTATAGCTCTGAGTAGTGTTCTACCCAGCGATCCATTTGTTTTGCTCGATCTTTTATGATTACCCCCTCAGTTGATCGTAAAGGGGCCATCTTATTTTTTGATGGACCGACAGCTTGCTTGATGCCCTCGTACATTCCTCTTATATTTCCAGTGTCTGCACAAGTTTGAATTTGAGCAGAGAGCTGTAGCCAGTACCTGTTCGCACATCTTCTTGCCATCTGTTGTACTCTATTTCTGGCCATTCGCAATGCCTGCAGTGTTTTCTCTGAAGGTGATGTTTTATACATTGAGAATGCATGTCTCTTTATCTCCAGGACTGGGAGCATCTCTTCAGAGTGTGCTTCAAGCCAGTCGGTTGACTTAGTTTGTTTCCTGCCAAATGTTGATAGTGCTGTATTGTAGATGATGTCGCGAAAATGACTCCATCTCTCGGCGGAATTTCCGTTTATGGGGCCAGGCAGAGTATCCGCTAGAGCCTGCATGAATTTGTTGACCTTCTCTTTATTTTGGGTGCCGCTGGTGTCAATGCGTGGTCTTCCTTCTGTTCTGCTTCTGTAGATTCTCTTGGGCTTTATCTTCACCTTGCTGGAGACGAGTGAATGGTCGGTGTCGCAGTCAGCACCATGATAGCTGCGAGTCAGCCGTACATTGCGGAGGTTGCTGCGTTTAGTGAGCACCAGGTCGAGTTGGTGCCAGTTCTTTGATCTGGGGTGCCTCCATGACACCTTGTGTTGAGGTTTCGTGTCAAAGAAGGTGTTGGTCACGCACAGATTATGGTGGCTGCAGAATTCCAAGAGACGTTGTCCATTGTCATTGATCTTCCCAACGCCAAACTGTCCTAGACATGAAGGCCAAGATTTGTGGTCGGAGCCAACCCTGGCATTGAAATCCCCCAGGATAAAAAGATGTTGTTTCTCTGGTGTTTCACTGACTTCTTTGCTAAGGTCATCATAAAACTTGTCTTTAGATTCTGATGCTGCAGTTAGTGTTGGGGCGTAAACGCTTATAATACTAACTGGGCCTGCCTCTGTCTGGAGTTGGAGCTTCAGTATTCTTTCAGTGCCATCACTTGGTGGTATGATGGAATTAAGCAGCTTGTTTCTGATAGCGAAGCCAACTCCATGCTCCCTGGTCTCTCCGCACGGCTTGCCATGCCAGTAGAAAGTGAAGTCCCTCTCCTTGATGCTTCCAGATTCTTGGAGTCTGGTCTCTTGCAGGGCGACAATGTCTATCCCCAGTCTTAGTAGTTCGTTGTTTATCACTGCAGTTTTGCGGGCATCCACAATCTCGTTTAGATCGTCTGTGATGCCAGGGGTCATGGTTCTTACGTTCCATGTTCCCAGCCTTAGGGCCGGTTGCTTTGTTTTTTTCTTGTTGCTAGGTGTATAGGTTGCGGTCCATGTGTCGGGATTTTCCCCTAAGCTCCACACACCCTCAGGAGCAGATGAACCGTGGCGAGACAACACCTTATTGACTGGGGGCTGCCCAGCTTAGGCGGGCGGTAGCTGTCTAGTGAGATACGATGATCTCTCCCACCGTCGGAAGTAGCCCCTGGCGCCTTGCTCTACGCCAATCGAGCATTAAGACTTATAACCGGCAAATGCTGCTTCCCGTGTTGTGTCACCGCTTTACGCGGTGCTGAAGTGACCTCTTCAGGGCACAAGCCTGGGCAATGGAAATCGGAGAACCAGCTGTTGCCCAGTAGCAAGTTCCCCCTCTCCACGTCGCCGATGTTGACCAAGGGAAAGGCAGTAGCCAATGCAACTTGGCATCGGTGCCGTCGCAGGAGTTGCCAGAACTATGTTGTTTACAACATGGAACTGCCTTAGGGACTCTATCTCCGGATTTGTCCTCAGGGTTTACTCCCGAAGCCTTTCCCATATGGGTATACCCGCAAGGCAGCGGAGGTTTGAGATTTAGAGTTCCCTCTCTTAGAAGAGATACCAACCAAGGCTGACGAGCCTCCTCTGCCCGGGAATCAATAAGGAGGGAAGTCTACCATTCTTCCTTCCTGGCAGTGACCATACTGATCGGATGACCGTAGCCATTGTCTCTACTGAGAGATCCTCTGCCCACCGTCACTGACTTGAAACCATAACCAACAACTATCTGTCGGCTGCTCCCAAGTCCAATCCACCACCTGCTCCCATGGCTTCACGTTACCCTGTTGGGGGGGGGGGGCTAAACGGGTACTCCACCTTGCCCAAGGGTGTCCCGTAGGCTAGCGGAGGGAAGGAGGCACCTTACTTCTCCTTTGATAGGGGGTACCCCTACCCCGCTACGCGTAGCGGTAACAACAGCTACTACTACTACTACTACTACTACTACTACTACTACTATTACTACTACTACTACTATTACTAATACTGCTGCTGCTGCTGCTGCTGCTGCTGCTGCTGCTGCTGCTGCTGCTGCTGCTGCTACTACTACGACTACTACTACTACTACTACTATAAAGTGTATTCTTAATGACTATGCAGTGTTTGAAAATATTGCCGGCCCAAGGTGTGTATTCACCCTCTCTAATGTTCATGCAACATAATACAAAACTTGGGCTATCAATATTTTCAAACACTGTACAGTCATCAAAAATACACCCTGTACTACTACTAATGCTGCTGCCGCTGCCCATCCGCTGAAGTTCCCACGACTACGACTGCGACTGCGACTGCGACTGCGGCTGCGGCTACGGCCGCTGCTGCTATAGAGTGTTTTCCCAATGTCTATGCAGTATTTGAAATTATTGCTGGCCCAAGGTTTGTATTCACCCTCTGTAAAGTTCATGCACTATAATAGGTAAATAAAAAACTACCACCACCACAACAACAACAACACCACCACCACCACCACCACCACCACCACCACCACCACCACCACCACCCCAACTGCTGCTGCTGTTACTACTACTAAAACTACTTAAAAGCCGCTTAAAAGTCGACAGGGTCGACTTCATTGCACCGGGTTTTATCCCATATGGTTCGGTCTCTTTCCGCAGCGCGGAAAGCATCACACAAAGCACGAACTCCGTAGCTCTAGCGACGACCCTCAGGAGTCTCCGAAAAATTTGACTCGCGAACAGAAGGACACGGCCCGAAATCGATCCCACAACCTTCAGAGCCCGAGCCAAACGGCTTGACTACTTCGCCACGAAGACTCCAAAACTACTACTACTACTACTAATGGGGCTGTGGATTGACATGATCAGCAGCAACAAACAGCGTTAACTATTAGAAGATGTGCAGTACGCGAGACAGGAGGGTGTGGATAGACATGATCACAAACGCCACACGGAATGGACTACAAGAATATTGGTAGTACAAGAGACATAAAGATGTGGACAGACATGATCATCAACGCCACACATCATGGACAATAAGAAGATTGGCAACACAAGAGACAGAAGACTGTGTGTGGATTGACATGATCAGCAACGCCTCACGTCACACGGCATGAGCATGAATTAGAAGAAAAAGAACAAGTTTCACGTTTACCTTAAATCAAACACTGCTGTTCATAAAAGGTCATCCCCACCACTTTAATCCATTGCCAAGTATCCGCGATGTCAACCTAAACTCAATTAGTTGTCTCAACTTTGAAACAACATCAATACACGTTGTGAACAGCCAAACCTAACGAAGTGACCTAACGGCAGCCAAGTGCATCCCAACCGTGACCCGGAAGTGCGTGTTAATAATTTCCGCTAAAAATGAGAATTTTACAAATGAGCCCAATTTTCATGGCAGTTATGTAAATTTACAAATCTTGCAAATTAGAATGAAATAATGCAGCGTTGAAATTCTGCTGCACCTTCCCATTCCGTTCGTTGTGCATTCCAACCGAATGAATAATAACTGCAAGAATATTATTAACATGATTGGCACAGATAACGAAACAAAAACTATTATTATTACAGAAAAGTTGAGAAATATCATCAGATCTGGGGTGGGGTGGGGGTGGGGGGTGGGGGGGGGGGGTGGGGGGTGGGGGAGAGGGGGTGGGCGGAGGGGGCAGTAGTGATAATTAGTAGAATGACAGGGAAAATAACAAATACGCAGTCTCAGACAAGTATTCCCAAATACAAATGAAAGACGTTCACACAGTCAGACAGACAAACTTACTTTCACACGTACTTACGCAGACAGGCAGGCAGACAGACAGACAGACAGACAGACAGACAGACAGACAGACAGACAGACAGACAGACAGACAGACATATTCGTATATATATATTGCGGAATCACCAATTTGGCGCTCATGGAGTTGAGCCAAGCAGCGATATCACAGCACTCTGTAATTCCCATACGTGCTCTGTCCTTACCTTCAACAGCCAGCAAAGAGTCCCAATACTCATGGTACCAGTAGCAATCAGATGTGTCCGTCTGGTATTTTTTGTTAAAGGTTTTTTTTTCCCCTTCGAGTTGTTAGTGTTGGGCAATCCTATGGCCACTCCCCACAGCAACATAGTCCCCAGGCCGTGATGATCTATTATCTGTTCTTCTCCTCCACACACACGATCCCAACAGCGTCCCTACCACGTCTGCTTGTCATGCACCAATACCCCACCAAGCGGTGCAGACTCAGCCAATCTGTCTTAAGGATATATGGTGGCCTGCAGTGGGCTGTTTATCGATATATGGCGGGTTGGTGTGGGCTGTTTAACGATATATTGCGGGTTGGTGTGGGTTGTTTACCGATATATGGTGGGATGGTGCGGGCTATTTAACGATATATGGCGGGTTGGCAAAGGCTAGATAATGATAAATGGCGTCTTGCATTGGGCCGTTTAACGATATATGGCGAGTTGGCGTGGGCTGGGTAAGGATATATGGCGTCTTGCAGTGGGCTGTTTAACGATATATGGCGGGTTGGCGTGGGCTGGATAAGGATATATGGCAGCACTGCATTGCAGTGGGCTGTTTATCGATATACGGCAGGTTGATGTGTGCTGTTTAACGCTATATGGCGGGTTGGCGTGTGCTGGATTAGGATATATGGCGGCATGCAGTGGGCTGTTTATCGATATGTGGCGGATTGATGTGGGCTGTTTGACGATATATGGCGAGTTGGCGTGGGCTTTTTGATGATATATGGCGGGTTGGCGTGGGCTGTTTGACGATATATGGCGAGTTGGCGTGGGCCTTTTGATGATATATGGCGGTTTGGCATGGGCTACATCAGGATAAATGGCAGCTTGCAGTGGGGTGTTTAACGATATATGGCAGGATGGTGCGGGCTAGTTAAGGATATATAGCGGCTTGCAGTGGCCTGTTTGACGATATTGATTGATTGATTGATTGATTGATTGATTTAGGAAGCGACATCACAGCATTCGGGACATTCCCATAAGCGCTCCGTCCCCATCCTCAGCAGCCAGCGAAGAGTTCCAACACTAATAGTTCCAGTAGCAATCTGATTATATGTCCGTCTCGCCTTTCCTCTGAGCGTCGATATATCGTTTGACGATATATGGCGGGTTGATGTGGGCTAGTTAAGGATATAATGCGGCATGCAGTGGGCTGTTTAAGGATAGATGATGCCTTGTAGTCGACTGGGTATGTATATAGAATGGCTTGGAGTGGGCTGGTTAGGAATATAGGATGGCTCAGGCTGGGCTTATTCAGGATATAGGGTGGCTTGTCGTGTGCTAGTTAAGTATATGTGGCGGCTTGTAGTGGGCTGGTAAAGGATATGTGGCGGCTTGTAGTGGGCTGGTTAATGATACATGATCTATAGGGGTTGAAATGCAGATAATATTTTCTTATTGGATCATATAACAATTGTATACGTGTCTTCCTTTCACTGTTGTAGACAGTACTGCACAACTGTACTGACTCCCCTCTGTATTTTCATATCTAACTGTTTGCACACCTTCAGCTCCTCATTTGCTTATATGGCATCTTTGATAACTGAACCCTGGAACTAAATCAAAGAAGATCTGCTACGAGAACAAGAGGACGCCTGGGTAGAAAATAGATTGACCATATCAAAGACATATTACAACCAAACTAAATGACACTATCCAATGCCACTCATCGGGCGCTAGAATACCCAAAATTGCTCCCTACAACGCGTGGCGGCAAAAGTGGAAGATGATGGTAATTAAACTTCTGTGCCGCCTTCCTGGCAACGAAATATAAGTAGTGGCCTAGCAAAGTTTCTGTTTTAATTTTTAACTACACTTTATAATTTTATGTGATGCCTTCGGTCTGCTTGTGTTGTTTCCGAAGAAGATTATTATGATTGAGACGTCGATTCACCGTGTCGTGATGTAACTGATATACACAGCACAGTTTGCTGCCGCCATCACCAGCGATGCGGGTGATGGCGGCAGCAAACTGTGAGCAGCGCCATCTATGTCTTCTGTACGAGGGGCTGGTCATGTCTGTTTTGGAGTATGCAATGGCAATCCTGACTCTCAGCCATAAGCAGATAGAAAGGATGGAAAGGATACAGAATGAAGCTATGCGCATTATTCTTGGATGTACAAGAGATACAGCATGCAGGGCGATGCGCTACCTTCTTGATTTTCCAACCATTGAAGAGAGAATGCAAGTTTGCAGGGCACGCGCCTACCTCAGAATTAACGCAAACACACAACATCCACTGCATAGTGAAATTAGGAAGGTGAAGGGCAGCAGGTTAAAAAGAGGACGGTCGTGGATGGGTCAAGCCGAAGACATTCTTCAACAGGTGTGTTCACTTGAGGACTTAGAACCTGGCGAGGAGTGGGTGCAAGTGCCAACAGACTTCTGCACATCCTTTTCAGTTTGCATCCAACTAGATAGAAAATGCAGACAAGAAAATCCGGCTGCTGTGGAGGCTGAAGTACAAGCGTTGATTTTCGAGAATTCGCTAGACAGTGACGCGGTCATCTACACAGATGGGTCGGTCGTCCGACATGTGAGAAGCTCATGGGCCTTTACAGCTCGGGCCGGAGGGAGAATTGTGAAGGGAGGACTCTGGTGCTTTCACTGAAACCACAAGTAGCCTGACCATGGAAGTCATGGCAGTAAGTAAAAGCAATAACATGGCTCGAGACACAGACATTCACTAGGGCTTGTTTCCTTAGCGACTCAATGAACATGATCAAGAGGATAGAGGAGGGGTCGATCCGAAGAGAATGGTTGCTGCCTCTGGAGCGGTCTCGGCTGGCAAAGATTAGTTTCATCTTCGTGCCAGGTCATGCGGGAGTACAAGGAAATGAGCGGGCTGACAAGCTCGCAGGTGAGGCTACTGTGGAGGGCGGACGCGCCATGGACCAGGCTGACATTCTGAATGCTCTACGAGAAGTGAGACTTTTGCAAGAACCAAGTGATGACTGTGAATCTACAACAATGGCCAGACTGCGAGAGCAGCAAATTAAAAGAGGGGTGGCCAAACAAGAACACTACGCAGGAAGCCAAAGAAGATTGATAAACCAACACAGAACTGGCGTCGTTAGCCGCTACACGCTGCGGGAT
>JACEFZ010023298.1:257500-340000 GCA_014155875.1 Cepaea nemoralis
GTTCGGGTTCAAACTTCTGCTGAAACTGATTACATTTTTAACCAGTACGTTTCTGGAGTGAATCCTGTCTCATCCAAAGCCATCAAGATGTTTACTTCTCTGCCAAGAAGTTGACTTGGCCAAGTGTCATGCTCGAGACAAGAACACGGAACTCATCCACGACTCTGGTGATCGTGCAAGATGGCGAAACATGATCGTCTACGCTTATCGCCATGGCACATGATGGTGATGATGAAGATGATTCCCGTAGTGAATTTAAACAAAGCCCTCCTATTCTTATCTATACCATGCAGTTTCGTTCATGCCCCCCCCCCCCCCCCCACTCATATTATTGATTTTTATTTTTACTTCTCTTCCCCGTGTTGTTATGTCTGTCATTGTTTCTTTTGTCCTGTGGGGTTCCAGACACAGGCTGTTCTAGTTATGCTATTTTTCGTTTTTCTCATTAGATGTCCCGTCCATTCCTGTTTGTCTCTTTTTTTTCATCTCTGCGTTCACATGTATATTTCTCTCGCATATGTAGTTCTCTCACATACAGTTCTCTCGCATGTCTAGTTATCTCGCATGTCTAGTTTTCTGGCAGTGTCTAGATCTCTCACATTAGTTCTCTCGGATGTCTAGTACTCTCACATAAAGTTCTCTCGCATGTCTAGTGCTCTCGCATGTATCGTACTCTCCAATATCTAGTTCTCTTGCATGCTTAGTTTTCTCGCATTTCTAATTCTCTCGCATGTCTAGTTAGATAGTTAGTTAGTCGACAGATCATCCTCATTGCACATCGAACCATTCAGTCCATAAGTGCTCAGATCCCCTCCTCAGTAGATTCTGTGTTGGTTGATTAATCTTCTTTGGCTTACCATATAGTTTTCTTGTTTGGCCACACCTCTTTTAACTTGCTGTTCTCGCATCCTGCCCATGGTTGTAGATTCACAGTGATAATTTGGTACTCGTGAATGACTTACTTCTCGTAGAGCATTCAGAATGTCAGCCTGGTCCATGGCTCGTCCGCCTTCCACAGTGGTAGCCTTACCTGCAAGCTTGTCAGCCCGCTCATTTCCTCGTAAAATGGCCATTCTGTCTCTGGCATGTCTAGTTCTCTCATAAGTCTAATTCTCTGGTATATCTTTTCCACTCGCATGTCTATTTCTCTGGCATGTCTAGTTCTCTAGATATCTGGTACTCTGGCACGTCTAGTCCTCTCGCAGGTCTAGTTCTCTGGCATGTTGAATTCTCCGGCATGTATAGATCTCTAACATATATATATATATCTCTGGAAGGTTTAGTTATCTCACATGTCTAGTTCTCTCTCATGTCAAGTTCTCTCCCATGTATAGTTGACTCTCATGTCTAGTTCTCTCGCAATTCTATTTCTCTGGTATGTCTAGTTCACTCGCAAGTCAAGTTCTCTGGCATGTCTAGTTCTCTCTCATGTCAAGTTCACTCCCATGTATAGTTGACTCTCATGTCTAGTTCTTTCGCAATTCTATTTCTCTGGTATGTCTAGTTCACTCGCAAGTCAAGTTCTCTGGCATGTCTAGTTCTCTTTCATGTCAAGTTCTCTCCCATGTATAGTTGACTCTCATGTCTAGTTCTCTCGCAATTCTATTTCTCTGGTATGTCTAGTTCACTCGCAAGTCAAGTTCTCTGGCATGTCTAGTTCTCTCTCATGTCAAGTTCTCTCCCATGTATAGTTGACTCTCATGTCTAGTTCTCTCGAAATTCTATTTCTCTGGTATGTCTAGTTCACTCGCAAGTCAAGTTCTCTGGCATGTCTAGTTCTCTCTCATGTCAATTTCTCTCCCATGTATAGTTGACTCTCATGTCTAGTTCTCTCGCAATTCTATTTCTCTGGTATGTCTAGTTCACTCGCAAGTCAAGTTCTCTGGCATGTCTAGGTCTCTCTCATGTCAAGTTCTCTCCCATGTATAGTTGACTCTCATGTCTAGTTCTCTCGCAATTCTATTTCTCTGGTATGTCTAGTTCACTCGCAAGTCAAGTTCTCTGGCATGTCTAGTTCTCTCTCATGTCAAGTTCTCTCCCATGTATAGTTGACTCTCATGTCTAGTTCTTTCGCAATTCTATTTCTCTGGTATGTCTAGTTCACTCGCAAGTCAAGTTCTCTGGCATGTCTAGTTCTCTTTCATGTCAAGTTCTCTCCCATGTATAGTTGACTCTCATGTCTAGTTCTCTCGCAATTCTATTTCTCTGGTATGTCTAGTTCACTCGCAAGTCAAGTTCTCTGGCATGTCTAGTTCTCTCTCATGTCAAGTTCTCTCCCATGTATAGTTGACTCTCATGTCTAGTTCTCTCGAAATTCTATTTCTCTGGTATGTCTAGTTCACTCGCAAGTCAAGTTCTCTGGCATGTCTAGTTCTCTCTCATGTCAGGTTCTCTCCCATGTATAGTTGACTCTCATGTCTAGTTCTCTCGCAATTCTATTTCTCTGGTATGTCTAGTTCACTCGCAAGTCAAGTTCTCTGGCATGTCTAGTTCTCTCTCATGTCAAGTTCTCTCCCATGTATAGTTGACTCTCATGTCTAGTTCTCTCGCAATTCTATTTCTCTGGTATGTCTAGTTCACTCGCAAGTCAAGTTCTCTGGCATGTCTAGTTCTCTCTCATGTCCAGCAGTGCTCTGGTTTGGTCTGTTATGTATATGGCACATGGATGCCACAATAAGTAGCTCAGACTCATCCCAAAGACCACACACAGATGGTCTCAATCCTTTACCAACTCACTATCTACAATCACAATCCAGTTGCGCGGGGGTCTCAAATGAACACCTTAAGTGTTGTATTTTTTTTTTTTTTTTTGGTGGTTATGTGTGTGTGAATATATTCTGAAAAAGTAAGGAACACGTGTTTCATTTTTCGATTTAGTCACCGCTGCGCACAAGGTAAGTTCACCAGCGCCGATAAAGTGTTGGATTCCGGTTGAAAAAAAATAATAAAATCTATTGGTCTTTTGTGTGACCGCTGATGCACCACATGCAACACCTTTCATCGGACCAAACACGTCTTTCCAACCAATGGCTTTTTGAGTTGTCCAACCAGGTGGAAATCACTTGGGGCTAGATCTGGCGAGACACGAGGATGTGGTATACACAGAAAGTGGAGGTTGCTGGGGTGGGGTGGGGGGGGGGGAATAAAAGATAACAGAACGCTGCTCCTATTTAGTGCATTTCAAAAGTTGGGCTATTATCTATAAACTGTCCTTATGATGTCATTGTGTTCGTCTGCATCGTGATGTTATATGCTTAACACTCTTGACATCCTTAACAACAATATTGGCAGGTTACAAGACAATGGCATAGTTATTGTAAATTCTACCACACTTTTAAGGTTTTCATTTGAACCTCCCCCTCCCCACATATATATGAATCCCTTGACTGCCAGGGCAACTAACAGCGACTGTCTGGAAGAAACTACGAAGCTAGAACATTATTTACAACTATAAGAGAAGAGATCAACAGCATTTCAACACGGTAGCCATAAACAATATGTTGCACGATTTATTGCTGCATCTTGTCATGTGCATACTGCAGAGATATATATCATTTGAAATCAGTGAATAAATAATACTGAAGCTGACACAACTAAAACACATGGTCACAAGTATTGTTCCAATGTGTGGCATCTGTTATCCTCAAGGTAATTTCAAATTATCGAGAACTCTTTGTGTTTGCCTAACCCGACGAGCTGTTGCGACATATGCCAGGCAATAAATCGTGCATCATATGTTTTGTGGCGTCTATGTTTCATTTCAATACGGGAATTCTTCTTCTTCTTCAGCGTTCCGAGCCATTGAGGTTCTTTGCTGCAAATACAATCCGTCTCCATTCGTCTCTCTGGTGGACCTTCTCTTGCCAGTCGTTGATTCCAAGTGCTTGTAGGTCTGTATATGTATTATCTCTCCACCGCCTTCTTGGTCTACCTCGGGGTCTACGGTCATTTATTTCCTGAGTGTAAGCGAGTTTTGTTTCCCTATTATCTTCCATTCTTTCTATATGCCCCAGCCATTGTAGTCTATTAGCCTTCATGATACCAGTGATTAGCGGGGACTTAAACAGATCATAAATGTCTTTGTTACTTCTTCTTTTCCACTCTCCACTTTGTGTATCCCTAATGGGTCCAAAGATGCGTCTTAAAATTTTGTTCTCAAAGGTTTGTAACAAGGCTTCGTCTCCTTTCGTTGTACTCCAGGTTTCAGAGCCATACAGCACAACTGGTCTGATCAGTGTTTTGTACATTGTGATTTTGGTGTTACGAGATAGCGCCTTTGATTTTAGTAGATGTTGTAGTGCATAGTATAACTACGGGAATACATTGTTTTAAACAAACAGTATTCTTTGGTCACGTGATGAGAATAGAGATTTTGTAGAACATCGTGACAACTGCAAAGATAAATGGGAAAAAGAGGCAGAGGCAAACGAAGAGAAATAATGCTGGATGTCTTGAAACCGTGGCGTGAAGGAATATCATCAGCAGAGTTTATCCAGAACACCAAGGACGAGATCTGTGTAGAGACACAAACGCTTACACCTGTTGTCACAACACATGATGATGATGACATGCATCCATTCACTTTCTCTCAACTCTGAGAATAACCATCTACACCTGTGAATGATGATGACATGCATGCATCTACTTTCTCCCAACTCTGAGAATAACCATCTACACCTGTGAATGATGATGACATGCATCCATCTACTTTCTCCCAACTCTGAGAATAACCATCTACACCTGTGAATGATGATGACATGCATCCATCTACTTTCTCCCAACTCTGAGAATAACCATCTACACCTGTGAATGATGATGACATGCATCCATCTACTTTCTCCCAACTCTGAGAATAACCATCTACACCTGTGAATGATGATGACATGCATCCATCTACTTTCTCCCAACTCTGAGAATAACCATCTACACCTGTGAATGATTGATGACATGCATCCATCTACTTTCTCCCAACTCTGAGAATAACCATCTACACCTGTGAATGATGATGACATGCATGCATCTATTTTCTCCCAACTCTGAGAATAACGATCTACACCTGTGAATGATGATGACATGCATCCATCTACTTTCTCCCAACTCTGAGAATAACCATCTACACCTGTGAATGATGATGACATGCATCCATCTACTTTCTCCCAACTCTGAGAATAACCATCTACACCTGTGAATGATGATGACATGCATCCATCCGCTTTCTCCCAACTCTGAGAATAACCATCTACACCTGTGAATGATGATGACATGCACCCATCTACTTTCTCCCAACTCTGAGAATAACCATCTACACCTGTGAATGATGATGACATGCATCCATCTACTTTCTCCCAACTCTGAGAATAACCATCTACACCTGTGAATGATGATGACATGCATCCATTCACTTTCTCCCACTTCTGAGAATAACCATCTACACCTGTGAATGATGATGACATGCATCCATTCACTTTCTCCCAACTCTGAGAATAACCATCTACACCTGTGAATGATGATGACATGCATCCATCTACTTTCTCCCAACTCTGAGAATAACCATCTACACCTTTGAATGTTCAACTGCAGGTCCTGTGTAAGCTGCCAGATGAGCACTGCCAATCAACCACATGCTGCACGTCTGCTGATTTCATCGAGGCCCACGCCAAGGGTCACATGTTACCAAGGGCAAGGACGGCCTGCCCAGACGTGACTGAGACCGCCAAGGAACCCAGTAGAGCTTACCACAGCTCCAAGGATGTACAAGTAAGCGCGTGGTAATTAGCGGCCCCGTTGGCGAAGTCGATAGCGAACTGCAGATACTGTCCTGGGTACGGTCGAACATGTGGATTTGTCGCCTGCAAAGTGAACAAACGAACAAACGAACTTTATTTTCAAAGGATCACAAATTGGGCACGCAGGCTCGTCTTACATTCGGCCCTCCATTAACTATTTTGCATGTTACATCCACATACGAAAAGAAACATTGTCAAATGAAAGTTGTGAACATAAACAATGCATATTGCCATGTTATGAGACAGGCAAGGAGCCAGACACACACATAAACACTCACATCCATAAAAACATGCTTACCTACATTCATACTTACATCGTTTACACAACCTCTCACAGTCGTGCACCCACTCAATAACACACACATACCCTCTCACCCTCTCGTCCTCTCCTTCCATCTCTCTCTGTCTGTCTCCCGTCTTCTCTTTCTGTCTCCCCTTCTCTATATACCATTTCTCACCCTCTCTCTCACTGCCTCTTTCACCTGAGTGAAAGACTGGATGCGTATTCTTCCATGCATCCAGGCCTACAAAATGTGACGGTGATAACCCATCACAGCTCTTAGATCAGGAAACTGCACGAGGACAAGTTATTTATTATTTATGCAGAGACTTTTATTCTCTAACAGATACCGTGGTTGGGATCCCACTGTTGAGATCCCATTGTTGAGATCCCATTGTTGAGATCCCATTGTTGAGATCCCACCGATAGAGATCTTATTGTTGGAATAACCATTATTGAGATTCCTTCATTGAGATTCCTTCGTTGAGATCCAGTTGTTGGGATTAACATTGGTGAGATCCCATGGTTTATATCCTGAATAAGTTGAGCCAAGAACTGACATCACAGCACTCGGGATGTTTCCCATACGTGCTCCGTCCACATCTTCAACGGTCAGCGAAGAGTCCCAATACTAATGGTACCAGTATCAGCCTGATTATGTGTCTGTCTGGCCTGTCCTCAGAGTCCTGAGTCTCAGCCAGATCCTCTGGTCACTCCCTGATCAGGTTGTTATGATCTATCTGTTTTTCTGTACTGTACACACGATTCCAAAAAGTTCCGACCACGTCTGCCTTATCATGCACCAATACCCCACTGAGGGAGCAGACGCAGCTAATCTGTCCACCTGATCGTTTCCCACCACACCAGCATGAGGAAAGATCCAACAGATGCGCTCGATTGTTTTATTACCACTCTGCCCGAACGCTTGCCTGTCTTCACATATCTCATAATACTTTGTGTGTCCGTTACATTTATGACATGCGTGTGCTGTTTGTCCTCCAGCCAGCGGGACACTGTTGTGATTCCCTCCACCTCCATTCCCAGACTATATTTTGTGGCATCATATGCCAGGTTCTCCTGCACCAAACACCGTCTACCAACCTTCGCCACAAACCCCCAAAATAAATTTGATGCCTGGCGTTCATTCTATATCATGACACAAAAATGTTGACTATAGTTGTGACTAAAGATATCGCTTGGCATCCATTCTATAACATAACACAAGAATGTTGACATGAAGCATCAATTCTTTACATGCCACAATAATATTAACCTAAGTTGTAATAATATAGCTTACTGCCGACGTTCACTAGACGCAGGACGTTCCGCAAACATGGGAAAAATAGACCAAGTGGTAAAAAGTGACCCTCAGACAGTCAATATAGAACGAATTATCTCGTTTCGCTGTCGTTTGAGTTAACCCTGAGGAATTAAGGCCGCCTGGCTAGTGCAGTCGCCGCGAACTGTGAAGGTTAGGATTTTCTTTTTGCCCCCGACAGAAAACAAATCCCACACCTTACCGAGGGATTCAACCCGACTCTCCCGAAGGAGAGTTCGGCGTTCTAGCCACTCGGCCAGCCGCTCGTCAGTAGTCCATATCTTTGACTGGACCCGGAATCGAACTCCGGATCACTGGCGTGTGAGGCGGGTGTGTAACCACTTGACCACGCGGCTCACGCTAGACGCGAACAATTATCATACTAGAATAGAGAGTCTTTAGAGTTACATCGAACAATTATCATACTAGAATAGAGAGTCTGTAGAGTTACATCGAACAATTATCATACTAGAATAGAGAGTCTGTAGAGTTACATCGAACAATTATCATACTAGAATAGAGAGTCTGTAGAGTTACATCGAACAATTATCATACTAGAATAGAGAGTCTGTAGAGTTACATCGAACAATTATCATACTAGAATAGAGAGTCTGTAGAGTTACATCGAACAATTATCATACTAGAATAGAGAGTCTGTAGAGTTACATCAATTGACAGATGTCAGTCGCAGTGATTGGGCAAAATTTGAGCTATAGCCTACAATGGGTGAATGTGCGACATTCCAGTATGATAATTTGGTCGGATCTAGCCAGAGTCGCGTGATCAAGTGGTTACACACCCGCTTCACACGCCAGTCAAGGTTCCAGTCAAGGAATATGCACTACTGACGAGCTCAAACGAGAGCGAAACTCGAGTCTAGTGCTTCCAATCCGACATGAACAAGGCCTAAAGTTTGTATAGGAGGAATACGATGATCGAACTATTTAGCCAAACACTGGTTAAACAATTTAACAAAGAGGAGTGCACAGTTGAAAGGCCTAAACCGACAATCCCATCGTTTAATCGGAGTGAATGAAATTATGCGGCCTCATAATATTCTAAGTCGAGTGTTGGCGTAGGATATGACAAAGAACGTCTGCGGATGTATGACAAAATTTTTGCTAAATATGTCCCTGGTATATACAATTTGAAGGAAACTTAGCACTTGTGTACATACACATCAAATCTATAAAAATCGTATCCACGGGCACATCTAAACAATAGCCCCTTTCACTGTAATCATTTATATTATCTGGTTATCATCATCCAGTGCCAGCCAGCTGGCGTGGGCGATCATGCCTCTCCACAAATTACGATCTCCGACGTCATGGACAAATTTGTGTGTTGACTCCCTTCCGTGCCATGACACAACACTGTCAAGAATCTTCTCATCCTGTCTTCCTTGATATCTCTTTCCGCAAATCTGTCCAGTTGTCACGACATGTTCCAGTTTGTGTCTTCCCATAACGTGGCGAACACACGATGGCTGTCTCTCTCTCTGATGTTTGTGATAAGTTGTCTTTTCGGCTCTGCTTCTCCTAAAACATCTGTCCAGGATTCGCAGCCTTATGTTAAAACTGGTTCTATGTAACATGTAAGAACTCTTTTCCTGACTTTCAAGGACAGTGACTTAATCACTTATTGCACAACATGTTCATCATTTGATAGAATGCAGTTTTATTTGTCCTTTTCTGCTCTTTATCTCAGAGGGTCTAGGCGTGGGTAAAAGTGTTCTTGTCCCTGTAGCGTGTTCATTCCGTTGTAATCTGATTGGTGGTGGTCAAGCCTAATCACTTACAAAGAGTCCCATTTATTACGGGTTGTTTTTAGACCTCTAAAAGGAAAACACACATGTTGCAAAGTGTGATGTCTGCTCGAAGATATGGGCTGACTAGATGTTTGATGTGGTTTGACTAGATGTTTGATGTGGGCTGACTAGATGTTTGATGTGGGCTGACTAGATGTTTGATGTGGGCTGACTAGATGTTTAGCATTTTTTATGTCACAACTTTACAAGGCCGCCTCCGCGACGAAGAGGTTACGAACGCAGTTCATAATCCCGCATACCGCGTTCGAAACAGAGCTGCGGACGATTAGGCAGCAGACCTCCTTGCGTTGGTATTTTACGAAATGGTATGGGTGCCGGTTGTTGAGAAAGCAATGACAAACTATTGAATGTAATCTTGCCCAGAGATCACAAACAGCTAACAAACGCTGGTGTTAATGTGACGTCATGTAAAAGATATACAGCTAACTTTTAACTTGACAAGAATTGTTTTACTACAGGGTGTATTTTTAATGACTGTGCAATGTTTGAAAATATTTACGGTCCAGTTTTGAATTTACCTTAAAGTCGCTTAAAAAGGGGGACTTTATGGTAATTTCAAAACTTGGACGGTAAATATTATTGCGTTGCATGAGCTTTACAGAGGGTGAATACAAAACTTGAACCGGCAATATTTTCACACACTGCAGTCATTAATAATACACACTATAGTGGGTTTTGGGGTAATAATGCAGCGTATGAGCATTGCTTGTGGAAGATTAAGCACTCACGTTCAATCGGTCAAAGGAAGACAGAAATAGTGAAGGACATATTATCCATCCATCCATCCATCCATCATGTGCCATGCCGGTAAGCGTGGGCGGTCATGTTTTGCCATCTCACTCGATCACCAGAGTCGTGGATCAGCTCTGTGTTTCTGTCTCGACCATTCCATGTGGCCAAGCCATCCAGGTATTTGCTTCTAGATCTTCCCCTTGGTCTGTTCCCTTCGATCTTGCTAGTTGTCACCAAGTTCTCCAATCCATTTCTTCTCATAACATGCCCAGAATATTTTGACTGTCTCCGTCTAATTTCTCTAATCAGTTTACGATCTTAATTTTTTTCTTGAAGGACTTGTTCATTGGTTTTTCCGTCTGTCCATGGTATTCTTTGCATTTTCCCCAGAAACCACATTTCTGCAGCCATCAGATGCTTTTCAGCTTGACTGCTCATTGTCCAAGTTTCACATCCATATAAAAGTACAGGTTCTACGTAGCACCTCAACACTCTTTTTCTCGTTTCAATTGACATCTTTTTATTGGTAAGTATGTTTTTCATCTTGCTAAAGGCTACTTTTGCCATGGCGATTCTTGTTATAATCTCTTCAAGGCATCTCCCATCAGATGTTATGACTTTACCGAGATAATTGTACCTATTCACTTGTTGAAGGATATTCCCATTTACTTGTATATTACATTGCGGTAATTCATTCTTCCTAGTGACGACCATAATCTGTGTCTTTTTACAATTTAATGCTAACCCTAGTTGTTCACTGTGTGTAACAACCGCATCTACTAAATGTTGAATGTCCTGTTCATTGTCTGCAATCAAGACTGTATCATCTGCATATCTAATGTTATTGATGCATCGTCCCCCAATGTTGATTCCTTCCATATCTTCTATATTTCTGAAAATATTTTCACTGTACAGGAAAAACAGATCTGGAGACATTACACATCCCTGTCTCACACCTCTCTTAATAGGCTGATACTGACCTACTTCATTATCAACTCTTATGGCAGCTTGTTGTTTCCAATATATGTTCTTTATAAGTCTAAGGTCTTTTCCATCAATTTGTAGATCTTCAAGCATCCTTATCATGTCGACATGTCTCACTTTGTCGAAAGCCTTTGTGTAGTCAATAAAGCAAAGGTGTAGATCTTTGTTTACTTCTAAAGAACGTTCGATTACGGTTCACAGTATGTACACAGCATTTACTGTACCCTTGCCTTCTACAAACCCACATTATTGTTCTCCTATTTCATGTTGTATTTTCCTCCTAACTCTTTGCATGATAATTCTTAGCAAAATCTTCGTGATGTGACTCATTATACCAATTGTTCGATGTTGATCACATTCCAAGGACCCTGATTTCTTTGGGATTGCAATAAATACGGAATTACATAATTCACGAGGTATATTTCCAGTTCTTATATTGTATTAAGTAGTCTGATAACTTTATCTATTCCGTATTCTTCTAAAGCATTAATTATTTCTGTTGTGATGCTGTCTGAACCAGGGGTCTTGCCAGATTTCATATGGTTAAGAGCATTCTGAACCGCCATCTTCAAAATTGATGGTCCTTCATTATTATTTTGAACATCGTAGTGTTCGTCTCTGTTGTCGTCATAAAGGTTTTTCACATAATCTGACCATACATGTATGATCTGATCTTTTTCTATTATGACTCTTCCATCTTTTGTCTTTAGGCAGCCTGCTGATGCATGTGTTCTTTGATTAGTAAGCTCCTGAATTCATGTGTGCATTAGTTTCGTATTTTTGCTGTTGTCTTGTTCTTCGAAAATCTCTGCAATTTTTCTGAAGCCATGCTTCCTTTGCCTCATTACATAAGGTTCTGACTTTTCTGTGAATTTCTTCATATTTGGCAGGATTATTTTTGTTCTGTCTTCTTGCTTCCATTAGTTGTAAAATACCTTCAGTCATCCATGTCTTACGGCCCATTTTCTTTACATTTGGAATAGTTTTTTTCTGCAGCACAACTGATTGAATTCTTCAGCATTTCCCATTGATCATCTATATCTTGAAATAGGATCTCTAGATCAGACAATAAATCAAATTTTTTATTTACTTCTATGTTAAAATTATTTTGTATTTCTTTGTCAGTTTTCAATTTGCACAAGTCATATATAGGGTTTCCTGTTGTATACTTGACTTTCTTTAACTTTACCCTCAATGTGCCTGTAATTAATCTGTGATCACTGTAACAGTCTGCCTTTGGAACTGTTTTTACGACTGTTAACGCATTTCGAAACCTTCTGCTAATCAGGATGTAATCTTTCTGGTTTTTACTCCTGCTTTCTGGACTCCTCCATGTCCATAATCTTCTAGGATGCTGTTTAAACCAGGTGTTTCCTATAACCATTTCTTCTTCTTTTGCCCATTCAACAAGTCTGTATCCTCTTTCATTTCGCTCTCCCAAATCATGGTTGCCTACACTGTATCCATCGCCTTGCTTTCCTATTTTTTGCGTTGAAATCACTCATTATGATATTTATTTCTGATTTTTTACAGTTCTTCAAAGCAGACTCCATGTCATTATAAAATTCCTCTATACTTTCCTTTCTTCACTGCATTCACATGTTGGAGCATATACTTGAATGACATTTATTTTAAAAGGAGAGGAATATAGATTAAATGGAAGACAGACGAAGTGGAGAATATAATTAGGCAAGGAAGCTAGAAACATTGGAATATTAATCAAGGGGAAGATAGAACCAGTGGAGGAAATAATAAGCTTGAACATGAAGATATAAGTTCAAGTGGAAGACAGAAAAAGTGGAGGATATATTATATGGAGAGGAATATAGACCAAGTGGAAGACAGACGAAGTGGAGAAACAAGGCAAGGAAGCTAGAAACATTGGAATATTAATCAAGTGGAAGATAGAATCAGTGGAGGAAATAAGGAAGCTGGAACATGAAGATATAAGTTCAAGTGGAAGATACAACAAGAAATGGAAGATAGAAAGAAAATGGAGATAAGATAACAAAGAAAAAAAAAAGCAAGCACAGTCTGAAGTATATGGTCGGCTTTGTTTTACCCCATCTCAGTTTGGGTTATTCATTCCCCCCCCCCCCCATCCTCCGCTCGCTTTGAACTCAAGCGTAGTCAATACACTGTTACTTCTTAAGCACGAGAGTTATTGTTGCACGTGGATTAGCTTCCCTATTACCAGTGTTCCTCGCCATCAGTTAAACTCACTCCGACTTCAGAAGTACTTGCAATTTACGTCCCATGGTCAATGACGAGAAGTCAACATTTTACTTCCTACGACCGGTGTAGGGGATCACCGCGATACCACAGCATTATTACACAGGATGTTTAAGAACCAACACTCTTATCCATTCAGCCATGATACCTCCCAATTTGCTTTACCTGTTTCCATAACTTTGTTTGTGCTATTGCAGAAAGGATTCTCCATCTGGTCCCGGTACGTGGACAATCCGGAGCTGTTCGCGGACCGGCCCGAGGATCGTCTTCTCCAGAAACGGAACTACGACCCAAAGGAGCTGCACTTCAACGGAAACCGGATCACACCAAAGATTGCCACTTACCGGAATATCAGGTTTGTAGCTTGTACAGAACAAAGCCACTTATCGGAATGTCAGATGCGTGGTTTGTCCAGACGATTGCCACTTATCGGAATATCAGGTTTGTGGTTTGTACAGAACATATACACTTATCGGAATATTAGGGTTGTAGTTTGTACAGAAAATGACCACCTATCGCAATATCAGGTGTGTAGTTTTCACTGAAGATGCCCACTTATTGGAATATCTGGTTTGTAGTTTGTACAAAAGCTTGTGGACAAATAATTACAGCGCGAATTGATTTGATCAGTCATATTCACTACCGCCATGGATTGTAGTTATTATGCCTTTTTGAAACACAATGTAAGAGGGTAAGTTAATTAGTAAGTCACAAATGACTGCCGGTTTTGGGGGGACTGATAAAACGATGGGATAAGTGTTGGTGGAAATTATGTTGAGAAATAAAGGGACAATGTATGTATAAAAATAAACTGGTGTCAAGTTGTTATCATAGTTAATTATTTTTTTCTACAGCCATTTGAGACTTACTTATTAACTTACCCTCGCAACAAACTATCGTCTGCCAAGACGGCAAGTAGCCAGAAGTAGTAATTTGTATATTTCTAACAAATAACGGAAATCTGTAATAGTAGGTTCCAAATCTGGCGTGTAGTTTACAAAGTTATGAGCAATAATAAGCCATCTGTAGTAATTCATCATCATTAATAATGTGCCGTCTCCCCAGTGAAGTTTGGTTGCAATGGATTTCCACACTGTCTCTCGCCTTGAGTTTACATTCTGTCAGTCTGCAGTAAGTCTATATCTTGGTGTTATCTTCCCACTTGTGTCATTGTATACCCTAGCCATCTTGCCTTCAACCTTACCTTCCATCATGGTTTGTATAAGAACCTGTAGTAATGACGTAATATCGACTTTAGCTCCCATTGAGTGGCATGACCTTTGCAGGACGTTGTTAGCAACCCCAACCCCAGGTTCATTATCTAGGCAACGTTATGTTCAATGGTTTGGTACCAGCTCTGTGGCGAAGAGGCTACAAACGCGATTCCCAATTCTGCATACCTCGTTTGAAATACAGCTGCAGGCGATTTGGAAGCAGACCTCTTTGTGCTGGTTTGTTACACAATAGCATGAGCGTCGGTTGTCCAGAAAGCAATGGCAAACTACTGAAAGTATAACTTGCATGGTAAATCATAAACAGCCAAAAGTTATGGGGTTGCATACGACGTCATGTAAAGGACATGCAACTAATGTGTAACTGAGTAAGGTGCCGCATTCACTCCGCTAGCATTCGAGACACACTTGGGCAAGGTGGCGGAGTCGGTTAGACTCCCGACCAGGGTAGCGCGAAACCATGGACGGATGAAGCTTGAGAGCAGCCGGCAGATGTTTGTTGGTTGTGGTCTCAAACTCGCATCGGGTCGGCAGAAGATCTTGTTATAGAGAAAATGGATACGGGTGTTTGTGCACTGTCAAGAAGAAAAGCAATGGCAAAATACATTCTTTACATGCACAATTGATGAACGAAAGAAGAGTGATGGAAGGCCCGAATGGAAAACGGATCTGCGTGCCCAATTTGTGACCCTTTGAAAATAAAGTTCGTTCGTTCGTTCGTTCTTTCGTTCATTCACTCTCTCAGTGTGTGACCTATCTTCAATAATTTTCTCCTTTGTCTTTATTCCATTTCTGATCTTTGCCTTCCATGCAACGCGATCAAGGTGCAATATAAATGCTTGGGTCCCACTTGCACACACCTTTGTACTTATTAGAAGCCGACCCCGGGATAGTTTATCCATCTGGGATTCACCCAAACAATGTGTCTTTTGTTTCTCTACCATCCTCCAAATATTTCCTACACATCTAAGGCAAATATAGCATGGAACAAATCGCCACACCATCCGATCTTCCCAATACTTCGCTAATGATATACGTACCTTGTAATCATATAGATGTTTTATTTTGTTTACCACTTGATGCACACTAAGTAAATTAATCTGGTCTTTAGGATGACCCTGAAAGCAGAACCCCGGCTGGAACAACTTGGTCAACAACTGCAGCAGCAGCCCACGGCCTCGGAGATCAAGTCCCGCTACAGGCACGAGAACCCGGTGTTTTTCCGGGACATGTCCAGTCAGATGTGGTACAATCCCTGCCCTAGACCGCAGCACCCAGTACCACCGGCCGTGAGAATATTCTAGAGAACGGCATCGTGATGCATGTGTGCTTCTATAAAGATAGAGAATCTAATGATTTGTGTTTGGTGCTTTTGTTTGTGTAGTGTGGCTGTTTCACCATTTAACAGATTCAGTGCCAAATAAAACGTAGGTTTGGACCAAACATAAATGGATGGCGGAATATGGAAAGTGTCACAGTTATGAACTAAGAGTTGTTAATATGGCAGCAGACATGGTGCATTATATATAGAATTAACGGAGGTTGCTTAGAGAAAACTACTTTATTGATGTATTAATTGAGACAACATTTCGCAATGACATTTCGGCGTTACATAAGCCCGTGGCAGATGCGGGAAGTCGCTTATGACGATTAATCATCCCACGACACGTAATCACTTAATGGATCTGACAGTTATTGTTCGACTCCATACTGAAACAAAACTATAGCTCATAGTAACGGTGGAAACTTAACAGACATGATAATATTTAGACATGATTGGGGTCAATCTAAAACGTACTATACCGCTCCGTGGCGAAGGAAAAACGGACGCAGTTAGTAATCCCTTATACCCGCGTTCGAAACACAGTTGTGGGCGATTTGGCAGCAGACCGATTAACATTTTTTTAAATGAAATGGCATGGGTGAAGGTAGTTCTGAAAGCAGAGACAAACTACTGAACGTAAACTTTCCAGGGAATCACGAATAGGTAAAACTATTGGGGTTGAATGCGACGTCGTGTAAGGGATGTGCAACTTACTTTTAAAGACGTGATTATAAACAATCTTACACCACGTGTAAACATGATTATAACCAATCTTACAACACGCGAAGACATAATTATGGCCAACCTTACACAACGGGCAGACATGATTGTGGTCAACCCTACACGTGTAGACATGATTGTACTCAACCTTACACGTGTTGACATGATTATACTCAACCTTACTCGTGTAGAAATTATTGTACACAACATGACACGTGTATACATGTTTGTACTCAACCTGACACGTATAGACATGATTGTAGTCAATCTTACAAATGTAGACATGATTGTACTCAACCTGACACGTGTAGACATGACTGTGGTCAATCTTACACATGTAGACGTGATTGTACTCAACCTGACACGTGTGGACATGATTGTACTCAACCTTACACATGTAGACATGATTGTACTCAACCTGACACTGTAGACATGACTGTGGTTAATCTTACATTGTAGATATAATTATGACCAACCTTACACCACGTGTGAACATTATTATGGCCAATCTTAAACGCCTAGACATGATTATGGCCAATCTTAAACGCCTAGACATGATTATGGCCAATCTTTTAGGTTTAGACATGACTATAGTCAATCTTACAGATGTAGGCATGATTATAACCAGTATTATTGGTGTAATTCTTATGGTCAGTCTGCGAAAATGACATACTCTGTCAGACACTAATCAAGGCCCCCCCCCCCCCTAACACACTGTTCACAGACTTACACTCCAACATTAAAACATCACGTCTTTGCTCGGCAGCTGTACACATAAGAAAGCACGGGATCTCGAGAACTACTCGTCGCTAGTCGCCTTGCATTATGCACTTTCTCATCATACGTAGCTTTGTGTTTTTCTTGCCTCCGGTGGGATCCTTGCATACACAAATTGGAATAAATGAAGACAAAATAGAGATTAAGCTTGACAGTATAGTAATTAATGATCGCCAACGCAAGAAGAAGAGGAATTAGTGAACCAAAAAAATAACAACAACAAAAACACAGGTGATAGAATGGGTAAAGTAGCCATGTAAACAAAGAATCTAAGATTGGAAGCTTCCGTTGGATACTTTCTCCAGAGCATGCTGGTATGTTGGGAAATGTGAAGGGGGATAAACTGGCTGTGTCAGCAGCTCAAGGTGGGCTTTTGCTTCACCATAAGGCAAATGTATGTTTAGTGTGGAATAACAGATACAGGATCTTGTCTCCGAGTGAATGGTGTAGCAGGATCTGGGAAGACAAAACAGACATATAATCAGATTGCAACTGGTACCATTAGTATTGGAACTCTTCACTGGTTGTTTAAGATGAAGACAGAGAGCTTAAGGGAATGCTCCAAGTGTTGTGATGTCGGTTCTTGATTCAGTTCATCTCAACTAAACCGGTTCTTAAATATCAATTGGGGAACCCCTGAGTAAACCATGGCAATTTATAGATAAGCAGACATGATTTGTTTGGTGTTCATTCAAGTAGAAGAAGGAAGTAGAGACTAGAGGACGCACTAGTCAACATAAAAAGTGAACCTGTAGTTACCGGCGGGGATTTGAACCTATTACCTCCACATGACAACAACAAGTATACTTCGACGCATGACCAACCAGACACCCCATTATCTATAACTGTCATTGTTTATGTTGTCAAGTGCGTCCTCTAATCTCTACTTCTATCTTCTTCTTATATCAGCGCCACACAGTATATGTGGGTTTATTTATGAACATTAATGGTTCTTAACTGATTGATTGATGAATCAACACACCGTTCTGTGCACACATGATTTGAATTGGTACAGGTGACTTAATCATAAGAGGATCCCAACATGGACACAAAGTTTGAGAAATTATGGTCTAAGGGACACAATCGTGTATAAGTCAGTGATAAAACTGAAGAGTTGCCTCGCATGGAAGCAAATATTCTGATACTACATTATAATTAAACACAGATTTTAAAACAATGTTAAAAATGCCAAAACATACTCTGGTGCCGATATCAACTCTGTCCACAATCCTGTAGTCTTAACGTTATAAATAAAACTGGAAAACTCAGAAATAAGGACATCGAAGTCACCTCAAATAGATATATCGACATTGAAACAACCAGAAATAAGTCAACCATACCTGATTGAAGTAAAAAATAGAAATGATGGGCTAATCGTTGAAAGTATGGAACAATATAGACGTGAAAATCCTGAGGATAAAATTAATACAAAATGTGAATGTCTAAAAACCAGTATACAGATTACAAATACCACCTTGCCAGTGAAGATAAATAACAAAAAAAAAGCAATTATGGATAACCAATGAAATCTTGAACACATTGACTCAAAGAAAGAAAGCAAAGAACATGCCAGAGTATATATTAATAGGTAGAGAAATGCGTCACATGTGCAGATTTGCCAAAGAAGAGTGGTTGCAGACAAAATGCAAAGAAATAGAGGATCTTGAAATAAAACACAATTCGAAAGAACACATAAAGAAGAAAAAAACACGAAGATGAAAAATAATATAACAGGAAACGGTTGTATCAGAGAAAAAATTGAGACATTATAATTGATTTTAAGTTGCACGTCCTTCACAGGACGTAGCAGTCAACCCCAGCATTTTCGCTGTTCGTGATTCCTGGGCAAATTTTACGTTCATTAGTTTGCCATTGCTTTCTGAACGACCGGCTCCTATGCTTTTTTCGAAAAAAAACCAGCACCACTTTGTTTCTAACCCGGGTATACGGGCTCACAAACCGCGTTCGCAAGCCCTTAGCCACAGAGACCGGTACTTTATATAATTGATAACACTGCAATAATAAAAAATATCGACAGAGTACACAGAAGATTTATTCTGGGACAACAGGGTCAATAGACCAACATTGTGTAATACTCAAGATGGACCAAAAATACTAACGGCTGAAGTAGAGAAGGATATTAAACAGATGAAAGAAGGAAAGGCTGCAGGTCCTGACAAGATAACAACAGAGATGATAAAATCCTTATCCAGCTTTGGCATTGAAACTTTCACAGAATTATGTAATGATATATATAATACTGGGTACATCCCCAAGGATTTGAAAACATCCATTTTCATCACACTGCCGAAGAAGCCAAGAGCTGTTGATTGTGAGGATTACAGAACTATTAGCTTAATGAGCCACATATCTAAGATACTACTCAAGGTCATACAAGAAAGAATTCAACATAAAATAGATGAGGAAGTAGCTGAAGAACAATTTGGGTTCCGCAAAAACAGCGGCACCAGAGAAGTAAATGATCTGTTTGATAATTGAAAAATATATATATGGAAGTTCAGAAAAGTATTTACGTTTGTTTTATAGACTACAAGAAAGCTTTTGATAGAGTTAACATGAACGACTAATGACGTGCCTTCAAGATATAGGAGTAGACGGAAAGGACATCAAACTATTAGTAACTTGTACTGGGAACAAGTGGCATCTATTAGTTGTGGTAATAACTATTCGTCGCCTATAGAGATAAAAATAGGAGTACGGCAGGGATGTGTACTGTACCCAAGTCTCTTCAACCTATACACAGAAAAATTTTTTAAACAAGTCGAACTGCTTGAACTTCACATCAATGGAAGAATCATAAACAATCTTAGATATGCTGACGCAGAAAGTGAGCAAGAATTACAAGACATAGTAGAGCAAGTAAACAGGCACAGTGCACAATGCGGTTTAGATATTAACATTCAAAAACAAAAAACCAAAAACTATGATAATTAACAGGGGAAAGGAAACGTCATCAATGAACATCACAGTAAACGGGCAGATACTAGAAAAAGTAATTTTCTCATATCTTTGACATATAATAACAGATGATGGCATAAGTGAAACAGAAATAAAAAAGAGAATAAGAATTGCAAAAAAAAAAAAAAAAAACCAAACAAACAAACAAACAAACAATGCTTTCAGCGGCATGAAATTAGTATTAACATCTAAAGAAATTAACAACGCATTAAAACTGAGAATTGCCAAATGCTACGTATATTAAATGCTTCTGTATGGCGCCGAACAAGCAACTAGAAAGTCGCATAGAGGACATGGAGATGTGGATATGCAGACGAATCTGTCGTATTTCATGGAAACAAACACAATCAAATGTAGAGGTTCTAGAAACACTGGAAATATGATAGACTTCATGAACGAAATAAAGAGGAGGCAAGTGAAATATTTCGGCCTTGTTAAAAGACATGATACTCTTATAAAAAACATACTGGAGGGCAAAGTTGAGGGCAAGCAAGCAAGAGGTAGACAATGATATAAGTGGGAGGATAACATCACTAGATGGACGAACATCAGCCTCACAGAATGTACAGTCAAGGCGAGAGACTGACAGTGTTGGAGATCCATTGCAGCCAACCTTCATTGTGGAGACGGCACCTGATTGATTGATTGAACTCTGAAGTCGTTCAAAAGTAAACAAAATTGATTCAACGGATGCTGAAAATAAAGAAATTTGGCTGAACAGACCACAAGGAAATCTAGTAATACGGACTGGAAACCTATTCCAACATTATATACTAGGGGGACTCAAATGAAAGACTTAAAAGTGTGAAGTAAATTACAATAACCACGCCATTATCGTGTAACCTGTCAATATTGTTGTTAAGAATGTCAAGAATGTTAAGCACGTGCCATCACGGTGCAGACCAATACGGTGACGTTAGAAGGACAGTTTAAAGGTGGCAGTCCTACTTTTGATATGCACCAAAGAGGAGCAGCATTCTGTTATCCGTTTTCTTAAAAAAAACCAACGAAGGGGTGAAACCTATATAAATTCATTAGTATGGTGATGCATGCCTTTCAGTTCAGCAAGTGTATAAGTGGAGTAAGACAATTCAGATCGGTGTGACTTTTGTAAAGAGGCGTAGCAGATGGTTGATGGGTGTTGTTTTTCTGTTTTTTCTGTTTTCTTTTTTTCCCCTGCAGAATTCCAATAACTTTATCGGCGCTGACGGACTTGCATTGAACGCAGTTGTCACTACATCGAAAAATGATACATTTGTTTTTCACTTTTTTTCAGAATATGTTCACCACCCCCCCTTTCCCCCAGAAAAAAAAACCGAAGCTTTTTGGGAAATTCAATCAAGCGAGGTCTCAAAACACCACTCTCAGAAATGTGTTTCAATTTGTTTCAACTCTCTTAATTACATACAAATGTTTCACTGCCATAAACCATATTATTTGGACAGTTTGACGAGGCTAATCATGAAGAGCTACTTAATCACCACTTGTAGAATGTGCCCTTCTAGCGGTAATTAATGCATTTGTTAATGCCACTGTTTAACAATGCATATTTTTTTTCCCCGGTTACTTCACTTTCGGCCACCTTCTATAATCTTTCCATTCTATATCCATAGAAAAGTCTATATTTTCCTCCTCTGTTTGACAGTATCAATATTCAGTTCTATATTTTTGGATTTGAAATCATTACCTAAATCTAATTAGTTTTATCATCATATGCGGAAGCTGCGCATCCGTTCTTGACCACTTAATTTTAATTTGATTTAGTATACTTATTTAGGTGTTACAATTTATCACACATAAATGTATACACATTTTATATAATTTATAAGTTAATTTCAAGATCGAAAATAGGTGCAATAAGACAAACCAACTCATTGGACAAATGGCACCAATGCTGAAGAACACACATGTATCAATAACTACTAGGAAAGCACTTTACAACACAATCTTCCTACCATCTCTATGTTGCCAATGCCAAACCTGGACAATGACAGAAAAAGACAAAAGAAAAATTACAACAACAAATAATGAGATTCCTGAGAAGAATACTCAGTGTATCAAGAAGAGATAGATCAGAAATGAAGAAATCAGGACTAAAGTGGGGGTTACAGCTGCACTAGATTTTATTAGAAGGCAGCAAGTCAAATGGTTACCAACTAACAGTATACCACAACAAGCAATGATGTACAGACCAGAGAGAAGCAGAGGAAGAGGTCGACCACGTCAGGGAATAACAGAGTCCATGGGAATATCGATACACGAAACCCATAAACGGGCACTTTCCTCCAATTTATACTTCACCTCGACACCGCAAGGTACAAGAGGAACATGATGAGATGAGATGAGATACATTATTGTTATTGTTTGTGTTGTTCGTGGCACATGTTGTTATAATCAAAAAGTCAGACATGTATGCTGTTTTAAAGTATTTATTTAAGTCTGATAATTTGTCCTGAGATCTGTTTGTATTTGTTTAGATTGATGTATACAACTGCAGCCACACATCGTTCTTTTCTTCTGCTGTTTATCTGGACACACTAATTATCGGGAAGTTCCGTGAACACGGAAACACGCACACAATACGTTGCACCTACGTGGCGTCACGCGGGAAATCCCCAACTTCCACATATAAGACTGGTTTCGTCACAGTTATTTCCAGCGGTAATAATAAACCAACCAAACATGGAGTAGGGGGTGTGAGAGAGACGATAAGAATGTAATTTTATGTGAGTAATAGAGAACCATGCAGGCTGTGAGTGAAGAACAGAATCAACCACACGATAACAGCTACACTTTTGTAATATGGGAACCTATCAGCCTCACCATGATCATCATCATTATCATCACCATCATTATTATCACCATAATCATCATCACCACCATCATCACCACCGCCATCATCATCATCATCATCATCATCACCTCCACCATCCCTTGACAAGTAACTAACAAGATCGCCCTTTTCTGCATTCTACCAATTTTCTTGTGGTGTTGTAAATGTTTATATTATTGTTCGTATTGCTGTTTTTCTTATACCAGACGTCTCGGTTTTCAGGGATTGTCATGGTTTTCTATGAAATAATTCCTCAAGCTCAGGATGCCTCCCCCACCCCCACGTCCTATATCTCAAGGTACTTTGGGCAGTAGATGACAGTTGTTTTTAATGACACCATAGCTTTGTAGGAGGCAACGTCCTGCAAAGGATATGCTGTCATTGAAAAGCAAGTCCTAACCTTGAACGTTATAAAAATAGCTGTAGCATGTTACATAGAACTGATGTAAGACATGGCTGCAAACTCTGGACAATGATCACAACGATCATCTTATGGTGAATTTTCTTGACAACTTTACGTTTAACAGTTTGCCATAGTTTTCTGAAAGAGAAATCAATAAGACCAACTGACGGGCAAGGGAATGATCCCACTCCCCTGCCATCAGCGCACTAGAAGTTTAAGAGCTAGATGATGTATAGGTGATTCGTAAGAGTTGTGTACGTGTCAAGCAAGCAACCAATGTGCAATTCCCATTTTGATTTCTTCTTCTTCTTCTTCTTCTTCTTCTTCTTCTTCTTCTTCTTCTTCTTCTTCTTCTTCTTCTTCTTCTTCTTCTTCTTCTTCTTCTTCTTCTTCTTCTTCTTCTTCTTCTTCTTCTTCTTCTTCTTCTTCTTCTTCTTCTTCTTTCTTCTTCTTATGCATCATCATCATTATCATCATCATCTTGAGAAAAGCTGCCTTTACATAGGTTACTTTATATTAAACATTATAAATACACTTCACATCTGCTGATATTAAAATACCCATAAGTTTGTTGATTTCTGCACCACCAGTGCAGTACAGCCCATATAATACAGCTTAGTACTCATGTCAAGCTGCTTCGCAATAAACCCGATGTTTTAACCACAACGCTCTTTCAAAACATGGGAAATCAAGAGCCAGATGACCTTGCCGCTCAAAGTCGCAGACGAGTTATATTTATTTATAACTATGATACAATCGAGAATTGTCACATGGTATAAATATTCAAGACAACTAGATAGTGTATAAGCGAGGGCACTGAACAAGAAATTAGAAAGTCCAACAGGGAGTTGCCCTGGGGATGTGGGTATACAGAAGTGTATGTCGAATTTCACGGAAACAAAAACAAAAAGATACAGACTGTCAAGGTCTCCAAAGGACATAGAGGACAGACACAGGACATGAGACTAGTGCGGGTATAGTAGACAGGTCCCTACGCCCATGACAGGGGGTTACAGACAGGACTGTGCCCTTAAATGACAGGACAGGTTCACCTTGGACGGGATGACGCAGTACGCCTGCATCAACAGACGAGGGAAGGACAGGGCGACAGACCCGACTAGCATGACCTCCACGGACCCCACGAAGGTCAAGAACCTCGTGACCACCTAAGCTAAGTAGAAAGCCTCAGACGGGACTTGGACTGTGGATGAGAGAGGATACCTGACTGTGTTTGTGAGGGAAAATAGACCATTTGCTGAGACATCCGTGTTCTCTTATGAGAGTGAATGTGGCCGCTGTTAGCCGTGTGTTAGTGTGGGTGCTGAAGCACGATTACGTTAGGCTCTGTGAACGAGCAAGAGTATTGGAAAGCTGTACGAGTTTATGAATTGATTTATGTAAATATTATCATAATGATGTATGAACATTAAAGTCGGTAACGATGTATTTATATTTTCATGCCTCATCTGTACTCGCACCATCTGCCTGTCTGAATCCACTACATAAACCCCTAGATAAGTTGACACAGACGTTCAAGATAAACTGCGATTGAAAAGAAAGTTGATGAAAGAGATAAAAAAGAGGCATGTGAAAAATTTCGGAAACGTTAAAAACATGACACTCTCATAAAAATCACACTGGAGGGTAAGGCTGAAGGCAAGCGAGCAAGAGCTAGACAACGATACAAGTGGGAAGATAGCATTAAGAGATGGACAAACAGCAACCAGACAGAATGTGAGAGACAGAAATGTTGGAGATCCACTGTAACCAACCTTCATTGTAAAGACGCCGCATGATTGATTGATTGACAATCGCTACTGACATCATCAACATGTGCCAGTTAGTCGTAGGGTTATCATAAAACATCACAACCTTTAATTTTACCTTTATACACTGTTGTTGTTGCAATCAGTGGGCAACTAGTGTTAGAATTAAATTGTAAGAAGACACAGATTATGGTCGTCACTAGGAAGAACGAAATAACGCAATGTAATACTCAGACAAATGGGAATATTCTTAAGCAAGTGAAAAAATTAGATCAAGAATAGCCTTGGGAAGGTAGCCGTTTGCAAGATGGAAAACATACTGACCAATACAAAGATGTTATATGTAACGAGAAAAAAAAAAGAGTTGCAACATATTACCTGTAATTTTGTATGGATCTGAAGCATGGACAGTGAGCAGACAAGCTGAAAAACATCGGATGGCTGTGGAAACCTGCTTTCTGGAGAAAATGCAGTGAATACCACGGACAGACAGAAAAACCAATGACCAAGCCTTACAAGAACCAAATGAAAATCGTACACTGATCAGATAAATTAGATGTAGACAGTCAACATTATTTGGTCACGTTATGAGGAAATAAATTAGATAGCTTGGTGTCAACTGGCAAGTTCGAGGGGAAGAGAGCAAAGGGAAGACACAGAAGGAAATACCTGTATAGCTTGGATACATGGTATGGTCGAGACACAGCGCCGATCCACAGCTCTAGTGATCGAGTGAGATGACGAAATATGACCGCCCACGCTTATCGGCATGGCACATAATCAATGAAGATCCATTCAAACACTAACAGTTGTCTGCACCACCTGGTCAATCCCTTCAAACTGTCTGTACATCAGTCTACCTTTGATAGTACAAAGAAGAAGAAGAAGAAGAAGAAGAAGAAGAAGAAGAAGAAGAAGAAGAAGAAGAAGAAGAAGAAATCAAATTGGGAATTGCAGATTGGTTGTTTGACACGTACACAACTCTTACGAATCACCTATACATCATATAATCCACAGTGAACACTAGGGGTAGGATTAAATTGTAAGAAGTTAGGGATTATGGTCGACACTATAAAGACAGAAATACCACAATGTAATATACAAGTAAATGGGAATATACTTACACAAGCGATCTTGAACAACTGTCTCGGAACGGTCTCAACATCCGATGAGAGATGACTTGGAGAGATTAGAACAAGAATAGCTATAGGGAATGTAGCCTTTTGCAAGATGGAAACCATACTAGCTAATAAAAAGATGTCAATTGCAAAGAGATAAAAAAAGAGAGTGTTGAAGTTTTATTTACATAGAACCTGCACATTTTTGTATGGATGTGACAATGAGCAAGATAAAGCTGAAAAAACATCTAATGGCGGTGGAAATGTGGTTTCTGAGTAAACAAAATAATGACCAAGTCCTACAAGACACAAATGAAAACCGTAAACTGATTAGAGAAATTATTCATAGACAGTAAATATGTTCTTCTTCTTCTTCTTCTTCTTCTTCTTCTTCTTCTTCTTCTTCTTCTTCTTCTTCTTCTTCTTCTTCTTCTTCTTCTTCTTCTTCTTCTTCTTCTTCTTCTTCTTCTTCTTCTTCTTCTTCTTCTTCTTCTTCTTCTTCTTCTTCTTTAAAGCTTTTGTGCACGCTATGAGAAGAAATAAACTGAAGAGCTTGGTGACAATTGACAAGATCGAGATAAAAAGAACAAGAGGAAGGCAGAGAACTGGATATCTGGATGGCTTGGCCACGTGGCATGGTCGAGACACGAAAACGGATCTGATCAATGAGAATGTGATATGGCGAAACATGACCGCCCACGCTTATCTACATGGCACATGATGGTGATAATACATTACAATTAATAATATACTCTCCAGGTACCTTTCCACCCTCCGCGATGACACCAGCACTGGGACACTTGTACAACATGCTTAGTCAAGATCCTTTGATCGCTAACAGTGGCAGCCATACACCCGTGTCTGTCTATTTCAACCATTGGGGCCTGTTGGATATCTAGGTCACTGTCGTATTATATATATATATATATGTGTCGTCCCTGGGGTGAGGGGAATCAACACCGACATTCTTTTAACCCCATATCATTGTCTTGATGATCATCTTGATTTCTGTCCACAATACCCCGTCAGTCCCTGGATCATTCTCTCTCTCTCTCTCTCTCTCTCTCTCTCTCTCTCTCTCTCTCTCTCTCTCTCTCTCTCTCTCTCTCTCTCTCTCTCTCTGTCTCTCTCTCTCTCTCTCTCTCTCTCTCTCTCTCTCTCTCTCTCTCTCTCTCTCTCCTACCACTAGACCATGCCCCCTCTCATTCTGTTCCAAAACATACCACACAACTCTAGCTTCTAAATAATGACAAATTAATTTAATAAAGAAATGTGTCATTTGTGTGCAAAGTGTATGTGTAGAATGTCTGCCGTATAATCTAGTGTGTATGCAGAATCAGACTGAACAGCTCAGGAGCAAAGTTTGTTTCATCACTGTACTGGCCACACAACAGCACCATATATGATGGACAGAAGACCTCACCCAAATGATGTGTCTCTCAGGCCAAGTGTCGACTTCCTCCGATAGCTCTTGGACAATCCGGATGCTTGGTCATCAATAGTGGAAACCGTCCAATATTGATCATCAATCTAACACATACAGTGTAACTACTCTGTTCATAAAAGTTCTGTGATCAGAGAATACTACAAATAATGTTACTGTCACTTTAAAAAACTAAATGTTAGTATTTCACTTTTTGCAGGAATTCCCCAATTATAACACACACTGGTAATTGGTAATGATAGGAATTCCCCAGTGCAAACACCCAATGTTAATGTTCCAGGTATCTATGTATCTACTAGTGTTCCTGGTACTGGTGTTGTTGTCAGTGTCTTTATTTTACTGTGATGTAAACTATCACTTAAGAAACACACTTATATAATCATCGTTTCCTGCTCAGCAGAGGCCAGGTTCCTGCAGACCCTCTGGGTTATGGGCCCAGTGCAAAAGCCTCGCAGTAAACTCTGCCCTCAATACTCGAGCCATGAATTTCTTCTAGTTGGTGGTAAAATCTAGTGGAACCTGTTGAAGAGAGAACACACCTGGTGAGAGCAACCCGATTCCGACCTTTATTAGGTGAGTGTAGGCCAACGGCTGCACTCGGATATATAACAGAGAACCAAACTCTGTCATAAGGCCGAGGAGCTCATCACATCGGTCTGAGTTATGGTAAGACAAGGAAAGACTAGAGGAAAAGAGCAGAAACTCAGTATATACCCTACTGGAAGATCCTACCATTTGACATTTCTTCCACCCCCTCCCCCACCAACCATCCTCAATGTCCCTACATATTATCCCACTACATTGTCCTTAACTCACTGAGTTAAATGATATCTCACACCAGCTAGTTTAAGTTACCCCCAGTATCAGTTATCAGTTATCAGTTGGGGTATCTTCGTTGCACTCCGGATATGTCCATAGGTGCTCAGATCCTCCCCCAGGATGTCAGAGTCCTAACTATCTTCTCCTTCTAGCTCACTGGACTTGGACAGGCAAATTACAACGTCCACGACACATATACTAATAACAATGACTGCAATCGGAAACTCGCAGGAGCTGTCTCCTGAACAACCTTTATTACATTATACTACAGGATAACATTATGGTCTCACTTCGCAGTCATTCTACACAGGCAGCCAAACGCTCGCTCACGTCCACATGGGCGATATTTACACTGTCGCCCGCATGACCATTCGCAATCACAGTCTCACATCATCCCGCACATATCACAGTTAGTACATTCCTCGAATATCAATACACAACGTTCATCTCATCTATCCGTCACAACACTATCGTTCGATCGTTCTATCACTCGCTATTCTCCACACGTCCGTCTCTATCCGCTGTCTCACACACACTGCCTCCGTCCTCCTTGACCTTCCCACATCACGTGGGTCTGTCCACGGGCTTCTTGCCTGACCGTCCGTTAGCCAAGCCGTGGTGTCTCCTACTGCCCTTGACCTCAGCTATTGCTTACACTGACTCTTGCTTACATACAGGCAATTACACTATTGCTTACATACTGGACCCTGACACATATGCATCAGCGTCCGGTGGCTAATAGTGCCAGGTCTGTGTTGGTTGACGAGGCACTTTGTTTTCCCGATGTACCTCTCGCGTCTGGCTGTGCCGATTCTTACTCCCAGGTCTTTCATCCTGGACAGCGATGTGGAATCACTGACGTCAAAATTAGTTTAAGTTACGCGATAGGCTACTGTTGCCGACGCTCTTATAATACGTTCTATCAACGCACATTACTACACTCGATTCCTAAGAATAATATAAGTTAGATCTTTTTAATTAATTAAATACCATATAGTTATTCCTGTTTGAGATGGAGACTATGAAATCACACACTGGATAGATGTCCGCTGATATAAATCAACAATAGACACTATAGTCTCTCTCTAGAAACAAACTAGGAATATTGCACACGTCCGTAACGCTTCACAACTTTTGGTCAACTCCCCCAAAGTTGTTTATCCAGACTGTTTTTAATACTTTTGTCTGAATGACGTCACAAAACTGTCTAGACACTAGACGTCTAGAAACTATTTTTCTCTCTCTGTTTCCGACTTAATGTAAACAACTGACTGGCTGTCCCTTTCATCTGGGGAATCATCCCGGAACTTCAAAAAGTCCCGCTAACCTGTAATCTGGAGAATAATTTCACCACAACAAAAGATCCTGCCGACCTCCACCCAGACAGTTTGTCTATCACATCAAAAGGATGACTGCCGCTTGCAGACTTATGGCGCGACAGTCCTTCCTCGATCAACAACACATCAAAGAATGACGGCTGCTTTCAGACGCATGGCGCGACATATTTTCATCGATCGAAAACTACAAGATTTTACGTGACAGTTACAACCATTACATATTACATATATTATCAAAGAGATCACATGCTTAGTCTATGTACGAGCTAGTAGTTGCCCTACTGGGGAGTGCACTCAACTTGTCTTTACATGCGGTAGCAATTTCCCTATTGCCAGCGTCCCTCGCCATCAGGCGAACCCATCCCGACTTCTGAGATACTTGTAATGTACGTCCTCAAGTCAAGGACGAGAAGTCAACATATTTAATCCAAACAGACTGGTATAGGGGTTGAATCAGCTACAACCCTCTACTTCGGTATCAACACACTGTAAGTTTAAGGTCAGGCGCTCTTATCTATTCAGCCACGCATACGGTTCCAAATGTTGCCGTATGTAGCCGGGGCGCAGTGTTGGGGTGAGCGCCCAACATTGCTTTAATACCCCAATGGCTCGTGAATACATAACCTCTGCAGCAAAAGTCCTACTCCTGGCCTTCACGTGGCGGAACTGTTTTTACTAACAGAAGAAGGGGCGACGACGAGTTTCTGGCCCCGAAAAAATAACCAGTATGCTCTAGATGTGTATGCACGTACATGCATACGCAGACACGTGTGTGCGCGCGTACACATCATAACGAAAGGTGCTGAAGACGGAGGCAACCAGCCAGGAGGCGCACCACAGAAATCAGGATGCCATGCAATTACGCAAAATGGAATATGTCGACTACTGCTAAATGCTATGGTGCTCGCCCTGCTTTGGACCCCCAGGCAGGTGGAGTGCCGGGCCCTTTGTCTCGCAAGGGTCCAACTCCAACTACTGGAGGTCCTTCTCATATATCCTGTGGAGCCAACCTGAGAATAGAACGGCTGGCCATTCTAAACAAAGACTTAAAATAATGCACTGGAATGCGGAGGGAGTCAGCAAAAATAAATAATTAGAAAACATCCTGGACCAAGAAAAAGTAAACGTATGTTGCTTGCAAGAAACTCACCTCAACGAAAATATAGCCTTCAAAATCAGAGGCTACCAGTGTTACCAATCTGACCGAAATGACAGGCGAAAAGGTGGGATACTGACCCTTGTAAAGAATAACATCACTGCTTCCCAAATCGAAGTCTACATGGAAGGGGCTGAGTATCAGACACTTAATCTTAAGACAGGCAATACAGACCTACATCTGATCAATTACTACTGTCCAAGTGACCGCCCACAGGCACTGGACACACTACCATTAAAAGAAAAAATGATGGTGTGTGGTAATTTCAACAACCACTCGCAGAGCTGGGGTTATGATCACATGGACCAGAGAGGATAGAGACGGGAAGACTGACAGGATGAGAATAGATTCATCTTGATTAAAAAGCCGTCCGACCCACATACTTTCTACTAGAGATCATGGCACACTACAACTACACCTGACCTGGATTTTCATTCATCAGACCTGGAGTGGAACATTACACGAATTGTTGGGAAACAACTTGGTGGCAGTGACCATCGGCCAGTCTTTCTAACTGTAGAAAATAAGCTTGTAAGTGAAAGCAGCACCCTCTCGAGATGGAACTACAAGAAAGCAGACTGGGCAATGTACAAGAATCGCACCAGCATACTGGTTAGAAACCTGAACACTGAGAAAGACATAAATGGAGTAGTTGAAGAGTTTGGGAAATGCATACTACAGGCAGCGCGAGAAACAGTACCGAGAGGAGCCCGTAAACAATATAAACCCTACCGGAGTAGTGAACTGGAACAGTTGCATAATTATGTGGAAGTGTGTAGAAAGCAAGCAGAGGTCACACCCAGCCAAGAGCACCACAATAAATTCCAGCACGCAAAAGTCAAATTTCAAAGGGCCAAGCTGCAGGCTAGGCGGAAAAGCTGGCAGGAGAAAACGGAGTCTCTGAACTTTGAAAGATACACAAGGAAATTGTGGAAGCTAATAAAACTTAATAATGAGCGCACAGAGAGAAACTCAAAAATTTCACTACATAAAGATAGAAACATCTTAACAAGAAAGCAAGCAGCTGACCATTTTGCTGACTCATTCGCACAAGATAACAATATCAAAATGTGTCCAGAGAAACAACAAAAGATTCGAGAGAAACGGCAACATACAGTACAGAAGGAAATAGTGCATGAGGTTCTGGAGGCACCCATCTCAATCAGAGAACTGGAGCTAGCCATATCAAAACTGAAAATGAGAAAGTCACCAGGAGCTGATGGTATCTCCAATGAAATTATCAGGAACCTAGGAACAGAGGCCAAAGCAAAGCTGTTGCAGATCTTCAATAACAGCTGGACCTTAGGCAGTGTCAGCAACCTAGTTTATACAGGCATACAGGGATTCTTCATTTGTACCGCACGAATATCAACTCGTAGGTGTACAAAGGGTAAAGTCGCTTTATTACGTACTGAATACAATCTGCTCCACGAGCTTACATAAACATTCATATATGCACATCATCACAATCAATACAATCCTAACAATACTAAGTACAATCTCTAACTGTCCTAATCCTAGCTTAAGTCATTACACTACTGTGCCATGTAAACCACACAGTGGTCAGGGTGAATACATCAACTTGTCTCCTCAACCGTCCAGTCCCGTCTGCCCTAACTTTGCAGCGTTGTCCAGCTGCGGACCTGTGAATCCTCGTGCGTCAGCACTGTTGCGTGCTCTGTTACCTCGCACGCAGTTCAGTAGCCTGTCACTAGTTACTGTGCTAGAGTTAATGCTGTTTACGAGTAATTCCCGTGGTTATCGCCTTCTACTCCAACCTGGGAGTAAATCCCTATCATGTCCTACCTTGTCCTACTTATGACACGTGCGTGTCCTGTCGGAAAACTGTTTAAGAGTTCTATCTTCTACTTCTGTCCCTTTATTCTCTATTCCCTGGTAAGGGATGTTATCTCTATCCTGTCTTAGTCTTATCCCTAACTTCTATCCTTCTATTACTTCTGTCCTCTCATTCAGCTCCTTGACATACTCTCCTCCCGTCTGTGTTGCGTCACCAACTTTAGCTTATGGGTGTGACGCAATTGGTTGTCTTAAAAATTAGGTCTGTCTAATTTTGTCAAGGGCTGGTTGAGTTTGTTAACTATGTTCTGGGTATAATGACTGACTTCTACTGTCTGATGTCACACTGTTGTATGAATCCACTGGTTATTGATTATCACAACACAACTGTATTGTTGGCCAGAGCCACTGCTCCTTTACCATTATACTTCTGGGAGTTGTTCGAACCAAAAGCCCGTTGTCTTAAAGACCTGCTTTTCAATTGCCAATAAACTGACAACACGGACAAATTGTCCCTGTTATGGGTACAATACATGAATAAAATTCATGGCTCCCATATAATGTTACTCCAACTCGTTTACATGCTGTGTGTGCTAATGTTTCACCTATCTAACTCCCGTTTGTGAATACATCTTTCAATGCTATATCAGAGTTTCGCAAGTCTGTAATGTCCCCTGTTCAGAGTTAAGCCCCCTTCCAATCAATGCTGTCTGCATTTTTATCTGAAAGTATTCCTGTTTGTTTGCGTGTTTGTTTATAGTTAATGTATGTTTAAATTACAAACATGTGTGTATGTCTATAATTTAGTTGAGTGTTATTTTTCAAGCGCCATAGAACGGCTTATTGCAGTCACAAATGAGTGCGTATGCCTGATTCATGACTGCTTAGCCGGTTTAGGAAGCTTAAAATATGTTTCCTTACCTGCAATGTATTTATGGCAATCACACACACAAAAATAGACAACACGTGTGTTACACAAATGGAACAAAGACGAATTACAAAAACTCGTGTTGTGCGGAAAAACCTCGCACTAATGTTTCGCTCATCTGTATTTAATCCAGTCACTCAATTTCTTTTTCTCTCCTTTCACTCACACATTCACTCCACATTAGTTTAAAAAGGCGTTATGTTATTAAAATACTGTCATGAAAAAGAAATTCAATGAAAAAATATTTTTACAATAAATTTGGGCTCAGTTTACAGAGTTGTAGAGCCGCATGACTGTGCTATCTTTCGCACTAGTCATGTTATGTACAAAATTTTTACAGGGTTACAAGGATTGTTTGTAATCAATCCTGAGTATGATAACTAATCTAACTAATCTATTCTACTTTCGTGAGCTGAGCTAAGCTAACTAAGGGAACTAATCTAACTAAATGAATTAAATGGGGTGAAATGTGTTAGTTACCTTAATGTATTTGTAAATATGATGATATTAATTTCTAATAATGGTATAAATTTAAGTCATGAGTTATTTAATTAATTTTTCTTAAAATGTATATAATTAATGATGAATTACTGATGTGTTTATGAGATTCATGGATATACTTTAATAGTTTCAAATCTATCACTATCTAAATAAATGTAAATGAATTTTAGAAACTAAATATTGTTAGCTTCCTATGGAAAAAATATGGGGATGTTTTTATAAGTTATTTTACAAATAACAAAGATATCATATTACATGCAACTGCAATAAAAGCATGTTATAATACATATCACAATATATTTGTATCTAATACACTATTTAAACTAATTAATTCCAGGTCTGATGGTGAAGTAGCGTTCCTTGAAGTTGAATATCAATCTATTTAGCAATGTTATTTACAATGTCTGATATTCTACGCGCTGATCCTGGGTTGTGTCTGTATGTTGACCTACTCCTGTGTCGAATATATGCTAAAGTGACGGCGTAGACAGTTTATGATGTGTCTGTCCGTTTTCATTTGTAATGACACAGTTTTCTGCACACTTTATTTTAAGGCGACACACATTTATGAGCACTATCGTGTCTATAACACACCAGTCTGGACACAGAGTAGTTATAGTGTCAATGACTATGGTGCTGTTGGATCGCTCCTCTGCGGTAAATCAGGTATATCGACGTCAGAGGGTCTGCTCAGAGTGTCAGCAAGTAAGTTCATTTTCCCCTTAATGTGCTTGATGGTAAAAGAGTAGTTTTGGAGTATAAGAGACCATCTGTAAATACGGTTGTTTCTGTGGACTCCTGACTCCATGACGGTGAGTGGGGAGTTGTCGGTTTCGATGACAAAGTGTGTCCCTGCCAAAAATCTATGAAGTTTACGGACACAGTAAATGATACTTAACGCTTCCAGTTCAGAGACTCCGTACTTAGCCTCCGTTGGTGTGATCTTCCGGCTTACGTAGATGATCGGGTGGAAAAATCCATCATAATGTTGGCCTAGTACGCTGGCGATGGATACAGCACTCGCGACTGTCCTAAGAAAATATGGGAGGTTCGGGTTAAGTAAGCGTAATATTGGCACATCGCTAAACATATGTTTAAGTTTTGATAAAGCGTTTATTAACTCAGCATCTTTTACATCAATTTTTACAGAAGCCTTTAACAAATTTGAAAAAATGCTGGTAATTTCAGCTAAATTTGGGATGAATTTGTTATAGTAGTTCACCAGACCAAGTAAACTCCTCACTTGCTTCTTGGTGGTCGGCATGGTGAGGTTTAAAATCTTGGTAACAATTTTGTTATCAGTTTTCAGTTGGCCTTTTGTGATGGTATGGCCAAGGAAGTCAATTTCTTCCAGTCCCAACTCCACTTTTGTTGGTTTCACTGTAAGACCGAATAGTTTTATTCTCTCGAAGACATGTCTTAGTTTCTGTAGATGTGTGGTCCAGTCTGCCGTATGAATACATATGTCGTCTATATATGTCTCAGTATTCGTCACTCCATGCAATAGATCCCTAGTAAGGCGAACAAATGTGGCGGGCGCATTCCGAAGGCCAAAAGGAAGAAATCGCCACTCATAAAGACATAGAGGTGTTGAAAAGTCAGTGACATGAATATAACTTTTGTTCATCGGGACCTGCCAATATCCTTTCGTTAGGTCAAGTTTAGAGAAGATCATAGATGTTGACATGTTTAAGATGAGATCTTCGCAAGAAGGGATAGGTTCTGCGTCTATCTTTGTGACACTATTTAATTTTCTATAATCCACGCAGAGACGGATGGTGGAGTCCTTCTTTTTTACCAGGACAATAGGAAAAGAATATTCCGACTGAGACTTTTGAATTATTCCACTCGCTTCAAGATCAAGAATTTCCTTGTCGAGTTTTTGTCTATAATTTAAAGGGATGGAATAAGGTCGGCATTTTATAGGAGTGTAGTCAGATAGAAGAATGGAGTGTTCGATTCTGTCAGTCCTACCTGGAATGTCAGAAAAAATTTCTTTGTACTCAGTTACTAATGCTATTGTCTGCTGTTTCTGCTCGTCTGTGAGTTTTGGTTCTATATGTATACTGTCAATTGTCGCTGTCATGTCCACTGTTGGAACAGGTAGTTCCATGTCGTCGTCTTCTGTTTGGTTAAGTACTGTGGTGGTACTAAGTGCGTGTTCTGTTTGCTGACTAAGTGTGGTTGCGCTGTCGTCGTCTTCTGTCAGACTAATTAGTGTAGTTGCGTTATGTTCGTCTGTCGTCCGATTGATTGGTGTAGATGCATCCTGTTCGTCTGTCGTCTGTTCTTCTCGTCTTGAAAAATATGGTTTCAGCATGTTGATATGGAATATCTTTAATTTTCGGTTTATCGATATTTCATAGTCGACATCTGATGTCCTTCGCACCACTTTGAATGGCCCTTGCCACGATGTTAATAGTAAGTTACGTTTATCTGGCAATAGAAGTAGTACCTCTTGTTCTGGTTCGAGGTGTAAGGTTTTGGCACCTTTGTTTGCGTAATGGCGTTAGATCTGTCCTTTTCTCTCCAAAGATGATTTAGCTATTACACACGCTTTCATGATTTTGTTGCGTGTTTCCGTCACCATTTCATAAGGTGATACTAGTGTTGGATTATCTGAGGTGTTAGTAATTAACTGATGGTAAATCGTGAGGGGTCCACGTGGGTTAGCCCCGTATACTAACTCGAATGGGGAGAAACCCATACTTGAGTGCGGAATTTCTCGGTAGGTGAACAGCACTGTTGGTAACAGTGTATCCCAATCAGATGGGTTCTCTGCTGTCACTTTAGCCAGCATGTGTTTTAAATCCCCATTAATTTTCTCTATGATTCCATTGCTGGCTGGGTGGTATGCCGTGGTGAAATGTTGCTTAATCCCTAGCAATTTGGTAAGAGCTTGCGTCGCAGCTGATATGAACTGCGTTCCCCGATCCGATAAGATAGTACGAGGGAATCCGAATCGGGAAAACAGGTGCAAAAAGACGTTGGCTACATCTTTGGAGGTGATATATTTCAGGGCCACCGCCTCTACCCACCTTGAACAGAGATCTACCAGAGTTAAAATAAAACGGTTTCCTTTGCTCGACACCTGATTTAGGGGTCCAACAATATCTACCGCTACACTTTCAAAAGGTCTAGAGGCCAATGTTGACGGTTGGACCTCTGCTGTTACATGCTTTCCCTTTCTTACCAACTGTTGACAAATGGTACACGAACGACAAAAAGTTTTAATATCACTACAAAATTTCGGCCAGTAAAAATGGGCTAGAATTCTGGCTCTAGTCTTATCGTAGCCTAAATGTCCAGCAAACGGCGAGTCGTGTGCAATTTTTAACACGGTTTGTCGGTGTTTTACAGGTAGCACCGTCTGCTGAATTTCATGGTTATTTGTGGTATAATTTCTCATGAGGATACCATTATGAAGTTTAAAATACCATGACGCGTTTTTGGTCACTTTTGGTTTCTCTCCCAGAAACTTTAAATAGGGTGAGATAGTTGGGTCGGCGCGTTGCGCCTCTATAAAATTTTGTCTGGTGGTGTTACTTATCGTACCACTAGGTGTTACTAGTTGTAGCATTTCTTCCTGCAGGTCATCTTGTTGTTTCTGCGTTTCTGACCTGGTCACCGCATTAGCCTTATTGGTTTCTCTCCAGGCTAATAGTTCTTTAGCGGTGCAGTTTTTCAGCTCTGATAGGCACCCAAGAATCAGGTCTGTACACGGGTTGTGTAGAATGGCGCATATGAATGTGCCGGAAAGGAATGGGGTGTTTATACGGGCTTTCGCTAGTGGGTATTTTTCAATGTTACCAGAAAAGGTACGGCATTTAACAAAGCCGCCCGTATAATCCTCTGGTTTGGCCAGTTCTTTCCTCAGACCGATTAATGTACTTCCGCTATCTATTAAACATTGGCATGGTTGGTCATTAACCATTGCATCGTGGAACACTAAATTGCCTCTGGAGGCGATTGCTGCGTTGGCGTTCTCGCTAGAGAACGGTATGGTGTGCCCACATTTAAGCATCCCATCTTCATGGAATTGGTGACAAGTTTTACATTTATCGAAATTTAAGATATCACTAGCAGCTGCCACATTCTCACACTGACTGAATGGTAACACTTCCTCATTCTCACTTTCATGCTCGCTTCCACTTTCAGACGAGGTATCAATAAGTACAGCATTGCTGGCTCTCAATCTCTGCCGTCCAGGACACTTAGAACTATAATGCCCGTAAGAAAGGCAAAAGAAGCATTTAACGGCACGTCTGTACGTGTTTCTTTTGTTCTCTTGCTTCTTGATCATCATTTCCAGGTGTGACGGGTACGAAGGATTTTTATCGCACATAGAAAATTCATGATGGAAAAAACGACAATACATACACTGAGGTGGCTTTGGTTTTTGCCTATCTCTCATTTGAAATGGTTTTTGACTGGAAGGTTTTCTTTTTTGACATTTGGCAAATGCAGAAATTTCTGACTCATCTATAAATATCATAAAAACGTCTCTGTTGGAAGCAAAATAAGCCGACCCCCGTTTTTCTAGCTGTTCGAGTGATTTAATATCGGCCTGTTGCAGGAATTTCGCGAAGGGAGATGGAACAGTGGAGATGATTTTGTCCATTATCATCAGATCCCTTAATTTCTCAAAACTCTTATCTATCTTCGCCGCGTTCAGCCATTTATTAAAGATACTTTGAACATTTGAAACGTAATCTATAAAAGTTTCAGTAGATTTGGGTCTGATTTTGGAATATTGGATCTGATATCCTGAGGCGTCAAGCAAAAAATGTTGCATAATACGATCATGTATGTATTGGTAATTATTTCTTAACTCAGGTGGAATTAATTCTATCACTTTTAAGGGCTCACCGGAAAGGTGTTTCATATAGATCATTGCCCAGTCTTTTAAGGGTACCTCCTGGAATTTGAGTTGGAACTCGATATTTTCAGTCCATGCAGAGATGGAATCTCCTTGGCAATAGGGCTTCACTATCCCTTTATACTTATGGAATTTATTCTCTACCTCCTGACTCTTTAATTTCGTGGTAGCAATCTGAACATGAGAGTCAATTTCCATTTCCTTAATCTTTAATTGTGTTTGTGCCTCGATTTCTAGTTGTTTCTCCTTCAACTGTATTTCTTTCTGTATGGTGGCTTCACTTATTTCTGCCAGTTTCTTCTGATGTTGTCTTTCTCGCGCCCAGTTCGTCTCTTTCAGCATCTTTTGCTTCTTTATCACTTATTGCTTTCTTATCTGTGTATTCTTTGTACTCCTTATTAGCCCATTGTTCTAGTTTATCCCCACTAAACCATAGTTCTTTTCCTGCTTGGATAAATTCACTGAGTGTTGACATTTTAGCTGTTTATGTTTACACAACAATGGCACTGAGAACAAGAATCTTAAATGATATCTATAATTATTTACAGTACAATTTCAAAAACAATAAGATGCATTGTTAATAAACATCATCAAAACTATAATGGTACTCATCTGATTTCGCGTTTGACTCGATCACTTGGGATGTTTCACTCTCTCTCTCGTTCGTACTGTTGTTCTGCTCGTTACTACGTTACATCCTGTTACGCAGAGCAGCAACAATTAATATACAGAATATATTGGAAAATACACGAAGTTATTAACTATCCATGTCCCAATTCGTTCGGAATGGAAAACAGAAATGTGATATGAATGATATGAGTGATATGAATGAATAATGAATTAATGAATGAATCGTCGGTCGTCCGTCTAATGTCGTCTTGTCTTCACTTTTCTCGGTTACTGACTGAGCTATACATGTAAGCCATTAGTATCTCTTCGATTTCAACAGTCTTTACTTCAATTCCTAGTGGTAAGTGACAAAACCACTGTCTTTTGTAAATTTATGGGTGACTATTCAACACACATATCACTTTTTTGATTGTACTTTGCAGCTAATTGCAATGATTATTTCTGACCACTAATCACTTGTCGTGGGTAGTTTTAATGATCAAACATCATAATAATGCCGTGGGTAATAATAACAGTCGTGGATAGACCACTCTCTGACACTGTAATAACTGTCGTGTTCAGAGACCACGTTCTGACCCCACAATAATCCCGTTACACCACGATAACTAGTTTTCAAATAATAATGCCGTTGGTAGGTTTAAGATCCCACTTCTGACACCATAATAATCCCGCCTGTTAGCAACCTAGTTTATACAGGCATGCAGGGATTCTTCATTTGTACCGCACGAATATCAACTCGTAGGTGTACAAAGGGTAAAGTCGCTTTATTACGTACTGAATACAATCCTGCTCCACGAGCTTACATAAACATTCATATATGCACATCATCACAATCAATACAATCCTAACAATACTAAGTACAATCTCTAACTGTCCTAATCCTAGCTTAAGTCACTACACTACTGTGCCCTGTAAACCACACAGTGGTCAGGGTGAATACATCAACTTGTCTCCTCAACCGTCCAGTCCCGTCTGCCCTAACTTTGCAGCGTTGTCCAGCTGCGGACCTGTGAATCCTCGTGTGTCAGCACTTTTGCGTGCTCTGTTACCTCGCACGCAGTTCAGTAGCCTGTCACTAGTTATTGTGCTAGAGTTAATGCTGTTTACGGGTACTTCCCGTGGTTATCGCCTTCTACTCCAACCTGGGAGTAAATCCCTGTCATGTCCTACCTTGTCCTACTTATGACACGAGCGTGTCCTGTCGGAGAACTGTTTAAGAGTTCTATCTTCTACTTCTGTCCCTTTATTCTCTATTCCCTGGTAATGGATGTTATCTCTATCCTGTCTTAGTCTTATCCCTAACTTCTATCCTTCTATTACTTCTGTCCTCTCATTCAGCTCCTTGACAGGCAGTGTTCCACAAGCCTGGAGAGAAGCAATCATGATACCCCTCCTAAAATCAGGGAAATATAGTTCCATTGCCTCTAGCTACAGACCAATTAGCCTCACCAGCTGTCTCTGCAAAACACTGGAGCGCATCATCAATCACAGACTGCAGTGGTACATTGAAAGTAAAAACATCCTCGTGGCACAGCAGGCTGGCTTTAGGCAGTGCTACTCTACGGAAGATCAGACAACCTATTGAAATTAAGGATGCATTGCAAGAGAAGAAGCTGGTGCTTGCGGCATGGATAGATCTGAAGAAAGCCTTTGACAAAGTCTGGAAAGGTCTGATGAAGAAACTGAGAAACTGCAAAGTCAATGGAAGAATGCACATATGGGTGAAAGCATACTTGCACAACAGAAGAGCCCGAGTACAGATATACGGACTCAAGAGCAAGAAAGTACTACTGCGTCACGGTGTTCCCCAGGGCGGAGTCTTGTCTCCCACATTTTTTCTAATCTTCATCAATTATCCCGTTGATAATCTACCACTTGGAATTAAAGCGGCAATGTACGCCGATGACCTGGTTCTATGGAGCACAAATGAACTTGCATCAGTGGCCACCAGATTGCTACAAAGAGCTGTAGACAAATTTGTTGTATGGGCAAATAGATGGTGTGTCAGCATAAACACTGACAAGTGTAGCCCCACCCTATTTACCCTCTCTCCAAAACAAACGGCAAGGAGCATCCAGATAAACGGAACACCCCTAAGAGACGATAAAGAACTAACATACCTTGGAGTAACATTTGATGGCAGGCTGACATGGAGAAAGCACATCAACAAAGCAGTAGCAAAAGCCAGAAGGAAAATAGCCATCCTGAGAAAGCTAAGTGGAACCACACTGGGAACCAGTGGGGATAATACTTTGCAAAGTTTATCAACAGAGCATACGACCACACCTGGAATACGGGTCAACTGCGTGGTGTTCGGTATCAAAGACCACACTACAAGAGCTGGACAAGGTGCAAAATCAAGCCCTTAGAGTCACGACAGGAGGGATTGCTTGCTTGCTTGCTTGTGTTCGTTGGCTTGAGCTCCAACGCGAAGTCCTGTATGTCGGATGAAGGCATCCTGTTGTCCAACATCAGTGTGATGTCATACAGGACCTGAGTTTTGCGTGAGTATCCGTTGTCCCATGTCTGGCTTATTGGTGTGCAGACTGGTGGTTCCTCGCCGTACAGGCAGACACTCTCCGACTTCGGAGGAATCGGCGATCCTATTGACTTTAGCCAGGACCCCGAAGGGACCTATTGCCCAGGACGCTCAACGTGGACGCGTCAATAGGTCTTGGCCAGTATATAACCCGGCCCTGGTGCCTTGGAAACACCTCTGCGTCCCACAGGAGGGATGAGATCAACTCCTATAGTGGAAATAGAGAAGATGGGGAGGACACAAGCCCTGAGAGAGCGCAGAGATACGAAAACGCTAATACAAGCAGAAAAGTTCCTCAGCTTGCCAGGCCACCCTATAAAGAACAGATTTGAAAACCTAGCTATAGGACGGTTGAAAAGAAGTAGTTTTATCCACCAAACGACTCTGCAGAGAAACCACCGATCTGCCCACAGTTGGTATCCCCTATCAACTATTCCAGAGCGAACTCCATGGAAAGATGAGCACAGACTATCATTACAAATCCAGACACAAGTGAGAGGAATATTTGACAAGAAAGAACAGAACAGTGTGCAGCGCAGAACAGCCACTTTCAGCTTCCTTTTTGAAGAATACCCACGGGACCTCTGGATCCAAGTCTACACAGATGGGTCAGCACAAAATGCTGTTCGAAATGAAGAAGCGGGAATGTACATAGAATACCCAAATAATACTAGCGACACAGCCAGAATACCGAAAGGAAAGTACAGCCATATCTACGATGCTGAAATTGAGGCAATCAAGATTTAAAAAAAAAATAATTAAGTAGCATGTCCTTCACAGGACGTAGCAGTCAACCCCACCATTTTCGCTGTTCGTGATTCCTGGGCAAATTTTACGCTCAGTAGTTTGCCATTGCTTTCTGAACGACCGGCTCCTATACCTTTTTCGAAAAACCAGCACCGCTGTGTTTCGAACCCGGGTATACGGGCTCACAAACAGCGTTCGCAAGCCTTAGCCATAGAGTGCGATAATTAAGATAGCAACAGAGAAATTACTAAATACCAGCAATGGTACACAACCTGTGGTGCTATTGACAGATGCAAAATCATCAGTACTCGAGGCGCTCCTGTCTGGGAAATTGCCAGTACTAAGGAAACTACTTTCTGAACTTAGCAGTCAGCATAAGGTCACCATACAGTGGATACCATCCCACTGTGGAGTACTCGAAAACGACATAGATGATCAATTGGCTAAGGAAGGAGCCAAAGAAGAACAGCCTGATGTGTCGTTACATACCACCAAAAGAAAAGAATGATCAAATCAGTCAGAAAGCCACCAAAACCTGCTCAAGATGACTACCACCATATGGACAGACCAGAACAAGTCATTATTCTGCGCCTCAGAACAGGACACAATAGATTACGCAACCACATGTATACAAAATTCAAGATTGGTGAAACAGCCATGTGCACATGTGGATTGGCGTCGCAGACAGCAGAGCATATACTCCAAGACTGCCCAAAATATAACATATCTAGGCAAACCTTCTGACCTAGAGAAACGACAGTGAAAGATAAACTCTATGTACCGCTGTGTGAACTAAAAAAGACAGTTAAATTCATACAAGAGACAACATTACAGTTATAGACATATTTCAAGCGAACGAACGAAAGAAGAAGAAGAAGAAGAAGAAGAAGAAGAAGAAGAAGAAGAAGAAGAAGAAGAAGAAGAAGAAGAAGAAGAAGCCATGCAGACCGCCATTCTGTAATATTGCAGCTGTCTATAAATACAAATAAAGGCCCTTTCCAACGCTGTTATGCGATTTTTTGTTGTTGCTCTGCATACGGTCCTAGTCTCACGTTCTATATAGAACAATCGGCACCCCAGTTTTGATATGTTAAAACCACGCCCACTTCCATAACTTCGCGGAGTATTTCCTGTTATCCAGTTCAGTCTGGGTTAACCTGATAACCCAGAGCAATTTTAAAAATTAGCATTCATACTCAAGACCACCTGGTCGACATGCAAACGTTTAACCACCTCACCACTTTTCCACCTCCTCCCTTGCCGCCCCCGAACTATAAATATTACATAATGCGTGAATTAATAGAACTACGTTTGTTATAATGTTGCGTCACTTATGTGAAAGCACAGATTAGAAACGAATTCCCGTTGGCTATTAATAGAAGACTCCTCGTGTTTATAACCTAGGGAAAATAACACAACCGTCATTTACGTAGTCATCATTCGCGGAACTTTCCCGCTGACAGAAAATTCTTCAAATTCACCGTTATGAGTAAGTTAAGTTTTCTATGTGGGGTGATCTTATAGTAATATTTTAACATATTACAACTAAACAATTGCCATGTGACAAGAGAAGTAAGGCAAGTACACGGTGTCTGTGTTTCTATTATGTCTTTATTTCTGACGGGAGTTACACGTAATGAACTGTTTTGTAATGTCAGTTGACACCATATATTGTTCACTCGCTTTGAACTCAAGCGTATTCCACACACGTGTTACTACTTATAGATCGCTAATTTTCACGTGTGGATTACATGTTAGTCTAACTGACCGGTGTAGAGGTTGAACTCTCTACCTTGATATTAACACACCGGTAGTTTAATTAATTAAGAGCCAGGGGGTGATTAATAGTCTTTAACGACTTTCCATATCTGTCATGGGCTTTTATATTGTCGACATGTTGTCAATTCAAAATGTTCCAATTAAAATATCAATACGGTAGGTTTCCCTAAGCAACCTCCTTTACTGTGATATATAATACAACATGTCTGCTCACATATTAACACATTTCAGGCCATGACTTGCCATTTTCCGCCATCCATTTTTGTATGGTCCAAATCTACTGTTTGTTTAGCACTGGATCAGCATGACCTCTCAACTGGAGTAAACACGGCAGACTGAACCAGGGATCACGCTGCATGGCCAACACATGGTCTCTACAATTTAGCCCAGGATCTGTGATATGGAGTAGTATAACTCCATTCCTGGTCTTCTACCGCCATGGGTTGTACGCGTAGTTATTATGCTTTTTTTAACGAGAAGTACGTCGTTTGCGAGAACCAAGTGATGACTGTACATCTGCAACTATGTTTAGAGTGCGAAAATTGCAAAGAAGTATGGCTAAACAAGAACACTATGTAGGAAGCCAAAGAAGATTAATAACCAACACTGGTCTGGCGTCCTTAGCCGCTACACGCTCCAACTAACTAACCAACCAACCAACCAACCAACCAACTAACCAACCAACCAACTAACTAACTAACTAACTAACTAACTTACTAAACAACTAACTAACTAACTAACTAACTAACTAACTAACCAACCAACCAACCAACTAACTAAACAACCAACTAACTAACTAACTAACTAACTAACTAACTAACTAACTTACTTACTTACTAACCAACTAACTACCTAATTAACTAAATAACTAACTATTATGACATTTCTTTTGAAGCACAATGCAATCAATGTAACAAGACATCGTCTGCCAAGACAGCAACATGCCAGTAGCAGTAGTAGAATCAGTTCAGAGTCAGCCATTTTGAGATATAAAAAAGTCGCCGGTAACTCTGACTTAGATGCAGTGAACGTAGTTTCATAATCTGGCTTCCCAGGTTCGAAATCATCCGCAGGTGTTTTTCCTTGTATGAGCGTTGGTCTTTCAGAAAGCAAAGGCAAACTACTGAATGTGAAATTACCTAGAATATCACAACCAGTGCTAAAAATTCAATTAAAATGTCGGGTTTGATAGCGACGTCATGTATATGACATGCAACTAATTTCTTGTTTACAAGTAAGGCATTCCGTATTCAGCGAAGTTGAAAGTGTTACGTTTACAAATATAAAGTAAGAATAAAATTAATGGAACTGCGGAAAAGCTGTGGAAATGTAACCGATATAAAGTAATACGAAGTAATGCAGATTTTTAGAATACAAATATGGAAATCAAAGGACGTTGCGTCGACTAGCCTTCATCGTCAAACATATACACAATAATTCATTTATTTGGTTGTATCGGGATTTGAGGTTTGAAGATTGAACACAACTCACTACTGGCAACGTTGATCATATTCCGGTACGATATACACAACAACACAGCATATACACCGGGGGAAAACATTACAGTGACTACATTAAGACATAATAACTGAATAAGAAGAATTGAAAAAAAAAAAAGAAAGAAATTAAAACAATGAAACGAGCTTGAAAAAAATGGCGCTATTTATCTCAGAATGTTGTGTTTTCGTGTTTTTGTTTGCTGAAGAATGCTAGTCGACCAACGTCCTCTGTTTTCCGTAATTGTCTTCTGTAAAGCTGCGCTACTTTGTCTTATTGTTAATTGTTTAAGATTACAAATATGCCGTCGATACTTACTAGTAGATGTCACTTTATGTTAATGTAATATTGTTTTATTTAAGAAAGTTTTCACATAAACCAGCAATATTTATTTGTAGATGGCACTTTAAGTTGACACAAAATGGTCTAATTTAAAGATTTATACATAACCAGCGACACTATTTATGTTCACGTAATATTGTTTTATTAAGGAATTTTTGTTTTAACAAACCAGCAACACTTATTGGTAGATGTCACTTTATGTTCACTTAAAATGGTGTTATTTAAAGGAAGTTTACAAATAAACCAGCAACACTTATTGGTAGATCTCACTTTTTGTTCACGTAAAACGGTCTTATTTAAGGAAGTTTACAAATAAACCAGCAACACGGATTAGGAAATGTTACTTTATGTTCACGTTAAATGGTGTTATTTAATTTAAGGAAGTTTTACGAATATTTACACGTATGAGTAGATATCACTTTGTGTTCACGTAATATGGTGAAAAACATCTAATTGTAGTTAAGATGTGGTGTCTGAGGAAAATGCAATCAATACCATGGCCAGACCAAACAAACACAAAACAAAAAAAAAATTAATGAGCAAGTCCTTAAAGAAACAAATGAAAATCTTAAACTGATAAGAGAAAGATATGTAAACAGTTACAAGTTTTGTTGGCACTTTATGAGAAGAAATAAATTGGAGAACTTGGTGACAACTGGCATGATTGAGGAGAAAAAAAAAACAAGGAGAAGGCAGAGAAGTAAATATCTTGATGACTTAGCCACGTGGTATTATCGGGACAAGAACACTCAGCTGATCGACGACTCTGGTGATCGAATGATAATGGTGAGACATGACAGCCCACGCTTATCGGCTTAGCACATGATGATGATACACCTGGAAAAGTACATATGACATTAAGATTAGATAGATAATTTGCACGTGACAGCAACTAAACAAGCACTCTACAGCACACTCTGTCTACCTACTCCATGCTACCAATGCTAAACCTGGACAATGACAGAAACAGGGAAAAGAAAAATTACAACAGAAATGAGATTCCCGAAAAGAATACTTAATGCATCAAGGAAAAATAACAGAAAAGATGAAATCAGGACTATTGTGGGGGTTATAGCAGCGTTTGATTTCATCAGAAAACAGCAAGTCAAAGGGTTTGTCCACATAACTAGGCTACCAATTGGCAGTTAACCACAACATGCGATGATGTACAGACCAAATGGAACCAGAAGAAGAGGCCGACCATGTAAACATTGGAGAGAGGGAATAACAGAGTCCACGGGAATCTGTATATATGGAGTCCATAAATCGGAAATCTCCCGCTGTTTATGCTTGGCCTCAACACCGCAAGGTACAAGAGGAGCAAGGTGAGAATAAGGAGAAGAAGATACAGTTTGTGCGAAAGGTGGCGACTAAAGGTAGTACACGTCATACTAAACGTTCAACAAATGAAAACAACACAAGAATCGTTCGATATCTTTCAACGTATTCAGCATGAAAACGAGCAAATGACGTTATTTGCGAATCAAGATATTTCCGATTATGACGTGGTTGCTAAATCGACTGTGCCAAAAATAACGGTGACAACGATAGTAGAATTCATGGCATGACATCTCTGATAGAAACAGGACAGCGATTCCAGAATAAACAACATACTAATAAACAACATACCGATTGATAAATGACATAAACTGAGTACCTTAATCCTTCACATCATCTCGTGGCATGTCAATAATGACAGGCAGTCATGTTTCACCATTTGTCACAGTCAGCAGAATCTTGGATCACATCTGATTCATTGGGCCGATTATGTCAAGTGGTAATGTCATCTAGTTTTGCAAGTGCTCTATTCCCATCAACTTTGCTGTCACTAAGTTTTCTAATTTTGTTCTCCTTATATTATGCCCAAAATAAATCTTTAATGTTATGTCTAATTTCTCTAACCGATTTAGGGGGCTGAGTGGTCTCGAGGTATGGTGTCCGCCTCGAGTGCTGAGCTCCAGTGAGGGCCGTTGATTTTTCAAGTGGACGTCTAGTAACAACATGTCCCCTGGTCTCTGGATAGTGAGATCGGACGCCCGTGTGTATTGTTGCGCATGTAAAAAAATCCCTTGGCAGTTGGAAACTGAAAAAGAGTAGCCTAACGGTGCTGCCCGCGCACAATTTCAAGTTAACAATCTACCAAAAGTATTTCAGGATCCTCGCCGGTGTTACGGAGGTCGTGCACTGAGCTGAGATTCTCCGGACTCAGGCTTAAGTTAGGAGTAGAACCGAGCACTTGTGGGTTACACCCATGTGCCGTGATGTTGATCCGTCGACTTAACTAAGCTAAACTAAGCTCTCAAACCGATTTACAGTTGTCCTTTCTATCTTGACGGTCAATCTCTTTAGTTCTTCTTTCCGTTCATGGTATTCGTTACATTTTCCTCGGAAACCACATTTCCATTGTAGTGCACACGACTGTCCCCACCGAGCCAGGCCGCTCCTAAGTAGCACCGACTTTACACTGTTTATCTGGTATTCTGTAGGTTGACGAATTATGATGTTCTATTCTTCCTGAAGCTATCGCCTGTCAAGACGGCAGGTGCCAAGTATTTCTTGTTATCACCATCTTGTTTTAAACACAACCGACAGTCGCTGGGTTATGGTGGTGATATGCCTACTGCCATCTTTACTTATCAAAATATTTCCTGGCATACTTTTTGTTTTCGGCTGGGTGAACAAGAATGAAACCAATAATCCTCATCTCGTCGTTTATATATATATATATATATATATATATATATATATATATATATATATATATATATATATATATATATATATATATATATATATATATCTATATATATATAAAACTTCCGAAGTAGGAGGTTCAATCCCTACACCGATATTAAGCTGGACTTAAAACGCTGACGTCTCGATGAGAAAGCAATGGCAGACAATTGAACGAAAACATTGCCTAGAAATCCAACTGGAGTTAATCACAATGACCGGTGCCACACAAACTGAGAGGCAAAAGATGAAATGGTTCGGTCATCTCGTTAAAACGCAAGACCATCAACTACCAGCTACGACATCAAAGACATTTTACAATCACACGGAATGACACTATCCAGTGCTATCTGGTGCTGGAACGCCATCTAACTTCCTAACGATGTATGACTGCAAAAGTGGAAGATTATGATGATGATGATGATGATGACGATGATGATGATGATGATGATGATGATGATGATGATGATGATGATGATGATGATGATGATTATGATGATGATGACGATGATGATGATGAGTGTGATGATACATAAGATTATGAAGATGATCATAACTATGATAATGAAGATGAAGATGAGGACGATGATGGAGATGATGGTGATGATGATGACGATGATGAAGGCGATGATAAAGATGATGAAGAAGAAGATGATGATAAAGAAGATGGTGATCATAAGGAAGATGAAGATGATGATAAATATGATGATGAAAATTATGATAATTATCGTGATGAAGATGAAGAGGAAGATGATGATACTCTTGAAGATGATAATGATTAAAATATCGTGGGCAGAAAAGGGAACACCGAAGAATTATTAAGCGCTGTTTGTTCTACAAAATATATAATAAAACATCATTAGGAACATATACATGTGTATGGACGTCAGATGAGGTGGTGTAAAGAAATGGGGCTTATGTTGGGAAATATAGGCAGAAGAAAGAGTGGAGGAGATGGAAATGTGTGTGTGGACACGTTACACAGCCGCAATGAGGAGTCATGTTAGCCGATATCTGCTCCAGATAGTGTGTCTGTAGAGGATGATGACATGACGAGATTGCGGCGTTTTTTGTTTGTTTAATTAAATATAGTGGAGAGTCAAACGAAGGGACAGACAGACGGACAGAAGACGGGGGAGATAGACAGACAGACCGATAGACCGACTGACCGACAGGTAGACAGGCAGGCAGAGAAATAGAACGAACGAACAAACGAACGAACAATCTTTACTTTCAAAGGGTTAAGAATTGGGCACGCAGGCCCGTCTAACATTCTACCCTTTTATCACTCTCTTTCATACATTATTTCATTCACACATCATTCAAGGCTAACTGAGAACAACAACAATATAAAATATATACATTATAAAGGCATGGGCAAAATGCAGACATCAATACTACACGACTCAGTAATATTAGCTAATGGTGTGACACTTGTTATTAGCCATGTGGAATATACTGGTCTACCAAAAGAGGGCTGGATTTTATACTAGGGTTTTATTATTATTATTATTTCTATTACTAAGGGGGAAGATAATCCGCCCTGAGCTGGTGTACGAATAATTTGCGATTATATGTATAGGGATTGGTCACGTCATTGATTTCTTGTACCTATTTACCCACATCAGGCTGATTTCTCTGCCCCACCTCTGTTGTTGATATGTCCCACTGATTTCAGTCATAGTGATCAGAGGCCACACTAGACAATATACACATTGAAAGCATTAATTAAACCATTATTCGCACCTGCTCCCTGCAAATGCTGACAATGCCACGCAAAAGAATCAAGAGACAGACAGACAGACAGACAGACAGACACACAGACAGACAGACAGACAGACGGACGGACGGACGGACGGACGGACGGACGGACGGACGGACAGACAGACAGACAGACAGACAGATTGATTGATTGATTGATGATGCTCCCTCTTCTCCTACAGTGGGTGGCCCCACACTGGACGATGTGACATTTGCCTCGTGCCCAGATGACATGCCTTACAAATGCCTGCCCTACGGTGTCTGCTACAACCATGAATCCTACTGTAGCTCCAGCTCGAGAACTGTGGAGTCCTGCTTCCCACTGGAGCTCCTGGATCACGAGGCAGATCTCTTCACTTGGTGCAGACAGTTCGCCCAAGGAGAGCAACTGTACATTCCCGACCGCTCGTGTTTGTTTGCGTGCTTCCACAGATTCAATGCTTCCAGATTATTAGGCCTGCAACAGAGTAAGTGATTTTGTTAATCATCATCATCTTCATAAATAACATCTTCTTCTTCTTCTTCTTCTTCTTCTTCTTCTTCTTCTTCTTCTTCTTCTTCTTCTTCTTCTTCTTCTTCTTCTTCTTCTTCTTCTTCTTCTTCTTCTTCTTCTTCTTCTTCTTCTTCTTCTTCTCCACGTGTCTTGTCGGAAGCAGACATAAATACAATCCAATTTTGTGATCTAATAATATGATGACATTGGTGTTGCTATAATGTTATGTATTGGTATGCTGTTTATGCTGTCCACGTGCATCTTCCTCTGCCTACCTTGCCTAGTACTTCACCACATAAGGCTGTTTCCTCTGTTTTCCTCTACCTACTTTGCCTGGTATTTACCCACATCAGGCTGATTTCTCTGCCCCACCTCTACTGTTGATATGCCCCACTGATTTCAGTAATAGTGATCAGATACCACACTAGACAATATACAAATTGAAAGCATTTATCAAACCATTATTCGCAGCTGCTCCCTGCAAATGCTGTCAATGCCACACAAAAGAAACAAGAAGAGCATTTCAGCCACCGTGTTGGCCATACGTCGGCTGCCATGGTAAAATTGTTAAGAAACGAAAACTACCCATGGGTTCCAGGGGAAGTAAATCGTCATAAATGCATGCCGAAATCGGACACACTGACCCTTGAGCTGCATAACCTGGGTGTCCTACTCCCCTAGTACTACTAGAAAGAGGGACGAATAAGAGAAAGAACCTACATCTATGAAATATGGACATTACTGGGACACATAAATTTGTACAGCGCGAGAAGTTTCAGAAATTGTTAGTAACCAAGGATACGACACATAAGAAACAGTCAACCACATGCGGACGCTGTACTCTCATTCCTTTACCGTGGTGATGTTATCATTTGGAGGCACGGTTTCGACTCCCAGTGTGCCTTTAGAGTTAATTCTATTTAACATTTTGTGTAATGGGAGCTTTCGTTTGTGTGTTCCAGGAGTTTGTAAAGGAAGGGATTAATAGCAACACCGAAAACTGGAAGCATGTCTTAAAAGGCGATAAAGGTGGGTTGGCGAAAGGCTGGCTACCTCGTTCGGGAAGAAAATGTTAGATTCAAATTTCAACCAATAAAGTCTACACACAACTTGGCCAAAGTGTTTTGAAAGCCCTGCTTCATTGGTAGATGATAGGTAGAGAAAGAGGAGAGGGAGGGGGAAGAAGAAGAAGAAAAAGAAGAAGAAGAAGAAGAAGAAGAAGAAGAAGAAAAAAAGAAGAAGAAGGAGAAGAAGAAGAAGTGAGGAAATACATAGGAGAACTTGGTGAAACTGGTAAGATTGAGGGGAAAAGAACAAGAGGAAGGCAGCGAAATAAATATATGGATGGCATGGCCACATGACATTGTGGAGACAAGAACACATAACTAATCCACGGCTCTGGTGATCATGTGACCTGGTGAAACAGTGATCTTTGATCATGTGGTGAGAAGATTGGCGTTGGATAACATCGTGACAACTGGAAAGATTGAGGTGAAGAGAGGCAGAGGTAGACCGTGAGAAATTATTCTGGGTGGATTGAGACGGCGGCAGGGAGGAATATCAGCAGCAGAGTTGATCCAGAAAACCAAAGACCGAGATCTGTCATGAACGCCTACACCAGCTGGCAGGGCACTTGATGATGATGATGATGATGACATGATGATGATTCTGTTCTTAATGTCGCGCGTGCGTCTCCCGTGTGATGTTAAACTTAGTACAAATAAGGTCAAGGACAATTTCACACCGTCAGGTGCATCAGACATCTGGTGCTAAACCCATATTTGTATGGACCAACGGGCTGTGGGTGGCTGATGAGGTCAATGTCACACCGGTCACGGTAACTTCCCAGCACTATCTTGGTGCCCACTCTAGGTTGCGTCGCCCTGGGAGTCCTGGTCAGTTTTGAAACACGCTAATTCGCCCAGCTAGGGGATCGAACCCACCACCTCCTGGTCGACAGTCTAGCCCTTAAGTTACTGAAGTATACATCTGACACTTGGTGGTGGAATTAGCAAGTATCAACAGTTTTCCTGCGCTTTCCTGCGCCACCAAGACAGCAAGGAAGCTATGAAGATCGCAATCAAAACTAACCTGCCCTATAAAGAAGCTAGGAGGCAGTACGAGGCCACTAATCGGCTCACAAAAAGCGACAAAGCGCAACTTGAAGGCCAACTGAAGGACCTGCGATCAAAATTCAACACCATGGAGGAAGAAAAAGACAAGATGCAAGAAACTCAGACAACAGCCACTCAGCGCATCCTAGACGAAACGAAGCAAGTTCAGCAGAAGATTTAGCAGGATGTCGCTCGAATGACTGCTTTAAAGGCTGAGACTAAAGAACACCTGTTAAGAATGCAATATTTTAAAGAAAGAACAGAAGAGATGCTACACGAAATATTAACACTACTCAAGACCCAGACAGCCACACCCGAACCAGAAGATCAAAGAACACAGACAGAAGAAGAAGCAGCAGAGGAAGGACGTTATCAGTCACCACCAAGATCCGACAGGCGAACACCGAGAAGAACCGAAAGAAACCAACGACGGGGAAACAGGAGGAACACGAGGAGAGACGAAAATTGGTAAAGCTCCCTGAAGGAAACAGCACCATAAGACGGGGTGGGACCACAATTACTCCGGGCCTCAACAAGTGCGCGACTCTGCCCAGACATGAAAAACCTCATCAAGAAAATAACGAACGCAATCAACCCATCAGAAGCCGGGAAGCTGACAACAAGCAGCCCAAAGTACGAAAGACAAACTACAAGCTACACCATAAACACTCCTACATAGCCAAGTCGAAAACTCGAAGGCTGAAAGGGTGTACTCGTACCAGAAATTGGAACTGGAATTGCGCTTTGTTTATCAAAATGGAGTCGGACCAGTTGACTTCAGTACCAGAACAGCGTGTTGTTATAACATTGTTGTCGAAAGAGGATTAGAAACCCACTGAAATTAATCGCCAGCTACCATGTGTGTTAGAGGAACAAACTGTAGTTTGAATGATGAAAACACATTCGTTAAGGCCATTCACCATATACGTTCGGGGCGGTATAATAAAAGTATCATTCTTCAACACAACAACGCGATGTCCCATACATCCACCAAAACTAGGAGGTAAAGCCACACACGCCTTACAGTCCTGACTTAGCTGCGAAGTTGTTCACCCTTTTGGCTCTCACAAAAAGTATTTCCGAAGACAGACGTTTGACACGATGACAAAGAATGTATGGTAGTTATGCAATGACTCAAGGACTAGCCAAAAGAATTTTATGCTGCCGGAATCCGGAATTTCCTACTACGATGGGGGAAATGTGTTCCAGTGACCGGTGACTAAGTCGAAAAATGGTACAAGTAATTACAGTTCATCTCTCATGGTCATCTAGAGATAACATCAGTCAGGATACTGTTTGGGCGACCCTCCTATCAATTCCGTGTATGTTTATGCATTAATTGCTTCACCAGCTGTAACAGTGTATATTGTAACATGTATATGTCATCTCTCAGATGTCCTCGCCATCACCAGGTTACAGACAGAAGTGGTCGTCATGATCAGTGTTCTGGTCAACTGGATGGTCTGTGGTACAATTCTCCTGGTGCTGATCACTTACTGCAAAGCGTACAGAACAAACTCGACCATTGCTCGAGAGTCCAGACTCTGGAAGATGCTAACCAGGGACAGAGGTTAGATTCAGCGATGTGTTGATGTTTACATCATCATCATCATCATCATCATCATCATCATCATCATCATCATCATCATCATCATCATCATCATCATCATCATCATCAACATCCGGTACTTGCCGGCACTGAATGAGATGTCAACATTTACGCATAGTGTGTATTATTTATTTCCTATTCGATTTCTTAGGATGTCTTCTTTTGTAATCACCAAAACGAAAAGTTGGAAGGGAAGATAAGCAAGGGGAGGCAAAGAGAGAAAATGCTGTATGGTTTGACATGGCATAAAGTATAGAATAAATTTCTCCAACTATTAATATGACATAAATAGCTATAAAACAATAAAGTATAGAATGAGTTTCTCCAAATATTTATGTGACATAAATAGCTATAAAACAATAAAGTATAGAATGAGTTTCTCCAAATATTTATGTGACATAAAGAGCTTTAAAACAATAAAGTATAGAATGAGTTTCTCCAAATATTTATGTGACATAAAGAGCTTTAAAACAATAAAGTATAGAATGAGTTTCTCCAAATATTTATGTGACATAAATAGCTATAAAACAATAAAGTATAGAATGCGTTTCTCCAAATATTTATGTGACATAAAGAGCTTTAAGACAGTAAAGATATAGTGAGCTAATGTAACAATTGATGGGAGTTAAAGAGCTATCAACTGAATATGTATATAGTAGGTTAATGCATACATTAATGGGTGCAAAAGAATTAGAATGGCAGTATGTATAGATTGATTTAATCAAACGATTAATGGAACAGAAAGAGCCATAACATCAATTACAACATTAATCACAGCACCAAACACACCTTTAACCATACCATCAATCACAATATCAATCATAACATGAATCACAACATCCTCACAACATCAATCATACCATATGTCGTAACATCAATCACACCATCAATAATAACATCAATCACACATCAATAACAATATCAATCACAACACTAACTACAACATTAATCATTATCAATGTTGCATTTCCTGTGCAGGACGTTGTGATCAATCCCCAACCCCTGGCTTATTTACTAGACAATTTTACTTTCAGTGGGTTGCCAATGCTGACTGAACGAGACGTCAACTTTGAGGTCCAACTGATCTGTGTAGGGAAGCATTCCGCCACTCCGCTATTAGCGCACCTAAAGTTAAAAAACGAGCGCTCTTATCCATTCTGCCATGACGATAATGATTCGATGAATTCTCTTTCAGGTCACGTGGTAAGGATCCACACCCGAAGGGCTGAAGAAGGCTCATGTACAGAATTATACGAACCCATAGAACTACAGACAATCAACAGTTGTGACTCCTCAAACACCGACAAGATGTCTCCTGCCCAGAAACATACCAGGAAGACAGACACTCCAGAAACAGCGACAGGGAAACTCCAGGTAGTGCTAGATGAGCACGATATCAATATGAAAATGCTGCCTTCTCTAAAACTGCAGAAAATTCAACAAGATGATCGCAGGGATTTGGCATCTCAAAGGATATCAACTTACGGTGGAGCTTGCGCTCCGGAATATGAACGGCGTCTGCTCGATGATGTTGATTTGTCAACCGTTATCTCCCAGAGAACGTGTGTCCAAGAAGATGGAGATGTTTGCCATGAGTAGCTGAGAAAATGGAAACATTTCTTGGTACACTATGTATTTATCATTAAACCGTTTGGTTTGTTGTTGGTGATGGCTACTCGCTTGTCTGCGTTGTAAGACAATGAAAGCAGGCAATTTGAACAGATTGAGGCCGTCATTAAGCAGGCAACCATGTGAGAGTATGATAACAGGCAATTTGAACAGGTCGCGGCAGTTCTTCAGCATGTACAACCAACAGACCTAGAATATCATTCAATATCGAACATAATTAAATATGATAAATGTTAACAAGGTTCAACATAACCGCACTCGGCATATTCCCACAAATGCTTCGTTACCTTCTTCTGCAGCCAGCAAAGGGTGTCCGTTTTGGTGGTACCTGCGGCAGTCTGATTAAACGTCCGCCTGCGTTTTCTCTACAAGTTGAGTGTTGTTCAAACCCACTGCTCTTTCTCCGCTGAATTAGCCTTCTCATATGTGGGCATAGTTTTTTTATGTTGCACTTACCACTCGATTCCCAGAGGACTTCCCTGCATAGGCCTTGTCACAATCTAACTCACCGCTCAAACGCGCAGCATCAGCCAGTCTATCAACCTGACCACTCCCTCGCAAACTCGCTTGCAAAATAAACATGTCGTAACACTGCTTCCGAGTGAAATACGAACTGAAATATCACTCAATAACAGACAGCATGGGCGCATGGTGTTAGAGTGAACATTCACACTGACTGAAACATCATTCAGTAACAAGCAACACGAACATGTTATAACAATTTTCCAACGTGGACAATCACATACGCAGAAGCATCAATCTGTAATACACAACATGAACGAAGAGCCGCATGTTTTAAGAGTGAATAATTACATGTATTGTAACATAAATCAATCAACTTGAACACGTAGCCGCACGTCGTACTGTGGACAAGCATGTGAACATTACTGGATAAGAATGAACATGCACGTGTCGTAGTAACATTTCATCGTGGACTACTAAATGAACTGAAACATCACTCAATAACGAACAACATGAACATGTGGTAACAATATTTCAGGGTACACAGTCACATAAACTAAAACATCACCAAATAACAAGCAAACATGAGCACATCTTAACATTGTTGCATTCTGGACAGTTATGTAAACTGAAATATCACTGGATAAGAATGAACATGAACATGTCGTAATAATTGTTGTGACCTCCTATCCAATGTGTTTAACTACTACTACTACTACTACCACTACTACTACTACTACTACTACTACTACTACTACTACTACTACTACTACTACTACTACTACTACTACTACTACTACTACTACTACTGCTGCTGCTGCTGCTGCTGCTGCTGCTGCTGCTGTATTTTAATGGCTTCCTACCAACTCTATGTTACCAATGCCAAACCTGGACAATGACAGAAAAAGAGAAAAGAAACTTCACAACAACAGAAATGAGATTCCTGAGAAGAATACTCAAAGTATCAAGAAGAGATAAGATCAGAAATGAAGAAATCAGGACTAAAGTGGGGGTTAAAGCAGCACTAGATTTTATTAGAAGGCAGCAAGTCAAATGGCTTTGCCATGCAAGTAGGTTGCCAAATAACTACACCACAACAAGCAATGATGTACAGACCAGAGGGAAGCAGAGGAAGAGGCCGACCACGTAAACGATGGACGCGGAGAATCAAAGAGTCTATGGGAATATCAATACATGAAGCCGATAAGCGGGCACTCTCCCACTGTATATAGTTCACCTCGACACCACAAGGTACAAGAGGAACATGATGAGATGAGATGAGGTGAGATGAGAATGACTTTCTATACATGTACGTATTGTTGTCTCAGAAGAACAGTGACATTTGATATAATTATCATTCGACTATAAATTATGTCTATTGCATGACTATTTGCTGTTGTGTATTTACAGCTGAACATATCGAATACACTGATGTAATAAAAGAGGCGTCTCTCTTTTGTTTCAAATGTCTATGGTTAAAGATCTCGCAGGTGTAGTCACTGAATAATGATTCACTCACATGACTCGCTCCCACAGCCGCTTGGCATATGATCTCATTGTATGCGAAGTAGCAGCTTAAGACAGAGTTTATTTCACGATGTACAACCAAACATTCCTTGCCAGCCAACTGAGTCACACTCTCACTTTCGCTCTGAGTGCTCATTCACAATCCTCTGTGGAGCGTAAGGTGGTCATATTCCTACTGTATGGTCACGGTAGCGTGTGGTGTACACTCGACACTACAATATCACTCTATATCTGTCACCCCAGTGTCATGTCAAACGCTAGATCACAACTGTCATTCTCTAATATGTCTACGTGGACAATCACAATTCCGTGTATCGATGTTATGTAATCTAATTGTCGGACGTAATTATTTCATGTCCAATACATGTTGTTGGAAAACTGTATTGTGTAGAATGCTGCACTGGAAAACAAAACTGCGTTGTATATAACCTGCCAGTCAAACAAACTATGTCTTGTTGTGAAGCTGTCTCGTGCCAGGATGACTTGCCTCTAACTCTTTCTCCTTCAAGTAGTCACAGTTGACCATACATCATCGTTTCTCTATTCTGATGATTTACCCATACTCTTTCTATATTATATTGTTTTACGTGCGCTAACCATAGTTAACTGTTTCTCTGCTACCACAGACATTAAAATGTGTTTATTACACGACTATTTGCTGTTGTGTATTTACAGCTGAATATTTCGAATACATTTATGTAATAAAAGAAATATATATTTTCGTAAGCTAGTTATTGCTTTTTTATGAATACTGTTTGCAATGTTTTGTAGTTCTCTCAGAAACTCATATTTCATGGGTTATTTTCTCTGGTAAAGGTGAATTGAAATGCTATGGGGGAAATTAAGAACAAATATTGTTGCATATCCTATGCAGGACCCCTGGGATGATTTCGTAGACAATTTTACATTCAGTACTTTGCCATTGCTTTCTGAATGAGAAGTCAACGTTTACGCTCAACTGATAAGTGCCGGAATTAACCCATTACCCTGCCGGCAGCGCATGGAAGTTTAAGTACAGGGTATTAAACCGCCCAGCCTCGCCGATACCTAGAACAAATAGTGCTGAGCAACAACTTAACTCATTCATTACCAGCGGATAATATATCGCCAAGTGTGAGTCATTATTGGGACGACATATCACCATACCTGGTTAATGGAGTTATTTATTATGTTTCTGTATCTTCTGCGATTTCAATTCTCAGTGAACGGAAATTTACATTATAATACTTGGCATGGTGGACACATATGACAGTGAAAGCTGGATATTGAACACACCAACTGAAGAGTACATATCTGTGCTTGGAAATACGAGGTGCTTCAAATGAAAACCGTAAAGATGTGATTTAAATTACAATAACCATGCCAATATCTTGTAACCCGACAATGTTTTTGTTAAGGATGTTAAGGGGGTTAAGCATGTGACATCACGGTACAGACTGAACTCAGTGGCATCATAAGGACAGTGTAAAGATGCCGGCGCCACTTTGACATGCACTAAAGTGCAGCGGCATTCTGTTATACGTTGTTGATCAGTGAAGGGGTGAAAACTATAGATATGTATCCACTTTGACATGCACTAAAAATATGGCAGCGGCATTCTGTTATACGTTGTTGTCAGTGGAGGGGTGAAAACTATAGATAATGTATCGGCTAATTGCAGGTCCAGTGTGGTAGATGCAGCCTGTTAGTCCGCAAGTGTATATGAAGTCCAGTGTGGTGATGCATGCCTGTTATCCAGCAAGTGTATGAATGAATGTCCAAGGGGTGGGTGATGCATTCCTGTTATTCCAGCAAGTGTATGATGAAAAAAAAAGTCCAGTGTGGTGATTGCAATGCCTGGTAGTCCAGCAAGTGTATGACTGAAAGGTCCAGTGTGGTGATGCATGCCCATGTTTGTCCAGCAAGTGTAAATGAATGAAGGTCAGTGTGGTGATGCATGCCTGTTAGTCCAGCAAGTGTATGAATGAAGGGCCCAGTAGTGGTGATGCATGCCTGTTAGTCCAGCAAGTGTATGAATGAAGGTCCAGTTGGTGATGCATTCCTGTTAGTCCCAGCAAGTGTATGAATGAGGTCCAGTATGGTGATGCATGCCTGTTAGTCCAGCAAGTGTATGAATGAGGTCCCAGTATGGTGATGCATGCCTGTTAGTCCAGCAAGTGTATGAATGAAGGTCCGTATGGTGCTAGCATGCCTGTTAGTCCAGCAAGTGTATGAATGAGGTCCAGTGTGGTGATGCATGCCTGTTAGTCCAGCAAGTGTATGAATGAAGGTCCAGTGTGGTGATGCATGCCTGTTAGTCCAGCAAGTGTATGAATGAAGGTCCAGTGTGGTGATGCATGCCTGTTAGTCCAGCAAGTGTATGAATGAAGGTCCAGTGTGGTGATGCATGCCTGTTAGTCAAGAAGCTGGAATGAGTATAGTAGAAAGCTTCAAAACGTCGTGACTTGTGTGGCAGAAGTTTGGTCCTATGAAGAGTACAGCAGGCGGTACATGAACGGTTACACGCGTCACCAAGATAAATAATGTATTCAGGAATCCAAGCACTGTATCGCCAATTGAGGACTTGCATTGAACGCAGTGGTGACTACATCGAAAAATGATACTTTTGTTTTTACTTTTTCAGAACACACACACGCGCACGCACGCACGCACGCACGCACGCACGCACGCACGCACGCACGCACGCACGCACGCACGCACGCACACACACACACACACACACACACACACAGAGTTTTCATTTGAAGCCCCTCGTACATAAACAGCAGTTAGTTTCATGTCTTTTCATGAGCTGAGGAAGATTACGAAAGATAGGCGTGGTTCTTCAGTAATTTGCCATTGTTTTCTGAAAGGCAGGCGCCTTTGTTAGTACTGCCGATAGTACATTGCCGTGTAGGACAGAGGGGTCTTGAGCCTGCGGAAATATGGATAGGAAAAAACATCATCACCTTACACGAGATTTTGAACCCAGATCTGCCGATTGGGAGCACGGCGTTCTAGCCATTCGACCAGCGGTTCCTCACCCCGGTACCTCATACCATCGAAGTAACAGCCAGGCGATCTGCCTTCAAATCTCTCGCTGCAGATTGCGAAGCCTTGACTCCGTATATATGAGAATTGTGACACTGCGATTCATTAATCCCTCGGCGAGGGACAACGACAGGTGTAACAGAAGAGTATTATATTCATTGGCTGGAAAGGAAAACAAAGTTTCCATTGGCCGGAAAGGATGACAAACAGTTTTCATTGGCCGGAAACGAGAAGTTTTCATAAGCCGGAAAGGATGGAAGTTTTTCAGTATTCGGACAGGAGAACAGTCTTTATTGGCCGGAAAGGAGTAGACATTTCATTGGTTGGAAAGGAGAGCAGTTTATATTGGTCGGAAAGATGAACAGTTTTTGTTGGCCAGAAAGGAGAACAGTTTTCATTATTCAGAGAGGAGAACACTTTTCATTGCCCCGAGAAGAAGCAGTGATATACGAAAAGAACACATCAATGAAAAATAGTGATTATTAACTCAACTAAAACATGAAGAAAATGAAATATTTAATATATACAATTATATGACAAGCTTATGATAGTACGAACGAACGAACGAAAATCTTTATTTTCAAAGGGTTAAGAATTGGGCACGCAGGCCCGTCTGGCATTGTGCCCTTCTTCTCTATTTCCTCTCATACATTGTTTCATTCAAAATCACTTATAAAGCAAATATTTGACAACAACAAAACAATAAGCATTAATACGCATGAATAATAATCAATAACAAATGACTCACTGAGGCAATGTTTACAGAAAAGTTTAGGGAGACTGATACTTGGAGATGTCAGCGAATGACAAGACACTTTATAGTGATTCCTGCGATACGTTGACATGTGTTAATTGTTTCGTTGTAATTGTAGTTGTTGTTCTTACTTTAATCTTGTTGTTATTGTTTTAGAGTTTCGTTGAATTCAAATGTTCATTGTTATACAATGGTTTACAAAGTGTAGACTGCGTGCGTCTGGCCCTGCAGCCAGTAGGATAGGCTAATCTCTCTCTCTCTCTCTCTCTCTCTCTCTCTCTCTCTCTCTCTCTCTCTCTCTCTCTCTCTCTCTCTTCTCTCTCTCTCTCTCTCTCTCTCTCTCTCTCTCTCTCTCTCTCTCTCTCTCTCTCTGGAGGGGTGAAAATTTAAAATTAGTAGCCTGCCGATGACTCGCAGACTACACAAGTCTACATGACCTCCCTGTGGTGTAGACCGGGAAACCATGCCCTCAAGTTCATGGGCCAACCTGGGCTCACCAGGGGGTGGAGGGGGCGGACTTCGCTTGGTCAGAAGTGTCTGTCTTAAACCTGCGACAGGCCTAGAAAGCCGGCAGGGGATAATTCCCTACTACTCGAAGAAAAAGAAAGAAACATAATTCGGACGGACCGAAATGAAAACAGACCCTTCAATGTTACAGGACAACGAGACAACGATGAACAGAGGGAATAACTGAGATCATAGAAATCTCGATACGTGAAGCCCATAAACGGGTACTCTTCACTTCGACAGTGCAAGGTACAAGATAAACAAACTGATATGAGGATGACTGTTGTACGATTTGAAGGCTTTAAATATTTTTTGATGACGTCATTAATTCAATCCCGGAAATCAAACAGTAAGATTGTCAGCCATCTTAGACGGTGTACATTGTGTAGGATATGTCATGATTAGCGGCGAGTATCAATAGTTTTGTGCATAGATGCTCTTCTGCAGTAAACGAGACTCAAGGCTGTGCTCAGACGTGATCACCAACACCACATGACATGGACTGTAAGAGGATGGCACAACAGAGAGAAGGTTGCGGACAGACGTAATCACCAAAATCACACGGCACGGACTATAAGAAGATTGGCAGTGCATGAGCCAGAGTGCTGTGGACACGTGTGATCACCAACGCCACAAGGCATGGACTATAAGAAGTTGGCTGTACATAAGTAAGCTTTAAGGCTAGCTAGCGGAACTGTAGGAACAAATAAACAAACTCCTACAGACAGAGACACCAACAGAGGACATCTAAGAATACGATACCGGCATCAACGCAAGCTTTCAAGAAGAAATAATGCAGATAGTCTCCATGGCGAAGTGGTCAAGCCGTTTAACTCGTGCTCCGTAGGTTGTGGGTTCGATTCCAGGCCGCATCCTTCGGTTCACGAGTTACATTTTTCGGAGACTCCTGTGGGTCGTCAGCTAGAGCTACGGAGTTCGTGCTTTGCACGACGCTTTCCGCGCTGCGGAAAGAGACCGAACCATATGGGATAAAACCCGGTGCAATGAAGTCGACCCTGTCGACTTTTAAGCGACTTTTTAATGAGAGAAATGCAGCGTAGCATCCGGCAAGAGGTGACACGCATAGCTGAAATAAAAATAGAGAGTCAGCAGAGGCAACGCCAAAGCCCAGAGATCAACCTCAATCTGAAGCCAGCGGTCCGTCTTCAATGACCAACACGTGCCAAGGCAAGCCAATTGTACCGAGAACAATAAACCTGAAGCGAGTAGCCAGCTGGTGGCCTTTTGCACATTCGCAACTGCGAGCGCTAACAAGACAAGTTACCTGAACAAGTCAAGCAGCCTGATACGGGGGGAAATGGCTCGTGGCAAGAACACCAAAAGCCGTTTTAGTCGTTTTAGTCGTTGGATCAACATCACTGCACACGGTTTAACCCATAAGTGCCCCGTTTTCCTCCTAACTCAAACCTGAGTCTGGAGAAACTCAGCTCAATGCACGAACTCCGTTGCATCGGCGAGGATCCTGAAATACATGGGTAGATTTTTAACTCGAAATTTTGACCGGGCAGCGCCGTTAGGCTATTCTTTTTCGATTTCCAACTGCCAAGGGATTTTTTACGTGAGCAACAATACACACGGGCGTCCGATCTCACTACCCAGAGACCATGGGAAATTACTGGAAGTCCAGGTGGATTTTTCAAATAAATCCTGGTCCTCACCGGGGCCTGAACCCGGGACCTCCAGCACTCGAGGCGGACACTATACCTCGAGACCACTCAGCCCCCTTGTTCTTGTTCAGCAAGAACACCAAAAGACACGTGGCAACCAAGATGTGCAGCGTGGGAGCCGACACAGTCGTAAAGAAGAAGGGCGGAGAGAAATTTCATGTGAACTGCAACAAAGAACCTGCAACTACAGATACTACTGCAACCACCACGAGGAAAATCGACGACAACCCACCACAGACAAGAGCCAACACAGATGAGAAGAAGGAGAAAGACACCAGAGTCGGAAACGCCGACTCAAAAACAATCAGATGGGTTGTCAAGCGTATTCAAATGGAGCTGTCAGACGAACAAATCATGAAACCGCTACAGAAGGAGAATCCCAGCATCCAAATCTTGAAGGCGGAGTGGATCGTGACGTACTCAAAGATCCCTACCACGCTGGCGGTGGTGACGACAGAGGGCAGCGGGATGCCGATCACAGTATCAATCAACAAGAAAATACAACAGCCAGAGAGATTCATCCCAAGAATCAATCAATGTTCAAGATGTCAGAGGGCCAGCCACAGCAGAGCAGAACGTTGCAGTAAGACGGAAATTTGCCGATACTGCGCCGATCACCACACCTTCAAGGAGTGTCCACTGGCCAAGCTGGACACGGACTTCCGAGCACCCAACAGAGGAAAGTGCGCCAACTGCCTGGACAAGCATGGAGCAAGATACTTAGGCTGTCCGTACCTTAAAAGACACAGAGACGTCAGACTTGTGCAGAGTTATATAATCACATTGAGCCGGGATTGCAGGGAATGGCCAGCAGGGGGCCACGGAAGTGGAAATCCAGCAGCTAATTCAGGATAATGCTCGCCCGGGTGATGTGATTATATACACAGATGGTTCGGTGTTGAGAGGCAGGAGAAGTGCCTGGGGGTTCTTAGCAAAAGCTAATGGTCGACGTTTGGTGCAAGAGAGCCTGGCATATGATACCACAACATCTAGCTTAAGAATGGAGGTGGAGGCGGTCAGTGCAGCTTTCCACTAGATGGAGAATACGATACACACACACATCGTGATTGTAACTGACTCAGAAAGCATGCTGAGTAGGGTGAGGACAGGCAAGCTTCGTGCATAGTGGCTTGCTTCGCATCGGAAGTCACGGGTGACAAGCATCGTCTGAATCTTTTCTCCGGGGCATGCTGGTGTGCTGGGTAATGAACAGGCTGACAGATTGGCTGGCTCTGCAAAACTTGGTGGAGTATTGATGCGTGATAAGGCAGACATGGTTGCGGCCTTGTGGGAGCAGGTGTACACCTCGGAGGAGCAAATGGATCACCATGGTCTGGCAAGAATGCGACAGCGAGGAGTGACGAGGGGATCTGGCCGACGATCGACGCTCAGAGGAAAGGAGAGACGGACATATAATCAGATTGCAACTGGTACTATTAGTGTTGGAACGCTTCGCTGGCTGCTGAGGATGGGGACGGACCACTTATGGGAATGCCCAGAATGCTGTGATGTCGGTTCCTAAATCAATCAAATAAAATCAAAGAGACGCCTTAAAGATCGCCATCACAACAAAGCCACCATATAAGGACGCAATGCGGAGGTGCGAGACAGTAACCTGCATCTCACAATCCGAGAAAGAGCAACTGCAAAGCCAGATTGAGGAGCTAAAGAAGCAAGACAAGCTACTGCAAACATCGGCACCAACCAGCGACAATGGGAAACTTCTTGCAGAAATAAAGGAGATCCAGCGGGATATCAAACAAGAGGTGGAGAACATGAGGCAGATGATAAAGATAAATTAAGAGATTCTACGAGACATCAAAGTGGTAAGAGAAATGCTAAAAACTGAAAGGGAGCCAACCCAAATGAAACCAGCAGAAGAAACGGAAAAGAACACAGAGAAACCGCAAGATGAAATCCAACAAGAGACGAGCCGGAACAGCAAGATAAAGCCAGCAGCCCAGCCACGACAATATCCCGCCAGACATTCAAAGAAAACTGAGATGTGCACCCTGATGACGACACGGAGAGGCCACGAGGACCTACCGTGGAGGAGTTACGAGAATCGGCTAGACTGGAGGAATGCAGACACCAGGAATCCAAAAGACGCTGTGATGAAAAAGAAAAGAAGAAGCCCAAGAAACTCAGGATGCCGGTAGAACGAACGAACGAACAAACGAACGAACGAACAAATTTTATTTTCAAAGGGTTAAGAATTGGGCACGCAGGCCCGTCTAACATTCTGCCCTGCTATCACTCTCTTTCATACATTATTTCATTCACACATCATTCAAGGCTAACAAAGAACAGCAGCAATATAAAAGATATGCATTATAAAGGCATGGGAAAAATGCGAAGATCAAAACTACACGACACAGTATTATTAGATAATGGTCTGACACTTGTTATTAGCCATGTGGAATATACTGGCCTACAAAAAGGGGACTGGCTGTTATACTAGGGTTTTGTTATTATTATTATTATCTCTATTATTAAGGGGGAAGGTAATCAGTATTGAGATAGTGTTCGAATAATTTGCGATTATATGAATAGGGATTGATGATGTCTTTGATTTATTGTGGAAGATTGTTCCCCAGCTGAGCTGCAGAGTACGTTAAGCTTGTTTTGTATAAGTCAATCCTAGGCTTCGGAATGTGTAGTATATTTAAACGTTTATTGTGTCTAGCATTATATTTAAACAATGGCCAAATGTAATTTGGGGCATTCCGATGCAGGATTTTGTGAATTAGTTTAGCTTTATTGAAAAGCAGGCGTTTGCGGAATGGTAGTAACTGAAGACGTTTATACAGGCTAGGATTGTCAGATAAATGTTTGCTATAAATTAAACTCATGGCCCGTTTCTGGAGTGAGTAAAGTCGCTTGGTGTTTGAATTAGAACAACCGTCCCAGATTGTAGAGCAGTAGTCAAAGTGTGTCTGTATATGAGAAGTATAGAATAGTTTCCTTGTGTCCTCATCAAGGAAGTTTTTAATTTTGGCGAGTTGGTAGACTTTTTTCGCTGTTTATTTAATGAGCGCTTGAACGTGGAAATTAAAGGTTAGGTTTCTATCAATGATTAGGCCTAATGTTTTGTGCTCAATTACACTTTCTACTGGCATGTTATCGATGTGAAGTTGAAGTGATGTGTGTGAGCTTAGAGTTTGAAGTCTTTGTCTGGTTGTTAATAACATTGCTTTTGTTTTAGTGATGTTAATTTGCTTACGGTTTGAATAGCTCCACCTAACTACATTATTTAATTCTTGTTGTAAAGACGACTCCAGTAAAATACAGTTTTCAGCGTTTGCGTAGTCATCTGCAAATAGATCGCAGGACGACGAAAGATGCAAAGGTAGATCGTTAATATATATGGCAAATAATAGAGGGCCAAGAATAGAGCCTTGCGGTACTCCAATATTGAAGGTAGTGGTTTGAGACATAGATTTATTATGTGATACTACTTGCTTTCTGTTTGATAGAACAGATGATATTAGAATGACTACATTAGGGCCAATTTTCATTGTCTAAAGTTTTTAAAATTAAAATAACATGGTATATCATATCAAATGTTTTCTTGAAATCAATAAACACAGTTCCGCATAGACTGTTGTTATTTGTATTCTGGTGCCAATTTCCTATCCTTATTTGTTAGGGCCGTATGGCAAAAATATTTTGGTCGAAATCCTGATTGGCTGTCAACAATAAGCTTGTTGCTAACTAAATACTGTAATGTTACTTTATGGATGTGTTTTTCTAGTGGCTTAGATAGTGATGATAGTAAGGAAATGGGTCTGTAATCGTTCGGGAGACCATTGTCCAATGAACCAGATTTAAGAAGAGGGTACACTTTAGCGATTTTGAGAGCTGATGGAAAGTGGCCTTTGGTGAGACACTGATTATATACATAGGTTAGTGATGTACAGATCACTGGCGCAGCACAAAGGAGAATCCGGTTGCTGATTCCATCTAACCCAGATGAGCTTGTGTTTTTTTAGGTTACTGAGGTAAGTGAATACTTCAGTGATTGTCATTAGCGGTATGTCGGAAAGAATATCGCGGGAGCATCTATTCTCGCAAAACGATGACAATAAAGATAAGTTGCAAGGAGAATTAGGTATTGAAGCCTTCAACTGGTCTATGTCAGTTTGAAAAATAATTACTGAATTGGTCGCATGTAATATGATTTGATGGTAAAGAATTTCGGAAGTTATACTTGTTTGTCAAGGTGTTAATTGCCTTCCATATATCCTTACTATTTGTTTTATCCATTACTAAGTTCTTAAAGTAATTTTTCTTTTCCCGTCGTATGTTATATTGAACTTTGTTTCTAAGAGTTCGGTATGCACTGAGATCCCGCTTTTTATGTGCTTTATCTCTGTCTCTCATAATTTCAAGTATTTCCTGGGTGATCCAAGGTAGCTTGACGTGGTGTTTTACTCTAACTTCCTTCACTGGCACATGTCTATCAATAACACCAAAAAGGTTTTCATCCAGAACTCCAGAGCATCATCCGGGTCAAGAAGCTGATAAACATTGTCTAGAGGTGAACTGAGCAAGTCCTGTAAAAATGCGTTTTGGTTGAAATTTTTGTAACCTCTATATTTTACACTTTTGTTTATGTTTAGGAGTTTTAATTCCTTTTTTAGACCACGTGCAGCATATTGGGTAGTGATCGCTTATTGCACAATTGGGTACGGTGCATTCTATGATGTTGTCTGAGCAAGTTACATAAATGTGATCTATGACTGTTGTTACTCTAGTAGCTTGTTGTACTATTTGTTGGAAATTGTATGATGCAATTATATTTCCCCATATTATGTTGGATTTGTTGGTGTCAATGTTAAAGTCTCCGAGTAGTATAATTTCCTTCCCGGAAGCGAAAATCAAATCCATCATGGTAGTGAAGTTTCCGTACCAGACGTGTCCAGCACTGGGATTTTGATAGAGGTAGCCAATTATCAGGGGTGTGCGGTTTTGAAGTTTTAGCTCTAACCAAATATATTCTATTTCGCACATTTCAAAGTCTAGCCTACGGTGAGCATTTAGTAAATTAGAAACATAAGTTACTATGCCTGTCTCTAGGATACCCAGATAGATGGTATGAACCTGATTTTGCCGACTACACGTACTATATAGAAGACGGGGTGATCATCCCATGGCTGACCGCTGAAGAATAAGTCGAAAGGCAGCAGAAACTCAAACTCGAAAGTGAAAACATTCGCAAGGAGGAAAATGGAAACGTGGAAAAGCTCACACAGAAAATACATAAAATAGGACGCAAAAACCAAATAAAATGTCCTTATAAGGACTGCAATAGTCAAGCCAGACGAGACAGGAGCCTTCACTAACAAAAGATACCACAAAAGGAAACGAGCACAAAGGATAGCGCCGACCAACCCCCAACTGACGCAAACCAACATAACCAGTCTGAGATAGGACTATCTCGTAAGACCGCAAAGGACAAGAATTAGGGTGAATGAACCCACAAAAATCACGGACCTCAATTATAACCACAGCTGAAAGAAGCTGGTTGAACAAGGCCGAATTTGGAATTTTTGTTTTTAAAGCAAGCAAGCAAGCTGCAGGTGGCGAAGATGGGAATGATTTTTCTAGAAATGAAGCTGAAAGAAAGCCACGAAACAGAGTCAACGGACGAGTCCCTCTGAGGTCTAGCCCTTCTATGGACTACACCCTGGAAAAGATTAACTTGGAACCGCCACTGACAGACTCAAAAGCAGCAAGAAGACAGCACAAAGGACACCACTCCAGCTGACGTCACAGGCCAGAAATCTATCACACGGGAAAACATAATTTTACCGACACAGAAAGAAAGAATCTAAAATAGCGAAACCCTCGTTAGTTAAGTGTTTGTTGCATATCCTTTACAGAACATAGCAGTCAACTCCAGCAATGTATGGCTCTTTGTGATTCCTGGGCAAGTTTACGTTCAGTATTTGGCCATTGCTTTCTGAACGACCGGCACTTATACCATTCTATGGAAACAAACACAAGGCGGTCTGCTTCCAAATGGCCCGAAGCGTTTTTTTTAAACGCTGTATGCAAGATTACGAATCGCATTCGTAACCCCTTCACCACAGACCCGGCTAAATCCTCGTATCTCAAGTATAACAAACGCCGTAAAGACTGTTGAACGAGGTTGAATATTTTTTTCTACAGATCGAAGCATCAAAGCGACACAGAAGGTTATGGACAGACATGAATACCAACGCCAGGAGGCAGGGGCTTTAAGAAAAAGTATTGCTAATACCAATAACTACCAGGTGAATTGAAGTAACATTCATGGTTCGTGTTACGTCTTGATATGCGTGTCACGTCCCAAGGACATTTCATAGGGCAAACTTGGGCAGAAGAAAACATGGGAAGACGGAAGCATCTTTCACGTGTCTGTGATATCACATATCCCTGAGACGTCACGTGTCGGCTTTGTTTGTAAAGGGAAAGGGTTCAACTTCAGAAAAGGAACATGAGATACAGCTACTACACACAAGGACAGTAGGAGGTGCGCAACTTACCCACTCCCAGCGGGATGGGGATGTAGTGACGAAACATATCAATTCCGGACACTTAAGGTCTCGTAATTAGCATTACTTTTATAATACAAAAGGGAAAGTTGGAGTGGGGGAAAGGCAGGGGAAGACCAAGAGAAAAGATACTAGACAGTCTGACATCGTGGCATGGAGGAATTTCAGCATCAGAAGTGATTAGCTGTACGCGAAACAAAAGATTGTGGACAGACATGATCACCAACGCCACACTTCGTGGACTGTAAGAAGAGGATACAATACAAGCCCAGTAGAAACCTGGTGTGGGTAAGTAAAGTCTTAGGATCATCACATTTATGTAGGTCCTAGGCACGGAGAAATAGGTGGTCAGTCTTTTCTTTGTTTAGCGAACGGCCAGTGCCGGTATCGAACCCACATCCTAACGCTCTCAAAGCCATTTCCAGCATAGCTTCCTACCCGTTACACGAGCATGCTCGCTTAATTAAAATCAGTGCACTATAAACAGGTGGCGGCGGTGAGGTATTGGTTAGCTGCTCGCTTGCCGGTCTCTTGGTCATGGGTTCCAACCGGCATTGGGCCGGATTTATAATATTAACCTGCGACCACAGGTCAACCCAATGAGTGCCAGAAAATGTATTGGCAAGTAAAGTTGACTGACCTGGTACTTATCACATGATCCAGGGACAGGTATGTAAAGATATGAATCTGGAACGACATGCCCTTAACTGATTCAATTTTGAACAAACAGCAAGTTTAGACTAAACATGGCGCACATATGACCATATATAGGATGCATATTTAATGACTGAGCAGTGTTTGAAAAAAATATGCCTCTCCAAGTTTTGTATTCAGCTTCTGTAAAGTTCATGCAACTTAATAGGTAAATACTAAGCTTGGATGACACTATTATGGAGATATATCGTTCTTCTGTTCAAATGGATGTATGACAGTTGGCGAAATACTCTCCGTCGGCACTGAATCAGTTAAGGTGTGTAACAGGTTGCAGTTACGCGGCATTGCACACAGTGTGCCTGAGCTGGCTGTTGTTTGTCGAGACTCCTGTCGTGTCGACTTTTCACATGCGGCAGTGAGGAACATTTTATGTGATATTCACTGGCACAGGAACGGAGCACAATGGGGACCACCCGTTACTGTGATGTTGTAACCCCGACTGAACTGAACTGAACTGAACAGGTTGCAGTACTTACACTTTGAACCATTGACTCAAATCTGTTTGAGGTGTCAGGTCTTAGTTAGATATGACTGAGCTACCGTATCACAGTAGACGGACCTACCTGATTTCTGTTAAGCGTCGAATTTTGGGTCTTAGTCAGATATGACTGAGCTACCGTATCACAGTAGACGGTACTACTTCATTTATGTTAGGGCCGAATGTTGTGTCGTAGCCTTTTATGACAGAGTTACCGTATGTCAGTAGACGGTACTACGTGCTTTCTATTAGCACCGAATGTTGGGTCTTAGATAAAACTTTGCTACCGTATGACAGTAGACGGCACTGCCTGCTTTCTGTTAGTGTCGAATGTTGGGCAGCCCTTACCAATCCCGACATCCTACACTGGGCAATTAGATCATTGCGTTACTGATCCGGCAGCTTCTACAGCTTGTCTTGATTCAGATGTATTGGTGTTACCTTTGCTTTGGAGTCAACTAAGCAGGCAGAAGGGGGGGGGGGGGGGGAATCATTAGCAGAACATGGTCTGTCTCAGGTTTTGTGCTGCGGAGACGTATAACATTCGCTACCGACATGGGTTGTAGTCGTTGTTCCTTGGTAGAAGCACAATGTAACAAACTATCGTCTGTCAAGATAGTAAGGTGCCAGTCTCGAGACCATGCCACAAGATTTCAAGGACGCGTCAATAGTCCACCTTTACAAACTTAAAAGAAACCGCCAATCCTGTGACAACCACCGAGGCATCTCCTTGCTCTCAATCGCAGGGAAGATACTCGCCAGAATTCTTCCCAATCGCCACACGGCCCATCTCGATCAAGGTCTTCTTCCTGAGAGTTAGTGTGGCTTCAGAAAAGAACGAGGAACTGTTGACATGATTTTCGCTGCAAGGCAGCTGCAAGAGAAATGTCAGGAACAGAACTCTGAAATGTTCTCCACTTTCATTGACCTTACCAAGGCTTTTGATAGTCAGCAGAGAAGGACTGTGGAAGATTATGGCGAAATATGGCTGTCCACAAAGGTTTGCCCAAATAGTGCGGCTATTTCATGACGGCATGCAGGCAAGAGTACAGGAAAATGGTGAACTATCTTAGCCCTTTCCTGTCACCAATGGTGTGAAGTAAGGATGTGTCATGGCACCAACACTATTCAGTCTTATGTTTTCAGCTATGCTGACGAATGCCTTCGAGAACAACGACATTGGAATAGACATCAACTACCGCATGGGTGGAAAGTTATTCAATCTCAGAAGGCTGAAAGCTAAGACCAAAATTAACAGCGACACCGTCAGAGAGCTCCTGTTTGCTGATGACTGCGCTCTATACGCCAACTCAGAGGCGGACATGCAACATAATGTTTCAGCTCTCTCATATGCCTGTGCTAACTTTGGGCTCAATGTCAACTTGGAAAAGACTGTAGTATGTACCAGCCAGCTCCAGGATGTAATAACACCTTGCCGAATATCAAGGTGAACGGTCATGGACTAAGTGTTGTGGACAAATTCACCTATCTTGGCAGCACTGTGTCACAAACTGCCACAATTGATGACGAAGTGAATGCAAGAATCTCCAAGGCCAGTGTGGCCTTTGGCAGACTGTGCAAGAATGTATGGGACAGAACTGGAATAAGCCTGCAAACAAAGCTAAAAGTCTACAAAGCAGTTGTATTATCTACACTGCTATATGCTTGTGAAACCTGGACTGTTTATCAGCGACACGCTAGGAAATACATCTTCCAAACCACTTCCACACAGTCTGCCTTAGGAAGCTATTGAAGATTAAATGGCAAAACAAGATCCCAGACACTGAAGTTCTAGAAAGAGCACCCATGCCCAGTATCCACACTCTACTAATAAAACATCAGATTCGCTGGACTGGTCATTTATCTCGTATGCCAGATCACAGACTCCCTAGACAAATTTGGTACGGCGAGCTGCGTTGTGGTAAACGCTCCCAAGCCGGCCAGAGGAAACGCTTTAAAGACACTCTGAAAATCTCACTGAAAGCTTTTCGAATTCATCATGACACCTGGGAGACTGCTGCTAAATACCGTAATGCATGGCGTACATCATTACATAAGGGTGCAGTAACTTGTGAAGCAACCAGGACTGTAAGAGCTGTGAAAAAAAGGCTGGACAGAAAAATCACTGCAGGAGATCCTCCTCCTGGAACGTCAAGCATTCTTTCCCCACATTGTCAAAGAACATTCCGAGCCAAAATAGGCCTTATCAGCCATCTTAGAACCCACGGCTCCATACTTTCAACTCCACTGGATGAAATGAATGGTCATCATCATTCTTGATGGACAAACTACAAGGTGCCAGTGTACTATATTATTGATGTATATTCAAAACAATATATTTCTTTAGTGAATTTAAACAGAGACGACACAAACAATATGTATCATCATTTATTGCCTCACACACACACACACACACACACACACACACACACACACACACACACACACACACACACACACACACACAGAGTGGGAAATAGGGCAGTGGTACACGGGGAGAAGTTATTTGTCAGCATAAACAGGAAGCGTTTCCTTATGAATGTCCTTTGCAGGCAGTCCTTTTGCACTAAAAGATCGCACATCAGCACTTTGTTCTTTGGTTGTACACTCCGTAAGTACAGTCGCCATGTTGTTTATGCGCTGTGCATGCGCATGAGACACCTAGCACCACCTAACGAACAGGAATATAAAGTTTGATGTTGCTGTCACATAATAACACTTGAAGAAAACACCAACTACATTTACTTGCCATTCCTCAGAACTGTGTGACTTACTTATTGACTCGCCCGCATATTATTATTTGCACTATTATTGTTATCACTATTATCATCATCATCATCATCATCATCATCATCATCGCCATCATCATCATCATCATTTTTAATATTATTATTATTACTACTGTTACTAGTGCTTTTATTATTATTATTATTATTATTATTATTATTATTATTATTATTATTAATATTGTGTCTTTCCCTAGCCATGGGGTTAAACGACATTGTTCATAACCACGTATATCCACGTGGGGAAAACAGCAGCTGCGAGAATCGCCAGCGCTTCGTGCCGCGCTGGTAACTTTCGGGGGGTATGTGAGTCCGTCGTTCAGAAAGGAATGGCAAACTACTGAAGTACAAACTTTCCTAGTACATCAACAGCCGGTGAAAAATGCTGGTGTTGACTTCAACGTCCAGTAGGGGATATGCAACATAAAGAAAGTGCTATTATTATTATTATTATTATTATTATTATTATTATTATTATTATTATTATTATTATTATTATTATTTCTATAATTGTATTATTATTATTATTATTATTATTATTATTATTATTATTATTATTATTATTATAGAGTGCTGAGGGGATACATAAAGCCTATTCTTTTGCATGGATGTGAAAATTGGACAATGAGCAGTCAAGCTGAAAAACACCTCATGTCTGCAAAAATGTGGTTTCTGAGGAAAATGCAAAGAATTCCATGGACAGACAGAAAAACCAATGACCAAGTACTACAGGAGAAAATGAAAATCGTAAATTGATTAGAGAAATTAGATGTAGACAGTCAAAATTATTTGGACATGTTATGAGAAGAAATGGATTGGAGAACTTAGTGACAACTGGCAAGATCGAGGGGAACAGACCAAGAGGAAGACCGAGAGGAAAATTCCTGCATGGCTTGTTCACATGGCATGGACAAATCAAAATCAAATCAAATCAAATCAACTTTATTAGGGTCACAAATTGGGCGCGCAGGCCCGTCTTACATTCGGCCCTTCCAATCACTCGTCTTTCGTTCATCAAGAGCATTATACATTTACATAGGAAGCAAAATAAACATTGTGAAATGAATGTTGTAAACATAAACAAGGCTAATTACCATGTTATGAGGCCCATCTCCCACCTATCCATACATCACCCCACCCACACAACACCCCCACCTACCCACACACACGCGCACCAAGGGACACATACACACCCCCACCTACCCACATACACGCGCACCAAGGGACACATACATACCCCACCAACCGACCCATCCCCCTCCCGCACATCCCCCACCCACACACACTGCCCTCACCTGATCCCCCAACCAAAACACACTCGCCACCCACAAACATTCCCCCACCAACCCACACATACCACGCCCATCCACATCCTACCCCACACATCCTCTCCCCACCCATCCCCCAGCCACATCTCCATCGACAACATATTCCCCACCCACACACACAATCCCCCACCAACCCACACATCGCACATCCACTCACACACCAACTGACATGTCCCTAACCCCCCCCCCCCCCACACACACACACACACACACATCTCCCTAACCACCCATTCATCCCCAATCCACTCACACACACCCCACCACCCACACATACAACTTCCACCCACCCACACATGCCTTAACCTAATCCCCCACCACACAATCCCCCACCCGCACATCACATACACCCCCTACCACGCACTATTCCCAACCCACGCACCACACACACACATATCCCTCACCAACACATCCCCACTTACACACCACACACATATCCCCCACCAAGATACCACACAATATTCCCACCCACACCCACACAGATACCCTTACCCATCCACCCCTCATACCCCCACTCACACACCACAAAATCCCCCACCCACACACACAAACCTCACCCACACAATATCACCATCCAACACACTACACACCTCTCCCCACCCACACACGCATTCCCTACCCGTCCACCAACACACACTCACTCACGCATACATCCTCCACTACGCACCCACACACCCTCACCCACCCACTCCCAACCAAACATCTCTCGATCACATTACCCCTACCCCCACACACATCCGCCACCCACTCACACATCCCACCTCGACACATACAACTCCCTCACCCACCTAAACATCCCTAAGCCACTCACACACCCCCACCCACACATTCCCCATCCACACACACACATCTCCCACCCACACTCCCCCACATACTTCCCCCAACCACCACAATCCCCTGCTCACCCACACATATACCCCACCCATACGCACATTCCCCACACCCATCACACACATCCCCCACACCACACACTATCCTCCACCCATACCACCACAAACATACCCTCCACCCACACATCATTCACACATCCCCCACCAACACACCGCACACATATCTCAAACCCACACACCATACACTTCTCCCCACCAGCCCTTCCATCCCAAATCCACCCAACACAATCCCCTACCCACACAACCCCGCCTCCCACACATACTTCCTCAAACCATCCACACATCTCCACCCACATAAACACACATCCCCTGCATCCGTCCCATACACATATCCTCCACCCATACACACATCCCCCACACCCATTCCAACACCCCTACTTTCACCTCCAGACATCCATCCACACATCCCACCAACACCCACAAATACCACTACCCACCAAAACCCACACACCCCAACCCATCCAAATGCATACCCCCACCCACACACCCCCACCCACACATATCCCCACACTCACACACATCCTCCACATACACTCACACTTCCTCACATCTAGACACATACAAAATGTCTCACGTTAGTATTGAAACTAGTATGAACAAATTCCCACACTTTACTCACACACATACGCTGACACTTGTCATGAGCAGTCTCATAAAAATGTTAAACATGGAGAAAAATGTGTACATAAAATGTATGTGACGTAAAAATAGTGATGCTCTCTCTCTCTCTCTCTCTCTCTCTCTCTCTCTCTCTCTCTCTCTCTCTCTCTCTCTCTCTCTCTCTCTCTCTCTCTCTCACACACACACATTCACTCTCACGCTCACACATTCACTCTTCCGCTCATTCATTCACTCTCACGCATTCACTCTCCCCCTAATTCACTCTCACGCTCACTCATTCACTCTCCCGCTCACTCATTCACTTTCCTTTTCACTCATTCACTCTCCCGTTCACTCATTCACTCTCACGCTCACTCGTTCTGTCTCTCATTCACACTCACTGACTCACTCACTCAAACTACAGTAATGAACATGAGTTTATATTATGCATGATAAAATCAAATGGTATTTAACTGATAATATGACAGATGAGAATACACAAACATATGGATTCGCGTGTTACATAACATGCGTGTTACATGACATGCATCTGCTCAGCTCTCTCTCTCTCTCTCTCTCTCTCTCTCTCTCTCTCTCTCTCTCTCTCTCTCTCTCTCTCTCTTTCTCTCTCTCTCTCTCTCTGTCTGTATTCTTTCATATACACACACTCACACGCATGCGCGCGCTCACACACACACACACACACTAACACATCAACTCTCCCACTGTCTCACTCTCTAACACACAATCCTTCACACACACACACACTCACTCTCTCAATCACACTCTCTCACACATACACATACAAATGAACGCATGCACATGAACGCATGCACGCACGCATACACTCCCTCACTCACTCTCACACATACACGTACGAATGCATGCACTGACACATTCCCCCACAATTTCTCGCTCAATCACTCTCTCCACACACACGCATGCACGTGCGCACACACGCATTCACTCTCTCCCTCTCACTGACACCCACTTTCTCTCTCTCTCTCTCTCACTGACACCCACTTTCTCTCTCTCTCTCTCTCTCTCTCTCTCTCTCTCTCTCTCTCTCTCTCTCTCTCTCTCTCTCTCTCTCTCTCTCTCTCGCTCCCACACGCACACACATATATAGTGAACAATTATAGTTAAACAATTATAATGAACAATTATACTGAACAATTATACCAGTAAATGAATTATGGTGGCATATAGTCGGTATGGATTAAGTATTGAAAGAGTTTTCGGTTAAATGTGTAGGGACTCATTGGAGTTTTCAGATCTGGAGGCAGATCATTCCATAAGTGAGCACCAGAATAGGCGAAACATGTTTTGTATAGGTCCAATCTAGGCTTTGAGACATGTAACAAATTTAGACGCTTGCTGTTTATTGCATTAGATTGAATCAGCGGCAGAAGATACTCTGGGGTATTTTGAGATATAATTTTATTCACTAATTTGGCTTTGTTGAAAAGGAAGCGCTTTTGTAGTGGTAGAAGTCTTAGATGACTGTACAAATTATTACTTACAACGTGCTTTATGTCAGAAACCAGACGAATAGCGCGGTTTTGTAGAGAACATAGTCGTTTTAAATTAGATTTAGGGCATCCATCCCAAACTGTGGAACAGTAATCGAGATGTGATAGGATATAGCATGTATAGAATATTTTTCGTGTGCTTTCGTCCAGGAAGTGCTGAATTTTAGCAAGTTGGTAAACTTTTTGTGCTATTTTCTTGGTAAGAGCGTGAACATGAGAGCTCCAGTTCAAATGGCTGTCTATTAAAAGCCCTAGTGTTTTATGTTCAGTCACATTAACTATAGGTAACGTGCCCATGCGGAGTTCGAGCGGTGATCCAGTTATGGCTAGTGTCTGTAGTTTTTGTCTGGTCGTTATTAGCATGGATTTGGTTTTGTCGATGTTAATTTGCATGCGGTTTTCATTGCTCCATCTAGTAAGATTATCAAGTTCCTTTTGTAAAGAATTCTCTAATTCACTACGGTTTTCTTGACTAGTATATATAGTACAGTCGTCTGCGAATAGATCACAAGTTGTATTGATATATAAAGGAAGATCATTAATATAAACTGCAAAAAGCAGCGGACCTAGTATTGAGTCCTGAGGCACACCAATATTAAGCTGTGTGGGTCTTGATAGACAGTTGTTGAAGGACACGACTTGTTGCCTGTCGGATAGAAATGACGTAATTATGTTCACCATGTTGGTGCTTGTCTTCATTTGCTTTAGTTTTCTAATTAAAATATCGTGATCTACCATATCAAAAGCTTTTTTAAAGTCTACAAACACCGCTCCACAAATTCTACCGTTGTTGATGTTTAAGTGCCAGTTATCGGTCATTTTTGTTAGAGCACTATGGCAAGAATATTTAGGTCGAAACCCAGATTGACTGTTAATTATTAGATCATTGTTAATTAAATGGTGTAACGTTATTTTATGAATGTGTTTTTCTAGTGGTTTTGATTGCGACGATAGTAAGGAAATAGGTCTATAATTACCCAAAACGCTATTATCGATTGAGCCATTTTTAATAAGCGGAAACACTTTAGCAATTTTAAATGCAGATGGAAAGTAGATTTTGGCCAGGCACTGGTTATATATGAACGTTAAGGACTCGCTAATGACTGGTGCAGCACAACGAAGAATTCTATTACTGATACCATCTAGGCCGTGTGAGTTTGTTGATTTGAGGTTCAAGAGATATTTATAAACGTCTGCAACAGACATTAAAGGAATCTCAGCGGGAATATTTCTGGTGCACTTCTCCTCACAGAATGATGCCAGTGAACTTAAATTACACGATGAGTCTGGTATTGAAGACTTTAGATTCTCTATTTCTGATTGAAAGAACCAACTGAATTCATCGCATGTTATAGAATTTGGTATTGCTGATTCTGTAGGGCGTTTCTTATTGGTTAGCAAGTTAATAGCCTTCCATATATTTGTACTGTTTGAATTATCTACAATCAAATTTTTAAAATGATCTTTTTTTTATCCTACGAATTTCATATTTCATATTTAGCGGTAATTGATGAAGTCTTTATTTTTGTGTGCTGTATCTCGCTCTCTCATGATTTCCAGCACTTCTCTAGTGACCCATGGGGATTTATGTTGATTTTTGACTCGAACTTCTTTGATTGGCACGTGTTTATCGAACACATTGTAGACTGTCTTCGTCCAGAAAGCTAATGCATCGTCCGGGTCAGGAAGTTGGTAAACGTGATCAAGGGCTGCTTTTCTTAAGTCTTGCAAAAATAAATCTTGGTTGAATGCTTTATAATTCCTAAATTTGATACTTACATGTTTATGTTTAAGAGGTTTGAACCCAATTCTTGACCATGTACAACATACCGGGTAGTGGTCACTAACTGTACAAACAGGAACAGAACATTCAATAATATTATCTGGAGGATGTGTCAGTAACCCTTGTGGGACGGTTTATTAGTTGTTTGAAATTGTAAGAAAGAATGATATCGTCCCATGTCTGGTTGGATTTACTAATATCTATGTTGAAGTCACCTAGTATCATAACTTCTCTACCTGCTGTAAACACTCTATCCATCATTGTAGTGAAGCAGTCATACCAACTGTACCCGGCACAAGGATTCCTATATAGGTATCCAATGAGAAATGGCTGTTGGCTGGCTGGCTTCACCTCTAACCAAACACATTCTATCTCTACTGTCTCGAGATCACTTCTACTTGACCAGTTGAGAGAATTGGAAATGTATACAGCAATACCTGTCTCTAATTTTTGATTTGCATCTTTCCGAATTACTTTAAACCCCTTAAGTGAGATTTCGGAGTCGGTTATTTTGTCGTTAAGACGACTTTCTGTGATTCCAAACACATGGAACTGTTTGGACAGTATTACCGAGAGCTCAGGTAATTTGTTGAGCAGATGAAAGATGTTGAGATGGCCTATATATAGACCATTTTTGCTGAGCCACTGATCGTGATTAGCGAACATTACAAACTAAAAGGAAGATGTCGCTTGTGGTATACAAATTGCAGGGATTTTGAAACTTTATTTAGAAATAGTTAAGGCTGTTAGAGGGGGCAGGAAAATGTCTTTGCTGGAGTGATATCATGAATGCTTGGTGCAGGGCTGCAGGATTGTATCGCATTAGCTGCTGAAGTTGA